>OX016540.1:168308043-168855543 GCA_943590905.1 Sphaerophoria taeniata | reverse complement strand
ATAATAATAATAATAATAATAATAATAATAATAATAATAATAATAATAATAATAATAATAATAATAATAATAATAATAATAATAATAATAATAATAATAATAATAATAATAATAATAATAATAATAATAATAATAATAATAATAATAATAATAATAATAATAATAATAATAATAATAATAATAATAATAATAATAATAATAATAATAATAATAATAATAATAATAATAATAATAATAATAATAATAATAATAATAATAATAATAATAATAATAATAATAATAATAATAATAATAATAATAATAATAATAATAATAATAATAATAATAATAATAATAATAATAATAATAATAATAATAATAATAATAATAATAATAATAATAATAATAATAATAATAATAATAATAATAATAATAATAATAATAATAATAATAATAATAATAATAATAATAATAATAATAATAATAATAATAATAATAATAATAATAATAATAATAATAATAATAATAATAATAATAATAATAATAATAATAATAATAATAATAATGATAATAATAATAATAATAATAATAATAATAATAATAATAATAATAATAATAATAATAATAAGGGTGCGCGTACGGTAGTACGAGAAAACGATGCGATGCGAGAAACGTTTGTATGCGAGAAAAATATTTGTATTGCTTCTTATAGGGCCCATACACTACACATGCATGCATGCACAATCACAAATTAGCACAGTCATGTTTCAACCATACACTACTCATGCAAACTGTACATTCTTTATTCGTGTGTACATCGTTGAGTAAAGAACATCTTCAAAATGTCTCAAAGTCTGCTGCAACAGCTATTTTGATTGCATTGGCAATTTAAAAAAAAAAGAATAAAAAGAAACGATTGTGGTGCAAAGAATGGCTGAAAAGGAGAAACGAAGTAGGCCATGTTAAATTATTAAAATCACTACAGGAATCATCGACGAGCGATTATAATAATTTTTTAAGAATGGAAAAAGAAAATTATACGGAACTTTTGGATAAAGTAACTCCAATGATAATTAAAAAAAGAACGAAACTCCGAGAACCTATTTCTCCCCAAGGGCGGCTATCATTGATACTTCGTTTCCTGGAAAGTGGACAAACGTTCGAAGATCTAAAATTTTCAACAGTGATTGCTCCCCAAACAATTGGAAAAATAGTTATAGACACCTGTGAAGCGATTAAGGTAGGTTGAATAAATAGTTAAATTTTAATTAAACTTTAGCCCCTGTCTACTTTACTCTAAGTCTTCATTCTGCGAGACGCTGTCAAACAAATCCTGGAAGCTGGTATATGTTTGAATTCCATTTGTATTTGAAATGTTCCTGCTTCTGGCTGACTGACTGTTTCTTGATTGCACATAATACATTCTTGTTGGTTGGTGAGATGATGTACTGGCAGTTCTAGCACTGGAACTCCACAAGGGAGTCGAGGATCGACTATTTTCTTCTAAAACTGAGTGAATTCCCCGAGTACAGTTTACGTCAAGTAGTCCCATTTCCCCGTAAAACAAAACATCGGCAAATATTTTTCTTCCAAAAAGCCAAAAAGTTGTTGCTCTGTTGGAAGCTTATTATATTGAGCACTCCAACTTCTTGCTAGTACTGCCCCATATCGTCGTTAGCTTCTTTCAAATGATCAGAAGCCATTTTTATCAATTTGTCTTCTATAGATATTTTTTTTTCTTTTTGGGTGTCTCTGAATCGTCTGCATTTTCATCACTCTGAAAAGAAAACAATAATTTAAGATAATTTACTTGGAATTAAAAATTATGCTATAATGATAATTATTGATTTCATTTTTTATCGCTCCCTATTTATTTTTTTTTTCATTTATTTATTCAATTGAATCTTTTACAATGGGCTTGCGCCTATAATTCTTAGTAAAAGTTAATAAGAGAATAGTAAATTTAGATTAAATTACAGTTTTATAGATTTTATAGCTCCCTATGAATGAAATGGAATGGAAAAAAGCGGCGAAACAATTTTGCATTGGATCCATCAACCGGAAGCACATTAATATTACAAAACCTCTTGGGTCAGGATCGTATTATTTCAATTACAAGAAGAACTTTTCAATTATATTGATGGCAATTGTCAACGCAAATTATGAATTCCTGATGATTAATGTTGGTATTAATGGAAGTGCATCAGATGCTGGCGTCGTTTTTAAGCAAACAAAATTTTATGAAAAACTTGAAAGCAAATCTCTGGGAATCCCAGAACCTGAAATTTTATCAGAATCTTGTGTGAAGATGCCGTTTGTTTTGGTTACTGATGACCCCTTTCCTTCAACGGAAAATATAATATAATGACAACACCTTAAAGAGAGACGAGATTATCTTTAACTACCAACTATCGCGGGCGAGGCAAATTGTTGAAAATGTGTTCGGTATATATCACGATTCAGAATTTTATTTAAAACAATAAATTTGAATCCGGATAAAGTGTCGACTATTGTATTGGCCTGTTGTCACTTACATAATTTTTTGAGGCAAAAAAAAAGAAATTAGTTATTAGCAAAATGGTTTGGACATTGAAGATACTAATTTGATTCAAATGAGGTATGCCGATTGGCGAAATGAAAATCTGAACCTGGATAGTCTTGCGTCTACTCAAGCTCGTAATCCGAGCAATGAAGCAAAAGGTATACGCAACAAATTTTGCGAATATTTTAACTCTACTTCAGGTGCAGTGTCCTGGCAAAACAAATTGTATGAAAAATTATGTATTTAAACAAAATGTTTGTATCCCTAACCATGTAAAATATATAAATAAATATACATAAGCTTACCGATGGCGTTGCTGCTTGTCTATCATTTTCGAGGGTAGTTCTCCAATCTACCTGTTCTTCAAGGAATTGCAGGTAATCATAATACCACAATGAGGACTTGAAAATGTCCTCTGCTCCAGCCCCACATTTTTCACTGTTTGTTTTTTTTTTTATCGCGGCGATAATTGGACTGAAATGTATTTATTTTTCGGGTCACTTTTTCCCGTACGGTCGTTGGATCGATTTCTTGTTTTTAGGACCCGGTTACTATATTCAGTAGCGGCGTTAGGGTGGGGCGCGGTTGGGCGACCGCCCAGGGCGCCGGATATAAAGGGACGCCTGCTGTGCCCCCTCGCTCATTGAGCGAGGCCTGCTTACTCGTAAATTTCTTAAATATAGCGAAAAAATCGTTATGTTGGCAGAACTAGAATGGAACGCAGTCTTCAAATCGGAGCACTGCACTGCATGCATTTAATTTCAATCCCCGACCATCGAGAAAAACATTATCTACATATTTCTTGTTTACGTTTAAATTAGAGAGAGTTGATGTTACTTTTGACGAAGCGGAACACACAGCTCATTCTCATTCATTAAGTCGATGCACGCACTTAAAACAGTTATTCCAATTATTTTAAAACAAAGAGACGCAGTAATCAGACGGTTCATGCTACGTTGCGATACTGATGTTCTTCATCAAAGATTAAATAAGTAACAGGATGGGAAACAAAGCTGTCAAAATGGCAATGCCTGCTGCTTCATACAAGATAAAATTTACGGATTGCAGAGTTGTGTGCGTGTTTTCACTAATACATTCTTTCAATCCGTCTATTCACCAAAGGGTAATAATTTTGGCAGTTAAATTTGAATTTTTTGAATAAAAGGTGAGTTAATGGATATTTTCACAAATAGAGTAATATTTGGTAAGTGAAAAACAACGAAATAAACAGACGTAGAAATTGATTTGAACAGTTAAATGAGTACTCGGAATATTGGTCTTTTTTGTACAATATAAAACAGATTCCGGAAAAGGCTGACCTTGTCAAACTCTGTGGTGATCTCCAATTGAAATTAACTGTAGTCTCTAAATCAGATATAGATGGGTGTATGTTGTGTGATGAAGTCATAAATCTGAAATCTTTTTGCCTGATCAGAATGTGGCTACCCCTGTTTTTGTTTTAAATTTTATCAAAGATCGCAACTTACAAGAACTGTATCCAAATGTATGGATAGCAGTGCGTATATTATTAACTATACATGTAACGGTTCCTAGTGGGGAGAGGAGTTTTTCTAAGCTTAAGTTGATAAAAACCTATCTGCGATCGACAATATCGCAATCCCGATTGAAAAACTTGGCAACTTTGTCAATCGAGAATGAAATTGCTGAAAACCTCGATTTTGATAAAATAATAAAAAGAGTTCGCCGACAGAAAGGCTAGAAAAGTCAAATTTTATTAGTTTTTTTTTTAAATAAATGGTTATTTCTTTTAATAAATAATGGTAATTTTATTATATATTTTTCCGTTTTTCATATGGGTTTGAATTGCAGTTAGGGGGCGCCGCCGTATGAATCTTGCCCAGGGCGCTGATAGTGCTAAAACCGGCACTGACTATATTCGTCACTTTTCACCCGCCATAAAACCGGTATGCTTCGATTAAGTTCCAAGAATTCAGCCCAGAATTTTTTATTTCCCGCTGACATTTTCAAAATTAAATTTCTCTTTATTTTTACTCATCGAAATCCACCGCTTGAATGAGTAAATTAGCTCGTAGACTACACATGCTTGCATGTACAAACAAAAAAATATCAAACATTTTTGAAATCACTCATGCCGCATGCACAACCACACATGCTACGCCATACACTCGCAGTTCGCATGCACATGCACAGTCACTGGAATGTGCATGCATGTGTAGTGTATGGGCCCTATTATGAACGTGCGTACAGTCAAGCGATATCTCGAGCGAGTTTCTCGCATAGCAACTCGCTTCAAAACTCTTCCGACCAGTTTTTCAAGCAAGTTGAAGCGAGTTGTAGCGAGAAGTTTGTTTCAAATTTGACGTTGACGTTTGAATTATAAAAAATAAATGGAAAAAAAGAAAATTTGTTAATTTTTCCTTCTGTTGTGTGTTCAAAAAATTGATTTGGTGGTTATTATAATGATTAATGAGTTATGTTGAATAGGATATAGAATTATTTCTTTTTAGGTAAAAAATGACTTCGGAGCTACTCATTTCAACTGTGTTTGAAAGGCCTTCTCTATGGGATCAGCAAAATAAAAATTACCTACCACAACAGCATTGTTGTTGATAAAAAATTGCTTTGGAATTGGCATTGGGAGAAAACAGTAATTATATATTAGTGGTACGATTGTTATTGGAGACATCTTTTTACTGATTAAAAAAAATGTCAGGCAAAACTTCATCGGTTGAAAAAAAAAAATCGCATTGGTGCACTGCAGTAAAATTAGTTCTGACGACAAATTGTTGAGTGAATTAAATCAGATATTCTCTTCCATTTTACAAGCTTGAAGAGCCGGAAACCATTATCTACAGTGATCTTTTCGGTTTCAGATCAAGCAAATCGATAATATTAGATATTTAGTTGTTATTTTGGTAAAGTATACGCCGTAGTGAACATTTTCTTCTGTTTCTTCTGTTAGCTGTAACTTTTGGAAATGCATTATTTTTACGAATAAAATTAACGATTTGCCCTTTGAGAATCAGTTTATTTAATAAAATTCAAATCTTTTTACAGCCATTGCCTGATGATTCATAAATATAAAAGATTATAATGTTGACACAAAGGTGTAAAGCCCATATGATACTACATCTTTTTCTTCATTATTCAAGCATTAATAACATGAAAATGTCAGCTTCAATAAAGAGAGAAAACATAATTTTATAAAGACAGAGAAAGAAATCACAATTTCAAAATTCAAATTTCAATATTTTTTTTGTCAAATTTCTTTGTTTTTTTTTTTTTTGATTCCGTCGAAAATATTGTTTGAATTGTGAAAATTTGTGCTAAAACTTAAATTCTATCCGTTTGAAAAAGTTTAGCCGAGAAAACAGATTCAACCATTCAACTGCAGTCAAGCCTCCAACCACACATTTTCGTCTCCAACAACTTCAATTTGATAGTCGTCATTTGATTATGTCTGAACAATGACAAACAGGGAGACATTCGTCAAAAAAAAATTTCTTGAGCACACTTTAATGTAAAAGTGTCAAAAAAAATAGAGACTAGCTCATTAAAAATGTAGTTCGGGTTACATTTTTAATGAATTTTTTTGATAATTTCCCATTAATTACAGTAGTGAGTACACACTCGCACTTATAGAGAAATCAGGTAAGGAAATGCTTACTCTTTCTTGTTCCATTTTTAATGATGAAAAAATAATGAAAAAAATGTAGTATCATACGGGCTTAACAGTAACATAAGCTTTCATATATGTATTTAAGATGTATGTATTTTCATAGCATGTATTAAGCTCTATAGCATATAGTAGACTAGAGGCAATATTCCGTTTAACCCCTTATATTTCTCCAACTGTTAATTATTTAACCTTTTCCAGCATTGTAGAATGTCGTCTACATACCTTTCTTTCAACCAAATACGATCAAAGTAGGCTAGCGGTCACTTCGTTTTTCAAATGACGAATTGCATTGAGTAAAGTGAAAATTTTGAAAGAGTCCACCTGTGATAAAAAGAATAAAATAATAAAAAATTGAATTTACGTTTGTTGTTGCATATTTTTTTTAAAATCTATAAGGTAAGTGTTCAAACTTTATTATTTTACCAAAATATTGCGGACATTTTATGGGTATTTTGGTAATTGGTGGTGTTTAGTGTTTGTAATTTGTAGGCTACATTATACAGAAAAGGAACTATTTTGTATGAGCACTGCAAATATTCACACTAATAATTATTTTGATTTAGAATAGATCTTCAACGCCGTAACAACATGGATATAATAAATTCCAAGATGATTCTGCAAGTGAAGATGGTCTCGAGTTTGATGATGACAGTTTGGCAGATCGTGATTATGGCCCGGATTTAGAAGACTTCAATGATGAGTCTTTTGGGGACGAATTTGATTTGATATGCAAAACGACGAAAGCCGGAAAAGCCAAAATTGGTGTGGAAAAAGAAGAACCTTGAGTTGAATGCACAGCAGCCGGCTTTTACTGGAAACGAATTACTGGGTTCTGATATTATGGATCTGGAAACTCCTATACAGTTCTTTCATTACCTATTTCCATGAGACCTTATAAAGAAAGTATCGGAAGAATCAAACCTCAATTTGGTACAGATTATGAAAACAATTACACACGAACACCTGGCCCGAGGCCTTAATTTCGTGGTGGATTGATTTCCAATCCACTCCATTTTATATGCATGAATTACATGCATATTTTGGTGTATTGCCTTGTAGATAAGGGAAAAGGCACAAAATTAGTCTTTTACATATGTCCCATTTGCCATAGACTTTGTCTTCCACCAATTCCATTTTTCTCAAGTACCAGTTTGCTTTTCCCGATAAAAAAAGCCATACTGGTAAATGTGTTTTTATCTATGTAACTGAGCTTAGAGACTAACCACTCAGTTACCGAGAACGGATTTCTCGTTAACCACAGCCACTCTGAACTCCCACAAGGGGGCCAACCGCAACTGTAGTTGAAGATTCAATTAGAATCCGGGCATCAACTACCCAAGAGTACCAGTTTTTTCAGAAGACATGGTCGTCTCTTTTGTTATTTTGTACTCCGTGAATGTATGACATTATCATCATACATTCTATCGGATGTGTGAAATTATCACACATCCGTACAAACCAAAAGGATAATTTTCCAGCTTCGTGACTTATCGGCTCACAGGAACACTGGTGTCCATTGTCATGCAGTCTTTTATCCAGAAAAGAGTTGGGTGACCAATATGGAAGACTGCATGACATATTGCCATGCAACAACAACTTTTTATAAACACTCATTAGTGCCTTATTCTATCACAATGATATTCAAGTACAGTCTCATTAATCACGGCGTTTGGGTAAAAAGTGATTTTGATACATGTACAATAAAAACGTAGGTTCATTCGCCCTGACGGAGTCAGGTTGACGCTCTGCACCACTTGGAGGTTGAACCTTCCGCACATGAGCGGCAAGAAATCTGTACTTGGAATTGCAAGCAATCCTTTCCAAACCCTTACCCACTCTTCGCAGAGCTCAATTTGGTACAGAAAGACCCCAACAACACTTTTCGTGTATGTGAGACGGAAATCCGACAATTTGTAGGTCTGGTATATATAATGTCACTGATTCAGCTGCCCAGAGTTACAAACCATTGGAGTTCCGTCCTTGGTACACCTCTCATTCAACATACAATGTCGGCCAATAAATTTGAAAAAATGAGACAAAGTCTTCATTTCAACGACAACGCTAAATGTCTTCCTAGGAGCAATAGCAACGCTGATAGGGTCTTCAAAATTCGTCCAGTTGTTGAGGCCTTGAATGAAGCGTATGCCAAAGTTCCATTAGAACAATGGCTTGATGTAGATGAGCAAATGTTCTCTAGATTAGATTTTTTAGATTAGATTAGAATGATTTTTATTTAGTTCTTTTCTGAGTTTATCCTTAAATACATACATAATTTTACAAAAATCTTTATGACATGGCATTTGCCGTCTGCCAGAATGACAACTATTTTAATTTTTTTGTATCATATTGTTAACAAAGCATAATAAAACATTTTAGAACAAAGTTATTAAAAGAACATAAGAATACATAAAAGAACAAGAGGCATACATTTAATGTGTTTGTTTATCAAAAATTTTCGTTAATTTTACTTTCCCTATACCTTAGCGCAATTACACAGTATTTATAAAGTCTTTCTACGTTCATTTCGTTCAATTCCGTTAAAACTTGGGCTTCTGATAAATAATCACTTCCAAAAACGCTTCTTCTCGATTCTCTTAGAGTTGGGCATCGTCCTAGAAAATGAATGACGTCTTCCCTTTCCCTTCGGTTACAAATACTGCATTCCAGAGGTAGATCAGGTCTGTGTGGGATATAATTCAAATTCAGGAGTTCGCTGCGTAGCCTGACCATGGTAGCTATGACCTTTACTTTATTGGTATCTCTGAAGTAGTTTTTTTGGGCTAGGTTGTGGTTTAACCTGCTGTAGATTGACCTGTACAGCGAACTGGAAGCTTCAGCTGTGTATTCTGCTCTGCATTTCTCGTCGATTTTTGCTATTACGTTGTAGAAGAGCACCTTACAATTACTTATATCTTCGATGTTTAAAACAAAACTTATATCACACCCCTCCGCAAGTTCTGACCATTGTCTGTACCAGCTATTTTGATCACGTATAGCCTTGATAGCAACCTTCCCTACTAATCTGAATTCCGGCAGGCTAAAGACACTCAGAAGAAAATCAGCTTGTAGTTTCAAGGTCTTTATGAACAACGGTGATAATCCGGTCTCAAGCATAAGCACGTAGTTTGGTGTGTTGATTGGTAGGTTGAATATCCGTTTTAAGTAGTGAGTTAAAAGCTTTTCTACCGTAAGAAACTTCTTGCACCCCCATACTTGGGCGCCATATAACAGGATACTCTCTGACACCGCTTCGAATATTTTATGCTTGCTGCTATGCGCGATATTCCTGTTGATGAAGCAAGTTTTCCAGGCGATATTAATCGCCGTTTTCGCTTTTTCTAGCTTTTCGTTGAAGTGCTTCTCCATGCTTAAATTTCTCGAAAACGTTACACCAAGGTACTTATACTCGTTGATACACTCTAAGGTTTCATCGTTAAATGACCATTTTTCATGAGAGCTATTTCTGCCACCACCCTTTTTGAAGATCATCACTTTGGACTTTTGGGTATTAACAGTTAAATTCGATACACAACAGTAGTCATATAGTCTATTTATCATCAGCTGTAAGGATTCTGGGGAATACGCGAACATGACAATATCGTCCGCAAACAACAAGGCCTTAATGTGCACTCCTGCAAAATCTACACCGCCGGGGAGATAATCGATGAGATCATTAATAAATAGCGAAAACAAAGTGGGGCTCAATGTGCATCCCTGTCTTACTCCTGATGAGGTTGCAAACCATTCCGACAACGCCGTTCCATTCCATACAGCTGCTTGCGTGTTTTTGTAGAGATTTTCTAGCGCACGTCCAAACTTCAGAGATAATCCTGCGTTATATAACTTATAGAATAAGGAACCTCTGTTAACTGTGTCAAATGCTGCTTTGAAGTCAATAAAGAATACATACAATTTCTTTTTTTGATAGTAGAAATTCTCTGCTAGATTCTGCAGTACAAATATGTTATCGGTTGTCGAATAACCTGACCTAAAGCCAGCTTGGAACTCATTCATTATGTTCTGCGAGTTAATCCATCTATTGAGTCTTTTCTGCATCATTGTTGTAAGAATCTTATAGGTTGCGTTCAGAAAGGCTTCGATGTATCTGTTTCTGAATAAACCTAGGGATGAATTTCTGAAGTTTCTGAGCCATGCGAATGATATTTTTCGTGCTTTCTGGCATTCATGATCGAACCATGGCTCATTCCACTTTTTGCTCCGTAAATGTTCTCTACAAAAGCACGGAATATACTCAAAAGGTATAACCCCAAAAAACCTCATAAGTGGGGCTATAAGTTATATGTTTTGAGTGGTGTTTCTGGTTTTGGTTATACGACAGAGGTTGAAACTGGGGAAGAAAATGTTGTAAGAGCAGAAGATCCAGACTTGGGAGCCTCTTCCAACGTCGTATTAAGATTGTCACGTATGATTCCACGGCACTAAAATTACAGGATCTACTTCAACAACTACTTTACTTCCTTGCCTCTTTTGGAATATTTGGCTAAAAAATGGTATTCTTATAGCGTTTTTTTTTTTTGGTCGTCCGGAACTGTTCTAAACAGTTCTGTACTCGTTCACTTGGCACAAGATGACAGTTCTTGTTCTGAATAGAACAGAAAAACGATTCTGAATTTGAAGTCAGAATCAAAAACAGAATCACGCATACATGCACACACTCGCATATACGTACTCGCTGCCATGTTTACAAATAAAGAAATTAAAAACAATGTCATGTCATCTGCAATTCTTCAACCCTTAGAAGCAAAAAAATGTGTTTGCCTGTTCGTTTGGAATCCGGAATCGGACAGTTCTGTGTACAAATCCAGATTACCAAAAAAAAAACGCTATTAGTCTAGGTACTATCCGAAGGAATAGAATTCCTGACTGTAATCTATCAAACGACAAAACCATTATGAAAAAAGATGGAGGATTTTCCGAGGAGTACTGTAACGGTATAAAAGGATTTTAACCCTTCCACCCAGTAGGTACAGATCCTACCTGCAAAGCTCGGGAGGAAGGGTGTCCAGTCAGGCTAGGACGGGTGGCATGCTGACTTGCTTGCTTAGCTCGTCGGATGTGGGGGTGGGTTCTTTGTCCAGCCTGACTAGACTACCGTGTATATTCCATGCCAAAGTTATGTAAAAAGAAAATCTAACGCGTAAAAATAACTTTAGAAAAAAAATTGAAATAAACTAGGAATTGAAAAAAAAGGAAAACAGACTAACACACGAAGAATGACAGTACAAATTTAAAAACTACTTTAACCGCGGAATGATTTGAAATTGAATTGAATTGAATTGAAATTGAAAGGTGTTAACGGCACCCTTAAGCATCCCTCCCACTGCCTGTCTCATTGCTGAAAAGGCTCCATGGCTGCCGCTTGCTCAGAAAATAATGCGACAGCCCCAAAATTCAATAAACTCACCTGCGGATATGCACTCAAGGCATCCCTTATCTCCGTCTGTCACCAATCACTCCATTCGTTGAAAATTTAAAATTTCATATTAAATCAAAAAAAATCATCAATGAATTCATTCTTCTCCAAGCAATTTTATTTTGAAATGTGTATGTAGTTTAATCTAAGTATATCCTAATGATTATGTTTATGATATGAAAAAAGAACTAGCAAAACAAATAAACAATAAATAACCTGGCAACGCTTATTTTATTTGATACATATTGGAATTTAAAACTAAAGTTCATTGCCTTTTGGCCTACATTTAAATTTGCTCGAAACAATATGAAATTAACACAAAAAAAAGTAACAAAAACTCGAACTCACTCACTCAAAAAAAAAAAAAAAAACAATGTCATATAGTTTCATAGTATTAGAATGAATTACCTTGTAACTGTATTTGAATCAATCCATCGACGAGTGCGCACTTGTCTGCTTGACTTTTTCTTCTACTTTGTTTTGATTCTAAATTACACATACACAGTTTATGAATTTGTTTGAGTGAACATTTGCGGAATACAAATAAACATAAAGTAAAGAATGAAAATGAAAAACAAAATAAGAAACAAAACAATTAGGATATGTATGGATGGATAGGAACAAATTGAGTGAAAACAACAAAAATGAAATTAAGCGATATAATAAAAAAAAATTCAAAACGAGAGAATAACACAAAGATGAATTTTCAATGTTCACTTCGTCTTTGACTCTTTGTCCTCCTAGTTTTCGACCAGCATCTAGCCTCCAGGTTGGGTTAATGTAGTGCACAATAATTATTACCACTTGCAGATTGCAGTTGCACTTCCTTCTTTATTATTTGGTATATTTATTGTTAGTTCAAAGTTCAAAAAAAATCACTACACCAGACACACTCTTAACATTATCATAGTTTTCTTTATCTTTATTTTGGTTTCCTTTTCCTTCTCTTTTTTTTTTTGTTTTTATTAAGATCCATATAATTTATTCAAATTTGGATTGAACTTTAATGAAATTATGGGCAATGGGCAATTTGCAGTTCAGTTTATTTTCTTTTTCTCCCTTTTTTTTCAAACTCTTTGGTTTTCTTATTTATTTTTTCCTTTTTTTATGTGTGGAAAAATTCTTCCTTTTTAGGTGATTTAGGTTTGGGTAAATTCAGACTTTATTTTGCACACGTACGCTATCATTTGTTTCTCTTTTTTTTTCTTTTTTTTCAGCCTTGCACGACCTTTTCTATCTGCCTCGAAAATTCGAACTCCCCCTATTTTTATTTTTCCTCGGCAACCCGTTTTTCAGAGACGAGCGATTCTTTTTCTAAAAAAAAAAGCATAGTGCCGACTTTCAAAGTGGCGATCCTACAAAACATTTCACTCCGATGAACGCCAGTGTTCGAGAAGTGAAATGGAAAAGGAGCCGTTTGTTCCGTTTGTCAGGTGTCAATTTTCAATATTGTGTTGTGCATTCTGATGTATGTATGTATGTTTTGTGTGGGTGTGTTTTCAAGTCCTTATGTCCTTTGCGTGAAAAATACCCAAGGAAACACCCTTCATGTCTTCAAGTTCATAAAGGCTGTTTCCACGATTACCTCTCACTCTGGCCTTAACAAACTTTGGGCAAAGCTTTGCATTCAGGCGCTTGAAAGCATCGCTCTGTACAAAGTTACGTTTAAACACAATATCACCTACTTGGAATTGCACGTCCTTACTTCTCAAATTATATGTTCGTTCGTACACTTTATGAGCACGATCCAATGAGTCTTTCAGGCGGCTGTGGATCATGTTCATCTTTGACGATTTCGGTACCACATCAAATTCGGGATTATTTATGGAGTGCAAATTCCTCAGTAATTGATAGTCGGAACCGTGTTCTATTTTCGACTGTCCAAATAGTGCTTCGTATGGAGACATGTCTATGGCAGAGTGAACCGTCGTCCGGAGAGCAGAAGCGATAGAGCAAAGTTGTCTATCCCAGTGCCTTTGATCTTTCCCTAAGTAGGATCGGATAGCACTGAGTATAGACCGATTAACTCTCTCACTTGCGTTCGCCTGTGGTGAATACACTGCTGTTTTAACATGAGTGACTCCATACGAATCCAAAAATTTGGAAAAGTCCTTGCTGACAAATTGTTTGCCATTGTCAGACAACAACGATTCCGGAACACCGAAAACCGAGAAAATTTCTTCCTCCAGAAATCGCACCGCATTCTCGGTGGTAGCCTGTCGAAGCGGATGAACATGAACGAATTTTGTCAGTTGATCCAAGCAGACAATAATGTGAGTATGTCCCTTCGTTGATCTAGGATAAGGTCCCAAAAAGTCGATAAAAATGTGTTGGTACGGCCTTTCCACTTCATACGCCTTTCCCATTTTCGGCCTTAAGATCGTATTAGGAGCTTTCGAGACCTTGCACACGTCACAATTCGATACAATAAAATTTACTTCAGCCGCCATATTTGGCCAGTAAAATCTGTTTCGAAGACGATACAAGGTCTTAGCAATACCACCATGCGCAGCCTTAGGAGGTTGATGTGCGAGAAGAATTAAGGATTTGGTTAACATCGATGGAACCCAGAGCTTCCACACCATGTCGTCTTCAACTGGGTTGCCTGTACAGTGTTTGACTTTTTTGTACACAAACCCATCAGAGATTTGAAGATCCGGAAGCTGGTCTTCGTTTTCTTTGACTGTCTCGACTAACTTCATATATTCCTCTGATTTAAAGCTTAAATCATTCAGGTCAATATGAAGGACATCATGTGGATTCTCTAACAAAGGAACATTTTCAAGGGCGTCAACAGCGTATACTCGCGATAATGCGTCAGGAACAACGTGTTGAGATCCTTTTCGATGTTCAATGTCAAAATCGAAGCCTTGAAGCTTCAAACTCCATCGTGCCAACCTACCATGAAGGTCCTTCTGGTTCATCAACCACTTCAAGCTAGCATGATCGGTTACTATTTTAAAAGTATGTCCTTCTACGTAAGGTCGAAATTTCTGAACGCCCAAAACCGCAGCCAAACATTCCTATTCAGTAACAGAAAAATTTCGTTGAGATTTTGTGAGTTTATGGGAGTAGTAGTAAATAGGGCGTTCCACACCTTCATCGTCCTCCTGGCAAAGCACACAACCAACACCGGTACTTGAGGCGTCACAAAGGATCTTGAATGGTTTAGTGTAATCGGGTGTCTGTAGAATTGGAGCAGTAGTAAGTGCCTCTTTAAGCTGGTTAAATGCAACAAGTGCATCTTCACCAAACTCAAATTTAACACCTTTCTTCAAAGTATTTGTGATTGGTGCCGCAAGTCCTGAACAATTATTCACAAATCTACGGTACCAACCAGAAAGCCCAAGAAATCGCCTTACCTGACGAACGCTTGTAGGAACTGGAAACTCTGTGATCGCTGAAATCTTTTCTGAGTTGGTCTTCAAACATCCCTCACCCACAACATACCCAAGATAATCCAACTCTTTGAAACAAAACTTTGACTTTTCTAAATTAATAGTAAGCCCCGCTTGTTTCAGTCGCGCAGCAACTATCTTGAGCATCCTTATATGTTCTTCGAAAGTAGGGGTAGCAATTAACAAGTCATCAACGTAAGGAAAAACATTTTCTCTAAACTGGTGCGGTATGACCTTGTCAATTAATTTACACATGCGCTGTGAAGCGTTGCATAAACCAAATGGCATGACAGTAAATTGGAGAAGAGGCAGCCCCGGAATAGTAAAAGCAGTCTTTTCCTTTGAACTTTCATCCAACGGTATTTGCCAAAAGGCGTCTTTCAAATCCACACTCGAAAAGAAATGTGACTTTGAAAGCCGACTTAGCAAGCCTTCTATATTTGGAACCGGACCAGCATATTTCTTTGTAACGGAATTGACCTTCCTAAAGTCTAGACAGAGTCTGTGTTTGCCGTTTGACTTCTTGACTAAAACCACAGGAGAGCTCCAAGCACTAGTGCTTTCTTCAATTACGCCCAACTGAAACATGCGGTCTACCTCCTCATATAGAAGCTTTTGTACCGCCGGAGAAACAGGATAGTGTCTTTGCTTAATGGGAGCTGCGTCACCAGTGTCAATGTGGTGACTCTCACAATTTGTCCGTCCTAGGCCATGAACCGCATAAGATGGAAACAATGTTTTCGCTTCCTCTAACATTGCTAACTGCTCCGATGCCAATTGATGAGCATTTGGGTTCATTTGAATGGTTTGGGTAGTCTGAAGATTTAACTCAGAAATTATTTGAGGAGCAACGTTAAACAGCTTCCAAAAATCGACCCCCAGGTAAAGTTTCTGCTCCAAGGTTGGAACTATAAACAGGCGCATTTCTTTTTTCAATCCCTTATACTCAACTTCTAGAAACGCAGAGCCAACGATGTCCTGGCTCTGTCCGCTTGCTGTCTTCACATGTAACAACAGCTTTTTGAATGGAATTTGGTTCTTCTGAAGGAATTCTAAGGCACCAAGACCGAGACAGCTTATTGAGGCTCCCGAGTCAAGAAGACCAAGGACACTCTCATTACATATTTTAACATTTGCATACGGTCTTGGGTCTTCAGAATTTAGAAATACTGTCGCCGATATGGCCCTATAATCTTCCTTTTTGTCAGCAAAGCGTTTTCGAAGTTTAAGGATTTTTTTAGAACAAACTTGTTGTTTGTTTTCATTGTCATTAAATATTCGAGAGCGCACCTGTTCATAATTTAACAACCTTTCGTGTAGTGTTTTGTGCTGTATAGGTTCGTTTAAGTGAAAAGATGTATTTGTTTTAAATTGTCTGGATGTAGTAGTGTTTCCTTTGTTTTGTGTTTGTGTTTCTCTTTTGAGTATTTGTATTGGATTGTCCGGTCCTGTGTCAGCTCTCGTCCTCATTGTCTTGTCATCTATTGTGTCCTGAATGGATTTCCCGGTCTTCCTAACTGAGAGCAATTGTTCCGGGGATTCGAATTGCTCGACCTTGTGTTTTCCGAACATGAACACCGAAAAGATGTTACATCCGGTCGGCCACATTTGTAGCAAAACAGAGCCCTTTTGTAATTCGGACATTCGCGAAAAGTGTGCCCTGGACCCCTGCAGTTCCAACATTCAAGGACCTTTTTTCTCTGATTCAATTCAGGACATTCTACAACTTCGATGACACGTCCGTAACCATCGTCAACGTTTTCAAGGTCGAGCTCATTCACCCTTCTACGGAAATACTGTTGGTTTTGCTCCGAAACTTGTCGCTGTCTGGAGTGTTCAGCATTATATTTCTCAATATTGCGACAGGTGTAGACCATCTCTGGTAGACTTCCAGTTTTGAACGTCAAAAGCTTTTTACCGATGTCAGGTCGAACATTTTGACGAAGCAGGAAGATAAGACGATCAGGACCTCTTGGTGTTCGCAATTTTGCATTGAGGTTCAGAATATCCGAGTAAAAATTGTCAAAAGACTCGTTTGAACCCTGTTTTCGATCATCTAGTTTCCTACCTAGCTCGTCGTCGGTTTCCAAACAGCCATAGTGGTCAATAAAGGCAAGTCTAAAATTCGCCCAGTCTTGTTTGTTATGCGTCTTTAAATGTCCCCAGTACCAGTTTGTCACGTTACCGTCTATAAAATGGTGAAAGTTACGGAAGATCTCTTCCCATTCAACACCGTAAGATGCTCCAATCGGAATAAAAAGTCTTCCACCCCCATGTCTTTATTGTTAAATTTTAATCCCCATTTATGGAAATCGTGCGTCTGTTTGTGTCCTCTAATTTGGTTATGTGTGTGTGTAGTATTTTGAATGAAGTTGTGTTGTCTTGGTATGTCGTTATCATATCGGTGTAAGTTTTCTGGTGTTGTGTTCTGTGGTGGTGGCTGTTCAAATGATGCATGTATTGTTGAGTTATCTATGGGAGGAATCACTATTTGACTAATGATGTCCCTCATTTCACACCGAAAAAAATTCCTCTCTCTTTCTGCCCTTGCGTCTAGAGACTTCAAAAGATTCACATTCTGATTTTCGATTGTATCTAACACAATTCTTTCAATGCGTGAGTCGAGATCTGCCATAGGATCTTTGATCGGTTGTGTAGACAACGGTGTCGAAGTGGAAGCTGGTTTGGTCTTGTCAGGAGTTTTATTAGTATTTAAATTGAATTTTGGAAACGGCAATGGTTCCTTATGGAAAGAAAAAGGATTTGATAAAGTTCTCAAATCTGCATGAGCTTTAAAGAGTGCTCTCCTTGGGCTATGAGACAAATTCGACCCCATTGGGTATTCATTACCCTTGTTCTGGGCTAAATACAAGTCCTTACTAGACCCCGGTAAATCTGTCATTTTGTTTGTTATTATTATTATTATTATTATTATTTTTTTTTAACAATTCATTAACATACTGGAGTGATCAGTGACAACAAAAATAAGGGCCAAACAAATGAGTTCCGCTTGTGCATTGGAAAGGTTTTCGGTTCATCAGTTTCAGTCTCTAACCTGACACGAGCTATGGCACCTTCAAGGTTAGATGTTGCAACAGGCAGTCAAGTATTTTAAACACTTGACCCGGCCAACAGATAACAAGTCAGCACCATAGCGATATCAAATTAGAAACCGACTGTACAAGAAATTTACAAGGGTGTGTCTATTGCAGCTGACGAAAAGGTGTAACAACTACCTCTCCCGGACAACAGCCACACGACCCTGCAAACTCTTACACATGTCGAGAAAGTCAAAAGCAATTTAGTCAGAAAAAAACTAACCAAAGACATTTGATTTTCTCTATCTTCTCGCAACCCTAAGAAACTCAGATACTCTGCAGCTAGCAGCAAAGACTTAACCCTCTACTGCAGGACAAGGCATCTGGTGAATCTTGAGTTAACAAAAAGAATAAAGGAATTTCTGATCCATTTCAAAACATGTAAAAAAAATTACTTGAAAAGACTTTAATCGCGAGAAAAAAAGGAGAAACTAATTATGAAACGAAAAGATAAAACCCCAAAAGAAAATTAAAATTGAAGCAAAAAAAAAAATTTATACGTGAGCAATTCCCTAGGACACAAACTTTGCCCTTAAAGAAAATTGCCCCACGTTGGGCGCCATCTGTAACGGTATAAAAGGATTTTAACCCTTCCACCCAGTAGGTACAGATCCTACCTGCAAAGCTCGGGAGGAAGGGTGTCCAGTCAGGCTAGGACGGGTGGCATGCTGACTTGCTTGCTTAGCTCGTCGGATGTGGGGGTGGGTTCTTTGTCCAGCCTGACTAGACTACCGTGTATATTCCATGCCAAAGTTATGTAAAAAGAAAATCTAACGCGTAAAAATAACTTTAGAAAAAAAATTGAAATAAACTAGGAATTGAAAAAAAAAGGAAAACAGACTAACACACGAAGAATGACAGTACAAATTTAAAAACTACTTTAACCGCGGAATGATTTGAAATGAATTGAAATTCCTAACTAAATCCCCTACTAAACTTACCAATACACGGGCACCTAAGGTGTTAACGGCACCCTTAAGCATCCCTCCCACTGCCTGTCTCATTGCTGAAAAGGCTCCATGGCTGCCGCTTGCTCAGAAAATAATGCGACAGCCCCAAAATTCAATAAACTCACCTGCGGATATGCACTCAAGGCATCCCTTATCTCCGTCTGTCACCAATCACTCCATTCGTTGAAAATTTAAAATTTCATATTAAATCAAAAAAAATCATCAATGAATTCATTCTTCTCCAAGCAATTTTATTTTGAAATGTGTATGTAGTTTAATCTAAGTATATCCTAATGATTATGTTTATGATATGAAAAAAGAACTAGCAAAACAAATAAACAATAAATAACCTGGCAACGCTTATTTTATTTGATACATATTGGAATTTAAAACTAAAGTTCATTGCCTTTTGGCCTACATTTAAATTTGCTCGAAACAATATGAAATTAACACAAAAAAAAAGTAACAAAAACTCGAACTCACTCACTCAAACAAAAAAAAAAAAACAATGTCATATAGTTTCATAGTATTAGAATGAATTACCTTGTAACTGTATTTGAATCAATCCATCGACGAGTGCGCACTTGTCTGCTTGACTTTTTCTTCTACTTTGTTTTGATTCTAAATTACACATACACAGTTTATGAATTTGTTTGAGCGAACATTTGCGGAATACAAATAAACATAAAGTAAAGAATGAAAATGAAAAACAAAATAAGAAACAAAACAATTAGGATATCGTCGCCCGAAAAGCAAAGTGACATAAGTCAAAATTCTTAAATTTTCAGAAAAGCAATTTGAAATTTTTTGTTACTTAAAAAATTCAATTTAGTTATGAATTTCAGTGAAAACAAAAAAGTTGTAGAGTAAAAAGGTATTATTTTTTTTTCTTCTTTCGAGTTGTATATTGAAGTTTTTCAAAAAAAAACGTTTAAAAAAAAAAGTGTCAGACTTGTGTCGTTTCGCATCAAAATATCTTATAAAATTGAAAAGAAAATCCGAAAATGTATGAAAAAGTGTCGTTTTGCAAAAGACGCAAAACAAAAAGTGTCACTTTTCCAGATAAATTTTATCACGATTTAATATTTTTATCAAGCAAAATGTACCAGCAGTCTGACATTTTTGTGTTTAAAGACATTTTGCCGGAAAAAAGACCAGAGATGTTACCTTAAGTTCAAAACGTCACTTACGCCCTCGTTCTGGCAGTTTAATAACTATACTTACGACGGTTTGATAGAAAAATAATATTTTTTTTTGCGATTTTTTCTGTATACTTAACTCAAAATCGCCAAATTTTGACTTATGTCACTTTGCTTTTCAGGCGACGACGTCGCCCGAAAAGCAAAGTGACATAAGTCAAAATTCTTAAATTTTCAGAAAAGCAATTTGAAATTTTTTGTTACTTAAAAAATTCAATTTAGTTATGAATTTCAGTGAAAACAAAAAAGTTGTAGAGTAAAAAGGTATTATTTTTTTTTCTTCTTTCGAGTTGTATATTGAAGTTTTTCAAAAAAAAACGTTTAAAAAAAAAAGTGTCAGACTTGTGTCGTTTCGCATCAAAATATCTTATAAAATTGAAAAGAAAATCCGAAAATGTATGAAAAAGTGTCGTTTTGCAAAAGACGCAAAACAAAAAGTGTCACTTTTCCAGATAAATTTTATCACGATTTAATATTTTTATCAAGCAAAATGTACCAGCAGTCTGACATTTTTGTGTTTAAAGACATTTTGCCGGAAAAAAGACCAGAGATGTTACCTTAAGTTCAAAACGTCACTTACGCCCTCGTTCTGGCAGTTTAATAACTATACTTACGACGGTTTGATAGAAAAATAATATTTTTTTTTGCGATTTTTTCTGTATACTTAACTCAAAATCGCCAAATTTTGACTTATGTCACTTTGCTTTTCAGGCGACGATATGTATGGATGGATAGGAACAAATTGAGTGAAAACAACAAAAATGAAATTAAGCGATATAATAAAAAAAAATTCAAAACGAGAGAATAACACAAAGATGAATTTTCAATGTTCACTTCGTCTTTGACTCTTTGTCCTCCTAGTTTTCGACCAGCATCTAGCCTCCAGGTTGGGTTAATGTAGTGCACAATAATTATTACCACTTGCAGATTGCAGTTGCACTTCCTTCTTTATTATTTGGTATATTTATTGTTAGTTCAAAGTTCAAAAAAAATCACTACACCAGACACACTCTTAACATTATCATAGTTTTCTTTATCTTTATTTTGGTTTCCTTTTCCTTCTCTTTTTTTTTTGTTTTTATTAAGATCCATATAATTTATTCAAATTTGGATTGAACTTTAATGAAATTATGGGCAATGGGCAATTTGCAGTTCAGTTTATTTTCTTTTTCTCCCTTTTTTTCAAACTCTTTGGTTTTCTTATTTATTTTTTCCTTTTTTTTATGTGTGGAAAAATTCTTCCTTTTTAGGTGATTTAGGTTTGGGTAAATTCAGACTTTATTTTGCACACGTACGCTATCATTTGTTTCTCTTTTTTTTTCTTTTTTTTTCAGCCTTGCACGACCTTTTCTATCTGCCTCGAAAATTCGAACTCCCCCTATTTTTATTTTTCCTCGGCAACCCGTTTTTCAGAGACGAGCGATTCTTTTTCTAAAAAAAAAAGCATAGTGCCGACTTTCAAAGTGGCGATCCTACAGTACGTAGCTCAAATCAACGGCATCTACGTATCAACGGTTGTTTGGAAGAACAATAAGCTCGTAACATTAGCCTCTACATTGTTATTATTTAAAATTACTTTTAGTCCAATGCGTTTCGCCCAGGTACGACAAACAAAACGAATAACAAAACAAGAATTTTTTGTTGTGTCAGTTGCATCTAACTGATGAGCCCAACTGTCGTACCTGGGCGAAACGCATTTGACTAAATGTCATTTTAAACAATAACAATTTAACATTGTAAAAAGTCCATTTTAACAACAACAAAAAATTCTTGTTTTGTTATTCCCCAATCTTTCATTGGCCTCTACATTTACTGGTCAAAATCCCGTGTCTGAAGTCCGGAGATACGATAAGACGAACTCCAGGTAGGTATCAATTTTTGGATTTTGTAGTGTCAAACTTTGACTTGTTGTCATTTTGCCGAGCTGTGATTGGTCAAATGTTGTTTTGTAGTTTCATCTGTCAAAAAAACAAAAACTCGAGTTCAGAGGCGCATTTATTTTTGTTGGTGATCGTTAGGCGCTACACAATTTCTTGTGCTTTTTAACACTTGATCAAGTTGTTCACAGAATGCGCTTTCTAAAACGACCCGAAAAAGGACAATAAATATGATGAATTAAGGATGAAAAATGAAGAAAATGTAACGAAAAATAATAAAAAAAAATTAAAAATCGTGCATGTACACCTGAACGTTAAAACACCATGTAGTCCAAAAAAAGGGTTGAAATTGAAAAATAAAATTGATGCACAATTGATATAATCTTGATTCAATCATATTTCGTTTGGCGCCCCTGAGATTAACTATTCAACTGCAGACCAGCCATGCGTTTGTGTTTGTGAAACTCACACTACTTAGAAAAATGCTTGACTTCTTTTTCATAAGACCCCTTCCTGTACTTCTTATTCAATGAGTACAACCGACATATGGGAGGTGTTGACCTTATCGACAGCATAATGGGTATTTATAAAATACGACTGAGAAGCAAATGATGGCAAATGCTCCTTTTTTATCATTATTTGGATCTCACAATGGCTAACTCTTGGTTGCTCTATAAACGGGAATGCAAGTCCAAAAATGTTCTTGACAAGGCTGTCATGGCATCCGCAGATTTTTGCTTAGAAGTCGCTGAAACTTTGTGCAAGATGGGGACAAAAACCGTTCCTACCACACGCCGATCTATAGAAGGGGGGACCTGCCCAACATGTGTCACCACAAGCAGTTCGCCAAGATCAAGTCGGTCACTGGCCTCAATGGGGCGAACAAAAAATTAGATGTAAGATTCCGAAATGTGTTGGATTTACCTGTACGGTCTGCGAGAAGTGCGGCGTCGCCTTATGCTATACAAAATAAAAATTGTTTTTTAAAATGCAATTTTGCCTATAAGCTACACACCCTCTTTTTCTATATTATGCGTTATAAATAAAAAAATTCAAAATTTAAAAAACAATGTATTTTTTTGTTATTTATAAACCTATCTGAATTCACAAAAAACTTTAGTTTGAAGATGTTGAGTTATAGAGGGTTGAATGCGGTTAGAAATAAGAAAATTTCGAAAAGTATCTCGGACAAACCGACCACGTTTTCTAAGTGAATGATTTCCAATTGAATTGAATTTCTGAACCAGGAAAAGGATGCAACAGCTTCTTCTTCATAGTTTTGCGCACCTTCAATGTCAATTATTGTATTGTGAAGAACACAAATAGCTTTTACAATTATTTCTGCAAACATTGGTGAAGTTTCAATAGGTTTCCATAACACACGCCACTTGGAATTAATTATTCCAAACGCACATTCAACACATCTTCGTGCGTGATATAGGCGGTCATTGAAATATTAATTTTCTTGGCTTAGCTCCTTACGGGGATATGCTTCGTCTACCAAGATAACATGTGGCATAACAGTAGATGAGTTTGGCAAGGCTCTGTCCATTAGAAGAATGATTTCGCCCGATCTTATCATTTTTAATAAAGCTGAGGAATTAAAAGTTAATTCTTCGCTCTACTTCCCATATCCTCCCACTTCTATGACTAAACATTTTTAATGAGAGTCAGTAAATTTTGTTTTTTTTTATAATTGAAGCGTTTGGATGAAGAAGGGGATAGGTGACATTTGCAACATTTCGAGATATAAAGACTCAAAGTTTTTTGCTGAGAACTTTTTTCGTATTCCAATCTAGAAAATTTTGATTAGAAAATAAAACAGGAAAAATAATAGTTTTTTTAACAATGTAACTTTTGTTTCATTAAAGTAGCATAGTATAATGAAAAAACCAAAAAAATCTTTAAAAATGTAGTTAACTCTTTCTTGCACAAACAAATTTTTTTGTTCTGAATATAACAAAGGAGTTAAGTAATATTAATTTATTTTTTTATTTTTATTTTGAATAGTTTTTTCACTCCGCCAACTGCTGATAAAGCCTTTTCATAAAACCAATGATGTTCCCTTGGTATGAACACCATTTGTTCCTTTAAATGTTTTATTTTCTCTTCAGAAAGCTACTTTACCTTTTTTTCTCGGACGAAAAAGTGTTGATTCTTGTCTGGAACTCGTTTATTTTTTGATATAACAGCTTCATAAAATAAGGCGTCTTCGTTGTAGCATTCCTTATAAAAATAGGATCCATATTTGGTTAAGCGAAGCCATTTAACGGTATTACGGAAATTGATTTTCCGTCCAATCAGCATTCTCAATTTCTTGTCTAAGCTTCTTGAGAAAATTATGCATAAACAAATGCTAAACTTTATTGAAACGCACAATCTTCTCACTCAATGACAATCTGGTTTTCGCAAAAATCATAGTTGTGATTCTGGTATGCTCAAAATAACATCTGATTTAAGAGTTCAGGTCGACAGAGATAATTTGGCAATTCTTGCCCTCTTAGATTTTTCTAAGGCATTTGATTGTGCTAATTATACAATTTTAGAAAGTAAACTGAGTTCACTCTTCGGGTTTAGCAGTTCAGCTGTAACTTTAGTAAGAGAATTTCTGTCTGGTCGTGTTCAGCGAGTCCGTATAAAAGATTCTGTATCTAATGTACTATCTCTCACCAAAGTTGTTCCTCAGGGTTCTATCTTAGGTCCCTTGTTATTTACTATTTTTATTAATGACTTGACTGGTATCAACCTTAATGCTCAGATTCACCTTTACGCCGATGATGTACAACTCTACCTGAGTCGGCCTATTGGCTTATCTGATGATTTAATTACAAGAATGAACGAAGACTTGGTACTTATTAACGAATGGGCTCATAACAACAAACTGTTACTAAATCCTCAGAAGTCTAAATATATGTTATTCTCCAAGAACCCTGTCCTTTGTAATATTCCCCCAATTCTTTTAGACGGTTCTCCTCTTCCTTGTGTTAATAAAGGCACAAGTCTTGGTATAGTTATTAACTCGCACCTAAAATGTTGTGACCATGTCAAACTTATGTTAAGCAAAATATATGCTGGTTTACGAACTCTTCGTTTAACTGCTTACCTTATCCAATGTGACTTAAGGCTTAGGCTGTTTAAAAGTCTACTTCTGCCGTATTTTACTATGGGCCGTTTAATCTACCCTAGGCTCGATTATGACTGTGAACATAGGATGACTGTTGCATTTAATGATTGTGTTCGTTATGTGTTTGATTTACCTAGATTTAGTTTCACAGTTTAAATACCGCCTGATCGGGTGCTCATTGGAATCATATGTCAAATATAGATTACTTCTATTTCTCTACAAGCTTCTAACAGCTGGTGAACCCTCTTACCTTTGCAATTTCTTTCAATGTACAACGTCATCTAGAAACCAACATTTTTTGCTGCCCCGTTTCAATAAATCTGTTATGGAGAATTCCTTTTCTGTCCAAATTATAAGAATGTGGAATGCGCTTCCACCACAAGTTCAACTGTCACCCACCATCCCATTGTTTAAGACTCGTATCTGGTCTCATTTGACTTCGTAACCTTTTGACCTCTTTTTTTTCTCATGCTATATTTGGATCGATTTATTTATCTAACTTTTTTATCTATTTATTGTTTTCTTTATTTCTTCATGCATGTATTATATAAATGTAATAAATAATATTTATGTTTAATTTGTGATTATTCTCATCTTATTTAGTTATCAATTTGCTTTATATAAATTCTTTAATTAATCATTACGTCTCTTGCCTCTTATGATTACTCCACATTAACATTGTACTATTTAGGATTAAGAATCTTGTGTACAGTTTCCAGTCAATAAATGAAATGAAAAATGAAAATGATTTTCTCATTTAAGGTGTTTTTGGTTACATTTTTGACGTTTAATTTTTCTGGAAGGTTGGCTAACGATCGAAAGTGTTCCTCCATGTTGATAATTACCGTGTTTTTTTTTGCTAGCAGATTTTATTATTTCACGGTATTGCTCAGCAGTGTAAATTGTTTCCCGTTTGCGTAGCTCTTTTTCGATTCTTCCGAAATCCCTGTCACTGTCCAGATAAGTTTGTCCAACTTCAGGGAATTTGTGATCAATAATTTCGAAACACTCTGTCAAAATAAGGACTTGGTAAAGACATACAAAAAAGAAATTTTTGTTTTGTCCAGGGCAAGAATCGGTCCATGCAATGAGATGCTTCCTCTTTTTAGCAATTTCGCATTCTTGGAAGAATGTATAGAGTGCACTCATGACCTCGGTGCTTCCTCTGTCTGCAATATCTTCGGTCCATGTAAGCATGTACGACATTTCCACATCGGATGTAATGACATGGATTCCTAAATTATAGAACCACATTTGCCTCAAGTAAAATGCCTTAGAAGTGATAAATTTTGGTAAAGGCATGGTTTGCTGGAGGTCAAATGTAATGTATAACACGTTGGGATCAGATCGAGCTTTTTCGCGGTCAATTTTTTGACTTTGGAATCCGGACTTATAGCTTATTTGGTGTTAACTGTATTTTTACCAGAGTCACAAGTGCTACAAGTGTCACTTCTAGGTAGGCGAAAAGACAGATTGAATTTTGTGTTGAAAATTTCTCGGTAAAAATTTTGACCAACAAAATATTCGACATTTTTCTCATGCTCGGTGCATTTTTCAATGTAAAGGCTATATAATTTTGTTATATTTAGTAAAGGTGAAAGATAGAGCTTATTTGGGTTTTTGTTCCTCGATAAGTGCGATTCTTCGGCTGGAAACTCGTTAATATGCTCCGATTTGTAATCTATTACATAATCGGGTATTTTATTTGGTCGGTTTGAATGCTTACCTCTTTTATCCAAGGTGGAGCATATTCACAGCTGTTCATTTTGCTTTGAAGAATGTCTAATTTTTTCTTTCCAATTTGAAATAAAGAGTACATTGTGCTTTTGCAAACTCGTTTAGAAATTGTACCGACTGTAACATGATATTCATAAGAATATTTTCTATGCTTAAGGGAATTTTTCTGAACTCGGCTTGTTGGTTTTCTTGTTATGCTCTTAAACAATAGAACGTTTTTGGCATTAATGTCAAGGGAATAAAACTTTAAAAGTGCCAATCTTTGCTCAAAATTTATATTTTCGGAACAAGAATAGCGGCAATTATCACTCCCGCACAAGTTTCCAGAAACAGGCTCTTTTTTAACAATGTTTCCTTTTGCCGTTATGTATTCTTTTCCCTGTTCCCTTAACAAAGCAGTTGCTCGTCGTTTCCAATTTAATGGATTTTTAGTTCTTTTTTTGGTTTTTTTCGGTGACTTACCAATTTTTTTTTTCTAAATGAACTTGCTTGTTAGAAGGTTCTTCGTTCAAAGGTACGTCTGAAGCTATTTGCGGAATCTCTACTGTTGATTATTGTTCTGGTGTGGCTGGTGTTTCTTCTGCATGTCCACTAGGCTTTAAACTGTCAGGTAGGTATTCATCGCTCTCACTCGCAGAAAAATCAAACTCTTCATTTTCCTCAGACAAACCATCATCAAAATCTGTATAAATAACAACAACTATAAAAAAGGATTCGTAAATATTTCAACAACTAACATTTTTTATTCTTTAAATTTTCCACACAACTCCTTTTGATTCTTTCGACGGGCAGCGTATATTCTTTAGAATCGTTGTCTGTTTCTAAAATAAACAAAAGTACATGTATTATAAACATAACATACCTATTAATATTAAGAACTTACTCACAGCGTTCTTTTTTTTCTTCATTTTGCTTAAAACATTTATAAATAAATTTTCCTCGATCCATATTGTTATTGGCTTAATACACTTTACTCAACAACACAACACAACTCAACAATTTATACGTTTTCTAGTTATCAACACTATCAACAGACAAAAATAAAATAAAATACTGGGACTGATCGGATAGAAAATTACACAAAAACGGCTACTACGATCGCTTGCTTCCCAATGCTTTCCAAAAGAATTTTTCAATGCCTACTTCGAAAAGCATTTGAATAAAACGAATAACGAATACTCAAAAAAAAATATAACGGTTTCCAACGCTTACTAAATATGTTTCAAAAGCATAGTACAAAAATTTTACTGCATTTCAACTTTTTGTAGGTAGGTATAGTTAATTTTTTGCTTCTAGAAAGTGCATGAATGGGGTATATAAACGCTTAGAACCTTTATTGCACGTAAAACCACTATAAAAATGCGTCTTAATTTGGCTGCAAGAAGGAGTTAAGTATCCACTTAACCCCTTCATGCATCTTTTAAGTTATTGTAATTTTACCCAAAAAGGAGGTAAGTGCTTTTAGCTCTTTCTTCCACTCATATCTCATATTTTACGATTTTGGGTTGTAAGTAACTCTTTTATACCAAATATGAAAGCGCTAAATAAGGAAATAAGAATCATAGGATGACGTAGATTAGACAGAAATTTAAGTTTTCGCAAGGTATCCCCATTTATCAAAAAAAAAAAAACGAAAAACGAAAAAATGTCACTTACCCCCTTCTTCCACCAAACGCTTCAATTATAGAACATTGTTCCCGATTGAATGGGGCATTTTATTCGAATATGCTTCCCATCGAGAGTTCCCACACAGTTTGGAAAGTTCCACAATCTCCAAAATTCTTTTGATACTGTAACGAAGTTACAAATTCATAACAAAAGCAAACCAACAGCCATCAATGGAAGCATAGAATTAAAATTAAAACAACAACAAACGCACAGCCAAAGTATACAAACAACAACTGCCGCGCCGCCGTCAATAGCAGAGTACAAAATGAAACAACAAACACACAAACAACCAAAACAGACAAGCAGCAACACCGAAGTTACATGGTCGCATGTGCAACTGCATGATTTGTACTTTTCTATCTTCTTTCTATTCACTCCTACTTGTCTTTAATTTTAATTAATACAACTCTAACTTGTCCTTCGGTGTTCGGTTCCTTGATATGTTTTGATTATACGCCCGAGACGCCATTCGGTCGAGGGAAGATTTTTGTTTTTGATCACTACAAGATTATTTTAACGTTAGGTTGAGGAACTTTAGTTGCGAAGCAACAACAGGCCTCGGAAACGGACGGATACACTGATTACGACCCAAACAAATGTAGTAAGAACAACGAATTTCGGATATGCACGTGGAATGTTAGGTCCCTTAATAGACCGCGTGCTGCCGAGCAACTAGTGGAGACCCTCAACTGCTACAAAGCAGACATTACCGCTATCCAGGAAATGCGATGGGATGGACCGGGCAAAAGGAGGATGAAAAACTGCGACATCTATTATGGTAATTGCTACCGGGAGCAACAACAGCGGCTCAGGCAAAAAGACTTGAGCTTCAAATGTGTAACCAAACGCATCACGACGATCCGAATCAAGGCTAAATTAGGGATGTCGAAAAAATATCGATATATCGATATTTTTTTCTGGATTTGTTGATATTTTTAAACGATATTTAATTTTTCGATATATCGATATATCGATATAAAAATCCGAGCATCGAAAAGGTATAAAAATTCGATATTTTTATGTTTAAACAAAAATCTTCAAAAGGAATGCTACACAGTACACACTACACTCAATAACATGAATAATTTGAAAACACAACACATTCTCAACTATGGTGCTTTGTTTCACCATTCGCACACAATACATTCTCAACAATTTGCTCTTTCGCATCATTCACACCATTCAAGCATACAACTATAGCTCAGAGGTGCGTTTTTGCGCTGACGATAGTTGACTATAGTTTTTGTGTCACACTTTGACACACCAACCACTTTCAACTCACCTCCCGAGATGGATTGGAAATAGTTAGAGATAGTTACGATTTGACACATCAACACAGACCGCAAAAACAACAATTGTGATTACGAATCGTAACTATTGGCGTGCAAAAACGAGAAATAGTCAACCATTGTTGATTATAGTTGATTATAGTCAGCGCAAAAACGCACCTCAGGGGGTCAATTCTGTAACTATGAAGTTGTGAAGTGATAAATTTTATCACAGCTTCACACTATTTCCGATTCTGTATGTGTGAAAAAATGAAAAAAATCTGTCTAATTTTTTCACAACGCCATATTTTTATCACAGTCAAATTTATTTGTGAAAATATGAAATGGACAAGTGAAAAGAAGAGCTAAAGCACTACTATTCACGTTAATAAGACCAACGAACGAGTTGTTTTTCAATACAAGTTTTAATCCACATTTCAACGCAATTCACACACGCTCAAGTGGTCAGAAGCCCAAAAACTCTGTTAGAGTTCTTTGAAGCAAAATACGACCTATGTAATGATTGGGATTCGTTTGACAAATTATAGTGCTTAATTAAAATAGGTAAATTAGTTATTTTTTTGTGGACACACAAAACCTTTTATTTAAAAACATATCTTGCTATATTTAAAGACAGAATTATGTAAAAACCTATTTTTCATTTTGTTTGTTTGATACCTACACAGTGACTCACAGACGTCTGTGATAAGGAATACAATAATTCCTGAACAACACCACCTTACAAAGGCCGGTTCCGACAAAAGCAACGCGCTCAGTAATTGTACATGGCATGGGAGCCCACTGTCTGCCTGGCTTATAGTAGTTATAATGTCAGCTCTCGTTTATAAGACACAAACAAAGATCTTTTGGGCAGCGAAACATGAAATGCTCATCAGTCATTACCTCTAACAGATTCCTCTAGTATCGGAGCGAATGCTGCAAGATCCTTCCAACATTCCTAGGTAAACGAAAAAATGTAACAAAATATATTATAATAATTGAAAAATAAATACCTCTGCTGAGTACGGGTTATTATTATTTATAATTAATTTAATAAATTATTCCTGACATTGAATTTAATACGACTTCGCTTCGACTGCCAGACAAAAATAATGTAAAAAACTGACAGCATTTATCATTTAGCACCTTTTAGAACACTTTAGTACACATTTTTTCACAAAGGGATACAGAATCGCATTTTGTGATATTGTGAACTGATAAAATGAAAACCTCCTGTGAAAAATGAAACGATATTATTTTTATCACTTCACAACTTCACAGTTACAGAATTGACCCCCAGTTCGTACCTTTGTATTGCTTTCCCTCTATCTAGTTGATGGCCACACTTCTTGATAGTACCTATCAAATATATTTACAAAGGTTCGTACACAAAATGCAAATCCATTTTGACAGCTTGGTTTCCTTTGGCTTCAGACAGCTGAACGGAGGCTGAACTGCCAAAATCAAAATTGTGTTTCTTTTTAAGTTCAAAGCACTGATTCTGAGTGTTCGGAGTCGAACCGACGCGCTCGGAAAAAAAGTGATCGAGCATTGTGTGCAAAATGCCTGAACAAACAAATGTCAAGCATGTAAGAGATGGAGGAAAATTTATTAATACAAATATACAAACAAAAAATTCCTGAATATTAAGTGCTCAATTTTATTTCAAAATTACTCAAATGCTATATCGTTGTTCTTCTTATTTTATTTAAAATTACGTATGTCTATTGATAAGTCTAGTAATGTTGATGATTGAATTTGAAGTAGAATAGGCAAAATTATTTTTTTTGTCTTATTGTACCGATATATCGATATATCGATATTTTTTAAAATAAATATCAAAACCGATATTGATATTTTTTAAAAATATCGATACGATATTTATCGATATTTTTTTGAATTTCGACATCCCTAGGCTAAATTCGGCAACATTACCCCAATTTGTGCGCATGCCCCCACAGAAGAGAAAAGGACGAATTCTACAAGCTCCTCGAAAAAAACATATGAGCAATTTCCTAGTTATGACATGAAAATTGTCCTCGGCAATATTAACGCAAAGCTGGGAAAAGAGGATAACTTTGGCGGAACAGTCGGAAAGCACAGCCTGCACGACACCACTTCCGATACGGATTCAGGCTGATCGATTTTGCTGCGGGGCGAAATGTTGTGGTAGCAAGCTACTGGTTCCCACATCTTAACATAGATAAAGGTACATGGAGATCTCCTGATCAATCAATCGCCAACCAGATTGATCACTTTGCGATTGACGGAAGGCACTTGTCCAGCATTCTAGATGTTCGAACTTTCCGAAGAGCCAACATCGACTCTGACCACTACCTCGTCGTAGCCAAGGTAGTGCTACGAATATCCCGACAACGACCAAAACAAGGAAATGCTGCAAGAAAATTCGACGTCGAACGGCTATAATCGCAAGAGATCGCCAGATCCTACTCTGATCGAGTGTTAAGAAACCTCTTAAGGAGTCCTATGCCACCAACATCAAGTATCGAAGACCAGTGGCAACATTGCCAGAAAGCAGCTATGTCGTTTTCCATTGGTTTTTTTTTGACGTTTCTTCTTCTATCTTCAATGGAACGGGTTATGATGTATCTGTCATTCTTCGGACGATTCTGTTTTCAAAACAGAAGAGTTCTTCTCTTCTCAGAAGAATTCCGTCTGTCAAAGTCAGTCCAATAGAATGGTTTCAGAAGACTTCTGGACTCTTCCGAATGCTTCTGTACGACCAATGGAAAACGACATTAGAGATGCCGCCTCTAATGTGCTGGGTTTCACACAGCCACCAAAACGAAACCCCTGGTTTGACGAATGCAGGCAGGCCCATGCAGCCAAGCAGGAGGCATACAAAGCGGAGCTGAATAGAAGGACAAGAGCTGATCGTGAGCTCTACGAGCGAAATAGGAGAGAGGAACGCCGACTACTCAGGAGAATCAAGAGAGGGCATGAGAAGCGTCAGATCGAAGATATTGAGTGAGCCAACAGCAGGAATGAAACTCGGAGGTTTTATCGGAAGGTAAAACAGCTGGCTCAAGGTCATCGAGCAAGAACCGATGCCTGCAAAGATAAACAACGGAACATCATAGTAGTATCGCAGTCAATGCTGGGGATTTGGAAAAACCACTTCTGTAGACTGTATAACGGCGACGAAGAACAAAACCCAGCCGTCAGACAGGAGCCTTTTATCGTACACGATGATAACCAACAATTCCGTGAAACCGACTTAGAAGAAGTGAAAATGGTAATATCACGGCTGAAAGCCAACAAAGCCGGTGGAGCAGATGATCTAGCTGCTCACGCTGCTCCATCAAGGTTGCATTGAGCTTACGGAATCTTTCGACGTCAAAAAAGAATTCAGACAAGACGATGCGATGTCGTGCGATTTCTTTACCATCATTCTTGAGAAGATAGTGCAAAACTGCCCCGTCAACACTAGAGGCACTATCATCCAAAAATCTGCTCAACTTCTCGCGTACGCCGATGATATTGATATAATGGGATGAACACAGCATGATGTCAATGGCGCTTTTGTGAGACTTGAGACAGAAGCGGCAAAAATGGGTTAGCGGTAAATGAGGGAAAAAGGAAGTATATGCTATCTTCGAGAAAGGACACCCAACACCGACGGCTCGGACAGAACGTCACAATAGACGCATACAACTTCGAGGTAGTAGAGGAGTTTGTCTACCTAGGCTCCGCTATTAACACGGGCAGTAACACCAACGCCGAGATAAGACGAAAAATTACTCTTGCTAATCGCTGTTTCTTTGGGCAATTGAGAAAGCAATTCAGTGGAAAAGCCCTCTCTCGAGCAACTAAGGTAAAACTATACAACACCCTCATCATCCCAGTCCTGCTGTATGGTGCAGAAGCATGGACCTTGACAAAATCGGATGAATGTGCCTAAGGCTGTTTCGAGAAGAAAGTTCTTCGGGTCATCTTTGGCCCCGTGTGCATTGATGGGGAATGGAGAAGATACAACAGCGAACTTTACGGGTTGTACAACGACGTGGACCTAGCCAGAAGGGCCAAGGTCCATAGACTCAGATGGCTCGGTCATTTAGAGCGCATGGACACCAATGCTCCGGCCCGGAAAGCCTTCGACACTATTCCCGAGGGACGCAGAAGGAGAGGAAGACCGCGACTCAAGTGGCGTACACAAGTGGAAGAGGACCTCAATCAACTTGGAGTGCAAAACTGGAGACAGCTAGCTAGGGACCGAGCTGGATGGCGGAGACTGTTGATTGAGGCCCAAGTCCACACCGGACTGTAGCGCCACTTTAAGTAAGTAAGTATGGGCTGTCACGCACTTTTTTCAACATCATTCTTGAAAAGATTGTGCAAAACTGCAATGTCAACAACAGAGGCACAATCTTTCAAAAGTCCGTCCAGCTACTAGGAAACGCAGACAACATTGAAATAACTTGAAGAACACAGCGTGATGTCAGTGGAGAGGTCGTGAGTCTTGAGACGAAGGCCAGGAAGATGGGTCTAGCGGTTAACGAGGGCAAGACCAAGTTAATGCTTTCAACAAGAAAGGACAACCAACATCGATGTCTTGGACAAACGTCAGGAAGTTAAGGACTTCATCTACCTAGGATCCGCTATCAACTCAGACGAAGAATTACTCTTGCCAATCGCTGCTTCTTTGGACTTGGAAGGCAATTGAGTAGTAAAGTCCTCTCCCGAGCAACTGAAGTGACACTCTACAAAACCCTCATCATCCCAGTCCTATTGTATGGTGCAGAGACATGGAACATAACAACATCCGATGAAAACGCTTTGGGCTGCTTTGAGAGAAAAATTCTTGAAGTGATTTTTGGTCCTGTCTGCATTAATGGAGAATGGAGACGATGATTCAATCAAGAACTGTACGGTCCAACGACTTAGATGGTCATGTAGAGCGAATGGAAAATAATGCTCCGGCTCGTAGTCTCCGAATCCAACCCGGAAGGACGTCGCAGAAGAGGAAGACCGCGACTCAGGTGGGGCACACAGGTGGTAGAGGACCTGAACCAACTTGGCGTTCGAAACTGAAGACGGCTAGCTAGGGACCGAGGTGGCTGGAGACGTTTGTTGGATGAGGCCCTGGTCCGACCTGGACTGTAGCGCCACCATAAGTGAGTAAATACATTAATTTATAAAATAGTGTTTTATATTTAATTTATAAAATTATTTCTGTATAATTTACATTTCTTTATTATACTGTTTTAACACAAAAGTTCACTATCACCTTTGTACGTTTTATGTTATGTTTTTTGAGAATTCTTCTCTGTAGCACGTTCATTTTCAGTCCGAGTCGAGAGTTCATCGTTCGATATGGTAGAATGTGATAGTTTGTGTTCAGTAAAAGCTAAAATATTGTTAAATTGCATGTTGCAAATGTGGCAAATTATTTGCTTGTTCGGGGTACAATATACTCCTGAATGTGCCCTTTTCTGTTTGATTTGATTAGAAGTCGTCGGTGGAACAGTTACCTTGAAAGTAGAGCATCGACTTGATTTATTAGAGTTATTGGACTGATTGTAAGGTCCGGATATCGATTTCGATGGCAATTTTGTCTGAGTCTCAATTTTCATGTCCTTTGAAAACAGTAGCTTCTTTTTATCTCCAGGTGGAATTTTAATGCAATTCTCAACAAGATGATTCCTTAGTGCCTTGGAAATCGCAAAATGTTTGTCACAGTAGCGACATTTGTTGTCGATCGTTAATGAGAAAGTACTTTTGGTCGATGCGGAAACAGAGACGATATTATGAGTCTTTTTATGAGCTTCAAAGAGCGATGAAACGAAGAATTTGCGGGAACAAATCTCACAGACGAGATTACTTGGCGGTTTGGGCCAAGCAAACTTGTTATGGATGTTATTTACAGGTACCGGCTCTTTTGGACCCGTAATTTTTGTGCAATTCTTATTCAATGAAGAAGGAATAAGACTCTTTCGGGCTTTCACAGAATCCATTCTTTTCTCTGGACTAGAGATAGTCTTCGGAAATGTACTTTTACGGCCTTTTTCTTTACGAGTTTCAGATATAGAAGCAAGACTAGTCGTCTTTGAATCAATTTGCGAACCTGAATTTTTCGGAAATATGGAATAACGTGTAGGTATATTTCTTCCCGTTTGAGTAAGCGTTCTTCTGGATAATTTTTGTGCTGGACTATTAAGGGTTGTCTTAACAATCGACATTCTAGTAGCCTTTCCAAGAAGATGGAAAGGAGTTTCTTGTTTTGAGACGGATCTCCTATTTAAGGAAAGTCTTTTTGCAATATTAAATGCAGAGGTAACTTTTTTTGGGCAATTCTGATCAGTAGTGAGCCGAAATATGTCGTTCGAAGTGGACACATTCTTTGATGATGTAATTTTAAGTGGTCGTTTAGTAGCTACATCCGATTCAAGCCCCGCTGAAGAAATTTTTAACTTGGGTATTCCTTTTTGAATTGTTGATAAGTCGGAACTTCTTTCGGAATGAACAACTTTTGGTGGTTCTCGGTTTTCTTTTTCTTCTGGTGGAATCATTTGTATGGCTTCCTGTGGGGCTTCCAAAAAATTCAATCCTAAATCGCAAACATTCATGACATCGGGACAAGAACCTCTATTAGTTTCGACGCTGCGCAATAATTGAGCTTCATTAGGCGTTGATGAGAGCGTTTGGAACGTCCGTAAAATGCTCTTAGGCAAACGGTTGTCAGGTGAAACGCTAATGGATGATTTCTTAATAGTTTGGCACTGGTCCAATGTCTGATCTTCTTCGCCGACCGCTTCCAGGGTATCATTTAGATTGCAATTTTCATCCTCGATGTGCACCGAAAAGTCATTTGAATTTTCCAAAGTTTTGCATGTTGTTGTATTATTAAAGGAAAAGTACATTGAAACTGAACTTTCATCTACGGTTATTTGGGACAAGTTCTCCATTTTTTGTCTGCAATTATAAAAAGTTCATTAATTTGCAAATTTGGTCATATCACCGTCATCCACTTACTTTGTATTGTTATTAAAAAATTCCAGATTGAATATTTATTATATTTCTTAAATGTTTCTGTACAAACTTTATCTTTTCATATTAAAGGAAACGTTCACTACATTCAATATTTTCGCTTTGCTTTGAGTTGAGCGAGGACTCGTACATCGTATTTGAAGTCTTTTACAAACAAATTAGCAGTTGAGGAATGACAACAGTTCAAAAAAACACTACACTACCGGCGTTTACAATAAACATGTCTACCATCAGCAATCAGACAAAAGAGATTGGAAACTAACCACTGATCTCTATATTATTGTATCTCTATATTGTGTATTATACACGGTTATACGAATTTTTCCCTTTTAACAATGTTTGAATACACCATACAGTGTATTATAAAGATCAGTGGTATTATAGGAAAACTAACCAATCAAATTCAAGTAGAATGCTTGGATAAAGCACTATTCACATGAGCACGACCAACGAACGACGAATGAATGAAGAAAAGTGGTTTTATACACGTTTTGAGCCGTATTTCTTTACAAATTCTCAACAAAACGATAGAAGTATAGTTTATGTTTGATTTATGATGCATTAATCTACTTTTTAATCTCAAATGTTAATAAATTTGAGAAAACAAATTTATTCGTCGCGAAAAGAAATCTAGTTGATACGAACTGCCAAACTCTATTCGCGTTCCACATCATCCACACTCCCAACGAACAAAATGTTCGCGCGTGTATAACCTCAAAAATCATTCCTGCCTTGTGTTTTGGTTGTTCATTCGCGACGAATTAAAAACTCTCATGTGAAAGAAATGTCAAAATCTTTGTATATATAGTCCTATAGTACCCGCACGCTGACGATTCGATCGAGGCGACACGAGTGGCAGTATAAAAATTAGCTCTTTTGGCTTTTTTCACTTCTGCATTTGCAGACAATTTCTGTATATTTTTGAGAACATTCTCTGAGTCATTGACTTACTATATATGGACTGCTAGTCGTGCGAAATTCCCATACAAAATTTGAAAATAAATGGTTCCACCGATACTAGCCCTCGCTGTTAGCCCTGCGGCCGGTAGACACCCTAAAATTCCTATATTGTTGTTGTGACGCCATTTTAAGTTGTCATTTTTACATTAGGCCAGTTCCACCTAACAACATCTCAGATCTCAGAGATTTTTTAGGTGGAACAAAAAATCTCATCTGAGAACTGAAATTTTTTTTTCTGAGATTTCTGAGATGAAATTATTTTGGATTCGATTTCTCACTCAGCTATTTTGACGTGACTGACAGATGTGCAACAACAATTTGTAAGGTAACCATTTTATTTCAATGAAAACCGAGAATTATGTTCCACCGAATGATTTTACCTCAGTTAAGATCTCAGTTGAGATCTCATTGAGATATTGTTAGGTGGAACTGGCCTATTTTTTCAGTTGTCAAATGTCAACCTCGTGCAATGTGTTTTGTTTTGTGTTACAGAAAGAAATTTATTTTTCATTTTTGGTTTTTATTGTAAATTTAATTACGTGCGGCTCAAGATTAGCATTCAAAAATCAATTTTGAAAATTTTAAAGTGAATAAATTACTAGCATACCATGTGGTATGAAGTGAATAAACAGGAACGAAAAATCCGTGGTATAATTGTGGATTACAGGAAAAGAGCCAGGCGTAGACAGGATTTTTATGAGAAAACAGTAAATAGTTCTAGTTATTAAAATACTTAATTGAAATAATTAAACATGCTATTTTTGTTATGCAGAAGGCCGACCCAACCTAATTCATACAATTGCAGGAAATGTAAAATTCATTTAGATCCTGCTGTAGCAGCAGCTGGCGATGGCACCGGTGATGCAAGTGATATTTCGGATATTCTCAAACAGCGAGAATAGCAACACTCAAGATCACACCACCAAGGAGGATATGGAAGACAATGTCACCGAGCAAACACATCATATAATTGTTCCATCCTATTCGGCTTGGTTTGATTATTATTCGATTCATGTAATTGAGAAACGGGCAATGCCCGAATTCTTTAATAGCAAAAATAAATCAAAGACATCAGAAATCTACATGGCCTATAGAATTTTCATGATTGACACAGGTAAGCTGACTTATTGTAAACATAACTATGATAATTCAATTTAAACAAATCTATTCCAGATTGAATCAAACCGAGTACTTGACAAGCAATGCATGCAGACGTAATCTTGCTGGTGACGTTTGTGCTATAATGCGTGTCCACGCATTCCTCGAACAATGGGGCTTGATCAACTATCAAATTGATGCCGAACTACGACCCACACCCATGGGACCGCCACCAACGTCGCATTTTCACATTTTGAGCGATACACCATCCGGTCTGCAGACTGAATCCGCAAAAAAAAAACCACAACCGTCGCCTGCCAAGGCACTTCTAAATTTCTATAAGAAAGGGAAGTAAGACCAGTCATACCGGAATTAGCTTGCTATGAAATTCACATGGCTTATGATAGCATAAGCCCAACTGCCCTGTTACAAAGGATATGGTTACGACAAGCCAAATGTCTTCAGCGACATGTTTTAAGCCCCGCAAGGAATACACCGCCAATGATTTTCCTGTTAGCTCGAGAATAACAGTAACACCCATAATGCCAAGTATGGGAACGATTTCTCACAGTAATCAAACGATAAACACAACGGCACCGCAGTAATTAAATGTGGTCAAGCAACAACAAACTTTTACAACAACCAACAAAGTAAAACGAGATCATAGTTTAGTGCAATTAGAAAACCTGTCTAAAGAATCTCTACTAAATCAGTCTCCAGAAGGAAAATACCAAGGTAACGACCAATGTCTAATATTTCCTCTTGGCCGCCTAAGTTTAAACAAATACACATATTTTGTTGGTCATCTTTTCCATTTTATACATTTAAAATTAAAAAAATGTATTTACTTTGCGCTTTGTTTCTTTGCAGTGGGCTTCGGAAGCTCTTTCTCGCGAGGAGGACCAACTCAACAACAACAGCAGCAGCAGCAACAACAGCAGCAGCAGCAACAACAAATGCAACAGTAGCCAATTAGTCCGGACGAGGCGTTCGCTCAGTTAATTTTCAATGCTTCGATCTACGGCGACGAGCGGGACACTATTATTGCCAAATCGAACTATTTGCAGGTTAATATCGGTTTTAATAAGTTCGAACGCTTAATTTCAATTGAATTTTCAGGCTATGTGGGGAGTGGGTAAATCGTTTTACTCCCAAACTGTCGCTCCTGCCGATATTGGGTTCCATGATTTGAAATGGCGTATCAAGTACTTTGTACTTGAATAAGGTGGACCGTGATTTGGCCGACTTTAAGCAACTCCATGCGAGTACAACGGCTAAGATAATGGAGCATAAGAGGAAGCTAGCGGAACTTAGTCATAAAATTTTGAAGGTACTATCAAGACGTTGAAGAAAAGCAGTGTTTTATTTTCAATGCCCCCCATTTGTGCAGGTTGTGGTGAAACAGGAATGTACAAGAAGTCGGGCTTGCCCGAGGAAGAAGCGCTGCGGAGCAAGCTGGAAAATATGCAGGCATTTATGTTTATGCAGGCAAAATTTATGTGTGGCTAACCGAGGCAATAAACCCACCTTTGTCACGAAAAACCGGAAAGAGATAATAGATATTACCCTCTCAAATAACTCTGACTCCTGTCAGATTGACCACTGGAGGGTTTTAGAAGAACCATCCTTTTCTGACCATCGGCTCATAGAATTTTATATCCCTAACGTTGATAGCCAGCACACACCCTTTAGGAATAATAGGCGTACAGAATGGCTTATTTTCAATAGGGAAATTAGTAACAACATCAGGCACATTAACACCAACGCCATTCTAGGACCAGACAGTCTAGAGAAGGCAACAGAGGATCTCACTGAGACTCTGCGTAAGGCGTTCGAAATCAGCTGTCCAATCAAAACAACTGTGAAGAAAAACAATAAACCACCCTGGTGGACAACTGAACTAACCAACATTAGAAAGGAAACGAGAAAACTTTTCAATGCTGCAAAAAGAACAAGACTCGAAAGTGACTGGGACTGTTATAAGACTAGTCAAAGAAAATTCAAAACAGAAACCCAACGAGCTAAACGGAACTCGTGGAAAAATTTCTGTAGCAATATCGAGAGCACCAACGAGTCAGCTAGGCTCAGGAAAATCCTTTCGAAAACCTCCACTTCTGTAGGCTCTCTAAGGAAACCTGACAATAGCTGGACTGAATCAGGTCGCGAAAGTCTAGAACTCCTGGTTGAAACACATTTCCCAGGCAGCAAACCTAGCCCTGAACGCGAACCAGATTACTCCTTAATTCTCGAACATGAAATCCCTACGGATTTTATAACGGAAGAAAAGATAAACTGGGCTATTAACTCCTTCTGCCCTTATAAATCGCCGGGCCTAGACGGCATTTTCCCAATGATGCTGCAAAAGAGCTCTGCATTTATCACTCCACACCTGATAAACATTTTTCAAAATAGCATTAAATGGGGGTATGTTCCCAAGACATGGCGTGAGGTAAAAGTCGTCTTTATTCCAAAAGCCGGCAAGCCTAGCCACATTGAACCCAAAGACTTCAGACCTATAAGTCTTACGTCTTTTGTACTCAAGACACTTGAAAGACTTATCGATATATACATCCGCAGTAACTTAAAACCTGAGACCATATCACCTTTTCAACACGCCTACACAAAAGGCAGAAGTGTAGAAACGGCACTACACTGCGTAGTTAGAACCATAGAAAAATCACTTGACGTTAAGGAATACACTCTTGCATCATTCCTGGACATTGAAGGAGCCTTCAATAACGTCCACAGCAATGCAATCGAGAAAGCACTTAATGATCAACGCATAGAAGAAGTAGTTATCAAATGGATCATGTGTATGCTGAAAAACAGACAAATACATAGTGAACTTGGTAACGCACACTTAGAGATGTACGCATCTAGAGGAACCCCGCAAGGCGGAATTCTCTCACCTTTATTATGGACCTTAGTGATGAACGAGATCCTAATAAAACTTAGGAATTACGGTATAATAGTGGTAGCCTACGCTGATGACTTAGCGCTTTTGGCGACGGGTAAATACCTTACCACTATTAGCGAACAATTACAAAGCGCATTATCAAGGGTCAGCAACTGGACCAAGAAATGCGGTCTTAATGTAAACCCCCTTAAAACAGAACTGGTTCTTTTTACAAACAGAAGGAAAATCCCTCCGTTTGCAATACCAAAAATAGATAACACCACACTAAAAATCTCCGACCGAGCGAGATATCTCGGAGTTATTTTGGACAAAAAGCTCAACTGGGGTCCAAATATCCAAGAAAGATATAAGAAAGCCACGATCGCACTCTACTCATGCAACAAGATTCTGGGTAGAAATTGGGGACCAAACCCAAAAATAGTCATGTGGATGTACACTGCCATTGTCAGACCGATTCTAACGTATGGCAGCTTGGTTTGGTGGAAAGCGCTGGAGAAATCCAAGAATTTAAAGACACTTACCAAAGTACAAAGATTGGCTTGCATCTGTACTAGTGGTGTGATGAGGACTACCCCAACTGCGGGTTTGGAAACGATCCTCAATCTCCCCCCAATAGACCTATTCGTCCAAGAATCAGCAGCAAACAGCGCCCTCAGGCTCAGCCAAACTAACATCTGGAAAACTAGCCAGAGCGGCCACGCAGCTATTCTTACGAATTACGTAGATAACAATATCTGCACAGATTATATGACCCCCTACTCAGATTTCAACAAATCTTTTAGTACAAGGTTCCCCAATAGACTTGATTGGGAAAATAGTGTGCCCCACACTAACGACTCAACCATTACCATCTACACCGATGGTTCTAAAATGGATACTGGAGTAGGTGCAGGCTTCTACTCCGAAAGCCTCGACCTTGCCAAATCATTCAGGCTCCCCGACCACAGCAGCGTCTTCCAAGCTGAGATCTTGGCAGTGAAAAACGCTGCTAAACATATATCCATGATGGCGATATCACAAGCGGACATCACTTTTTTCATAGATAGCCAAGCAGCAATAAAAGCTCTCTCTGCCATCCAAATCAAGTCGAAGATTGTTTCTTGCTGTCGCGAAGAGCTAAAGGTTCTTGGCACACAGCATAACGTAAGTCTCTGCTGGGTTCCTGGCCATAGTGATGTTCCAGGCAACGAAAAGGCAGATGAACTTGCAAGAGAAGGCTCCACACTGGAACCCTCTCTCATAGACCATCATATAGGAATCCCGTTATGTGAACTGAAACATAACGTCAGTAAGATCATCATTCAAAAATCCAACAACAGATGGAATCTCCTAGAAACCTGTGTTAACACCAGGAAGCTATGGCCTAGATACGATAAGAAAAGATCCGATTGGATTTTAACTCTTAACAAACCATCCCTAAGATCCCTTATCGGCATTATTACAGGGCACAACCTACTCGGCTACCATAAGAAGAAGATGGGGCTCTGTACGGATGACCTTTGTAGAGGCTGTGGTGATGAGAATGAGCATGAGGACACTGCTCATTTTCTCTGCCACTGTCCTTCACTCTGTCTCACCAGGAAGAAAACTCTAGGCAACTTCTTCTTCAATGAACTAGAGGAACTATCAGAACTGCCAGGCAAAAGCTTACTAAACTTTGCCAAGACCTCTAAATGGTTAAACGAACCACATGATTCATAGGTTATTTACTTTTCAGGAAGTTACAACACTTCAGGGTACCACAATGGATCTACATTGATCTAAGTGTGATGGTAACAACATCAACCATCAGCCCGCTTAACCTAACCTAACCTATGCAGGCATTGGTTTCAGCGCCAACACAATTTAAGGTATTCCATTGGAATTGTTGAGTCTGGTATGTTGTCTAATTGCTTATGCCCTCCAGGGTCGATTGAATGAGCTTTTGTTACAAATGAGGATGCAGAGGAATCAGTATGACCAAGTCGGAGACAGCAAATACACAATAGACAAAGACTGTGAGTGCGAAATGAAGTACGTCCTAAGCATGCAGCAGGAGGCAATTGAATTTCTAACGAAAACGGTCAACAAGGATCTCAAAGCACTGCAGATTATAATCGAAGGAATGCCGGAGTTAGTTAGAGGTTAGAGACGCTCGAACAGTAATTAAAATAAAGAGTTCACTCAAAGTTATGGTTTTTTGTTTTCGTTTAATTAAAAGAAGTAAGAGTACACTTTAAAGCTCATATATTATAACCTTCCCCCGCTCGAAACCTCCGTTTCAGTATAGAGAACCTCGTCATCGGAACACCCAACCTCAATCTCGCCTCTCGCCTTGAGCTCTGTGTTGCAAACAAATCCTCAGTCTTGCGATTTCGCCTCGAGTACAGTGGCGCAATATATCCATGCTCGGTATTGTGCTCCTGTGGTACCTCATCAGGCAGCAGGCATCGACTCCGAAGAACGAATCATCGAAGATGATATTGTGTTCGTTGCTGTAACCTTGATGTCTCTGTGGGGCAGTGGCTGTTGTTGGAACTTCTCCGCGATCAGCCTCGGCAATGACCTTAACATTGATTTGCTTGGCTGCGTTTTTGAATTTCTGAACACTTAATTGTCAGACGAAACTTGGCCATTGGCTTGTTCAGGAGTTTAAGTATCCTGGCTTGTTCGGGCGTGAGGACATTTGACTTCGTGCAGACCGTGTAATCACTGTAAAGTATGATGACTCCCTTCTCCAGTTTCGTTGGCATACCGAGGGAGCGCAAATGGCCAGGGGGCCGGCAGGTAACACGACTGTCTCCGTAGCAACAAATCCACTGCGAGCAAATTCATCCGCCGAGTAATTCTTGGCCCTTTCTAAAACTTACTCTTTGGATTTCTCGGTAAATAGAAGACCACTTGTTGCGATCTGATTGCTTTAATTTTAATTCTCGACCGTTTGCGTCTGGTAATACGGACTGGCACGCTTGCACAGCACGGCTCAGCTCGTCGGTTTCGGAGGGGGATCTTGTCAGTACTCCAGGCGTAATCGCAAGCAAATTTAAAAATCGTGCCGATAGGAAAGGATCATGCAGTAACCGACTCAAAAAAAAACACATAACAACAAAAACAAACACTTAACATGCGCGCGGCTGGCGTCTCTCTCTTTTTCTCGGGTATCCACTTCGGGCGCTGCAGGTGTTTCGCAGTGCCAACCCACCCTTCCTGGAGGCCTTAAAGTCCAGTGGCACTCCCCTTTACCAAAACTTCAAACATCCATGCTCACCTCTACATTTGACTCCGGAAGATACTTACCCCCTTCCACCCCCTAAAATTTCCTTATTCCATCATCAAGGCCATATTGTTTTCAATAACAAAAAGACAGAAGAATTTGACTGAACAAGTCTATACAAAACATTATTTTATTAAAAATTAGGGATTAGCTTTGAACGTTAAACAATTCATTTCGTTGCAACAAACAAAAAAAATTACAAAAAAAAGGTAACATCAAATGCAAAATCAAAGAAAATTATTGGCAAAAAAAAAGAAATCTTAACAAGGCAAATTCGTACTGAACGATTGTTGTACAATCATGTGACGCTTCGCTTAGCATAAGCTTGCCTATCGGTCCCCCTTCTCTAGTTGGCCCTCTTTTTGGACCTTTCCGCCCGCGATCACGTAACAAATACCTCTCCTAGAAAGAGCTCTCTATAGGGGTTCAAAACTATTATTAATCCTTATATATACATATATGCTATCGATACGCGAATACAAAAAGGAGTCGCGATGCTCGTATGCTGACCGAAACCTTAGCACAGAAACGGAAAACCCTACTCTTTACTCTACTCGCTCTTTTCCTTGCCACTAATTTTTACACAGAACGAAAAAAATAGATTTAAATTACGTTAAATTTGGAATTTTGATAGTAAAAGTACATATAATAATATTATATCAAATTTTAGGAATTTTTAATGACATTTAAATGAAAATTGTAGTATATGTGTAAGTATCCGCTGGTATATTTGGTTCTTAAGTGAATGAATTAAGTAGGTTGGTCGCTTACTTGGGTAGTGCGATACCGAAAAATTCTTCGGGTGCACTTTGTTGGCCGCTTCTGTCTCTTCTCGGTCTTCTTACGCCGTCGGATGGATTTTGGCCTTTTTTCCTTCTCGTAAGTCTCTTGCCCCTTATAGGCTTGCAGGGGTTTTCTGGACAGCCAAACGGAAGCTGTTCGAATTCCGTTTTGAATTTTCGTTTTGAATTTTAATGTTCTAACGTCTCTTTATGCGCGGATAACTATGCAAGTTTTTTTTCTCTTTCACTTTTTTACTACGACTAACAACACCATCTGTGATTAGACTTTATTTTTCCTTTTCTTTGTGCTAAAAGGTCTTAGGCACACTAATAGCACCATCTATGATGTCTTTATTTCGAGTTTCTTTTTAAATTTTAATAGTCTTAATATCGTTTCGTATTCTTTCAGTACACTCAAGGTACCAGTAAAAAAAACTTCTTCACGCACTGCCTTACGACCTTTCTATATCGAGTCCAAAACAACAGTCCTCCTGACTGTCTTTCTTCGATCGTATCGAACCACCATCATCCAACCAAAAAAAATTCCATTACATAATAGTGCGTGTCACCCCATTTAACCGATACCACCCACACAAGAGTCGTACCTCGGTTACATGAAGACACGCATTTCTATACGCACTTTATGTGCATACGAGCTTAACCCCACCCGTACCTTCGCTCCTTCATCCATGACCCGGCTAAAATTGATTCTTCTCTTTCTTAGACGAACATCACTACTATTAGCACTACTTCTCATGATAGTTAGTGCAAAAACCCTATTGTTCTTCTAGCTTATTCCCAAACCCGTGCGCTACCTTATCAGCATTCTAGAGCTGTCAAAACTTGAACTACCTTTTCAAACCTTCTGACAGCTTCACAGCTGATTCCCAAAATGTCAAACAAAATTTGAATTTTTTCGCAATTTTGAAATTCAATTGAAATTGAACATTTTATTTGTTTAGTTTAGTTTTTCTTTGGTTTGGTTGCAGAAATAAGGTAAGTACAAAAGAAATTTATAATAAAACTATCCCTGCCTCCACCCATCCTATTTTCTTTTCTAGATTTCCACAGAGATTATAAGGATCTGGGCTCTTTTCAACTCTTGGAATTTCCGGAATATAAGGACAACATCAAGGGCCAGATAAGTATTCAAATATGTATATAATGGTTCAAAATATTGCTTTAATATTTCCCTTTTCTTTCAGGTACATACAAGGTGTCCATAACAACACAACTTACTCGGGAGTCGTGTAAACGTCGACGAGGATGTTGACTGGAACACCGGATTGTTGCTTATGTGAACGTGGGGAGTTAACCCACCCTAAGAAAGCCGGGCAATGTGCTAAGAGCAAATTGGTATGATAATGTTTTATCTTATCTAATCAAAATGGATTGTTAGAGATCATATTGATGGGACCGCGAACTAACAACAAATTCGCATCGTCAATGGTGTTTTTTTTCATGTTTTGTTCCTATGCACAGATACACTAGGTCAATCATATGGGATGTTATAGATTAGGTCTAGGTTGTTTTTAAAGGTTTAATTGCACTCAGTTTGGAGGGGGTGTCAAGGTGACATATCACAGGTAGGTTTTTATTAATGGCTAGAAATAAATAAATTCACAAGGGTGGTATATATGTAAGCGTGTATGTAAGTATGTGAGATAGGGAAGAAACAAAGAAAAAAGGGACTCGGTCACGAAATAAATAAATAAATTAACAGATAAATAAGCAAAATATCACAGATCAGAGCAAAGCAATCAGGTACTTAGGTTGGAAGGCAACTGCTGGGCAGTATAACGCTTCTGGCATGTTGCTTAGAGCATATTGCACACAATAGTTTTTATTTCCCTGTCGGGGAAGGTGACTAAGTCTTGATAACTTGATTATCTTATTGCTTAAGATCCTTTGCGTGAAAAATGCCTAATCTTTTCCCGGACAAATTTTCTAATTCATAGAGCGAGTTGCCTATGGTTCGGATAACGCGACACTTCACAAATTTCGGGCAGAGTTTCGAATTGATGCACTTAGATGTGTCACTCAAAACGAAATTTCGTTTATAAATCTCTTGTCCGGGAACAAAACGTACTTTTCGTGAGCGAGTGTTATATGTTTTTGCACTCCTTTCGTTGGCTAATTCAAGGTTCTGTTTTATCTTGTCGTGTACGCATTGCAACCTTAACTTTCGAGGCAGAGTTAATAGCTCGTTATCTTCGGCCATATCCAATTTGTGCGCGAGGTCATAGCAGCTTCCGTGCGTAATCATGTTTGTCCCGAAAAGGGCAAAATAAGGTGACATTCCGATTGAAGTGTGAAATGAACTTCTTAAGGCCCCTGTGATTTCACTTAAGTGAGAATCCCAGTCTCGCTGGTCTTCCTGCAAATACGATCGGATCGCTGCCAGTAAGGTTCGATTCACCCTTTCAGCCGCATTTGACTGTGGGGAATAAAAAGCTGTTTTGAAATGGCGAATTCCATAGTTTTCTAAAAAACTTTGGAAATCCTTGGACAGGAATTGCTTTCCATTGTCCGAATGGATGATTCTCGGAACGCCAAAGGTGTTGAATACTTCATCGCGAAGGAATTTAATCACGCTAATTGCGGTGGCGGATTTTAGGGCTTTCAAAAAAACAAATTTAGAAAAGTGATCGAGAGCTACGAAAATGTACGAATTTCCTAATTTAGTTCTCGGATACGGCCCCAAAAAATCAATGTAAAGTTTTTCGAATGGCCGATCAGGTGTAAAGCTATTTTCAATGGGTGGTCGTAGGGTTTGATTGTTCGCTTTATTTTGTTTGCATACAGAACAATTCCTTACAAAATTTCTCACCTGGACGGTCATATTTGGCCAGTATAGGTATTGCCTTATTCGGTGAAGCGTTTTCGCGATTCCTCCATGAGCCGTCTGCGGAGGGTTATGAGCCTTTGACAGAACACTCTCAGTCAATTCGGCCGGGACCCATAGTCTCCAACTATGTTCCGACGTAGAGTCCTCGCTACCTAATAACGGAAATGATCGTTTGTAGACATAATCATCAATTACTTTTAAATCCGGTAGTTGTTCGCTATTTTTGGCAATTGTCTCTTTTAGTTCTTTGTAGCTTTCGGAATGGAACTCTTCCGAATCTAAATCTAGCAAGGGAGCAACTTCTATGAAATCTAAGCTTTCCAGGTGTGCCCGAGAAAGAGTGTCCGGCACCACGTTAAGCGTTCCTTTCCGGTGCTCTATGTCGAAGGCATGGCTTTGCAATTCTAACGACCATCTAGCTAGCCTTCCACTAAGGTCTTTCATGGTCATTAACCATTTTAAGCTAGAATGGTCAGTTATGATGGTGAATTCCATGCCCTCGACATAAGGCCGGAATCGCTTAACTGCCATCACCGCAGCCATGCACTCCTTCTCGGTCACGCTGTAGTTTCGTTGGCTAGAATTTAACTTTTGGGAAAAGTATGATATTGGGCATTCCTCTTCAGAATCTCCCCTTTGAAATAGTACAGCCCCTATTCCCGACTCGGAGGCATCGCACTGTATGAAAAATCTTTTGGAAAAGTCAGGACGCACGAGCACTGGAGAACTAATCAAGGCCTTTTTCAAAGCTTCAAATGCCTCAACGGCTTCCTCAGTTAATTGAAATTTTAAATTTTTCTTTTTGAGCGTATCAGTGAGTGGAGCGGTCAAGGAGGAGAAGTTTGGAATAAACCGCCGATACCACCCTGCCAGGCCGAGTAGCCGACGAACCTGCCTAGCGCTCTTCGGGAGCGGGAAATTTACTACGGCCTCTACTTTAGCTGGGTCAGTTTTTACCTTTCCGCCTCCTACTATGAATCCTAGATATCGGAGTTCCTTAAAGCAGAATTTGGATTTGTTTAAGTTGATCGTAAGGTTAGCTTTCCTCAGACAATCTGCCACTTCGCCTAACAGGGTGACATGGGTCTCGAAATCAGGGCTAACGATGAGCAAGTCATCCAAATATACGAAGACACGCTCCCGGAGTCGGCCAGGAATAACCTTGTCCATTAAACGGCATAACCTTTGGGCAGCATTACACAGCCCGAAAGGCATGACCGTAAACTGGTACAAGGGTCTCCCCGGTACCGCAAAAGCCGTCTTCTCTCTACTTTGCCTCTCCAGCGGTATTTGCCAAAAGGCCTCCTTCAGATCCACACTGCTTATATAGTATGTATCCGAAAGGCGACTCATGAGCCCTTCGATGTGAGGCAAGGGGTTGGCATCTTTCTTAGTGAGGGCGTTGACCTTCCTTGAGTCTAAACAAAAACGATGTTTCACGGTTCCGTCTTCACAAGTCTTCTTGATTAAAACCACGGGCGAGCACCAAGGACTCTCGCTGGTTTCGATGATCCCAAGCTCTAACATTCGGTCGACTTCCTTGTATAAAATGGCTTGTACCGCCGGAGAGACCGGGTAGTGTCGTTGCTTCACCGGGAGCGCGTCTCCGGTATCAATGGAGTGCTCCATCAGCGCCGTCTTACCGAGCCCATGACGGTCATAGTCCAAAAATCTTTCCTTAACCGCCCTTAATTTGGATTCTTGTTCTGGAGTCAGTTGGTGAGCGTTGCTGACTTCCCTTGGTTCGGTTTCTATGGCTACACTACTTATAACCGAGGGAGCTATGTGGAATGCACGCCAAAAATCTACTCCTAAATAAATCTCTTGGTCTAAATTCGGAACCAAGTAGAAAGATAATTTTTGATTCTCGTTCTTATACTTAACATTAGCGTTGACCTTGCCTATAATCGATTGCCCTTTTCCGTCCGCAGTTTTCACCTGGGAGTTAAAAGGAACTAACTTTAAACCTAAAATTTCAATTAAATCTAAACAATTCTTCCCTAGTATGCTAATGCTGGCCCCACTGTCCAGCAACCCTAACTTTACTATTCCCTCTATACTTATTTTTGCATACGGTCTCGGATCGGTGCTTACATCTATAACTGAAGACACAATTCTTCTCCTCGCATCTCTTCTTGCTTTAAAACGTTCTCGCGTTTTTAATATCCTTATTGAAATTTTCCCTATTCTACCATCATTAAATATTTTATTTCTCGCTAGATTATACTCCCTAACCCTAACGTGATAAGGTTTCAACGGCGTTAGTTTGGGTTGGCTTTCTTTATTTTCGCTTTCTTTTCTTCGTAGTATTTTTGTGACTTCTTTTACTTCAGGTCCGGGTTCTCTTGAGTCGTTTGTGTTGAACGTGTCTCCCCCGAAAAAGTCACGTTCCTCCTGCGGTTTTCCGAACTACAGGACGGACATTTCGGAGTAATTACCCCAGCTTTGCCACACCTGTAGCAAAAGATATTTCGAACTGTTGACGGACAGTCCATGAAGTTGTGGCCAGGATTGCTACAGTTCCAACAAGACGAGATTTTCCCTTCTCTAGCCTCTCGGTTACCGCTATTAAATCTAGGATTTTGGTGTTGATAGGCCGCCACATACTCTACTTCGGGTGTCTCATCGTCGGGATATGCGAGTTCGTTTGCGTGATAACGACCAGTGGGGCGGGGTAACCTCGCACTGTCTCTAACGTTCCCAAACACCCCTTCAGCTTCCCGGCAGACGAACCTTAGCTGCTCCATGGAGTACACCGCCTGCGGATACACGAGCCGTCCAATTCTGTCGTTGAGGTTTCTCTTTATCACTCGCACCATATCGAGTTCCGGGATTTGCATCCTCAACTGGGATTTCAGTTTGTCGATCGCGTTGAAATACTCGTCGCTCTTCTCCCAGGCTCCTTGCCGACGGTCCATGATATCCCTCATGACTTCCAAATCGGATTTTGGATTTCGAAATTGCCGCAGTAAAGCCTCACGCAAGGTTTGCCAATTCGCCCTGTAATTCGACTTTTGGAACCTCCAATACCAGTCTTCGGCGCAGCTCTTGTTGACTAAAAGGAGGTGAAAATCCCTTAAAATCTCGGCCCAGGAACAGTTATATTGGCTCTGCATGATTTCGACTCGATCAACAAAGTCTTCCACTGTCAGGTTTTCGGGTTTCCCATCGAACTTTGTACCCCACTTATCCAACCTGATTGGTTCTCTTTGTCGAGAGTGTTCGGGTGGCCTATAATGCGCTTCGGGATCAATCCTCGTATGACGCCGATCTGCAGCTCTCCCTGATTGAGGGTCGGTGAAACCTGGATGGTTCCAATCATAAATTCCGCGATAGCCATGATTATGTTCGTATGCAGTGGAATTTGGTCGAGTTGGTGGCTCTGGTCTCAACGGTTCTCTCGTTCTCCTTTCGTTGACGGGATGGCCGTTCGTTCGCTCTGTTCTTGGTCTCGGCGCTTGTTGTTCCGCGGGTGGAGGGACTCGTACCACCTGATTGATGTCCGATAAAAACTCCAAAAACTGCTTTTTTACCTCTACTTTGAGCGATTCAGATATTTCGCTGACCATGGACCCTGCATATGACTCGTACGCTTTTACCACCGCAAGGTTGATCGCGGTCTTCAATCCCGAAGAGATATTCACATCTTCCGACTCTATGCCTGCATCATCGTTACCCTGGTTCTGGTTGGTCGAATTGTTCCTTGGTGGTCTCGGTACCGATGCGGAAGGCCTCTCCATTCCGTCGCTTACTCTTCCACCATTTAGGTCGTTAGGGTTAAAACCTACTTGATTCGTTGGTTGGCCCAGATTCTTGGGTCTACGAATAGCTCCGGTTTCGACTCCAGGTCCGGAAAACCGAACAGATTCTCGTCTCGCCTGTGTAGTATTGCTGATCGGATTCGCATTTTCCGCCAGCCCCAAACCAACGCTGTCGAAACCAAGTAAATTCTGACTCGCCTCTTTACCTACATTTTCAGTTCCTCTAGCGATCCTATTTTCAATGAGGATCCGAGTACGCCTCGCCTCCGCGACCCAATCGAAAGTGTTTGCATCTCGGTTAGACGCCGTATTTAAATTTTCGAAATTATTTAGTTCTCGATCACTCTTATCTAATTGCACTCTTTCAGATGGAAACAATGATTCTCTACCTATCAAGGAAGCGGATGCTGGAACTAGAGTATCCGAACCATCGAACGGATTTACATCCGGAGCCGCTGCTCCCGACAAACTACTGTAGGACGGTGCCGACAGACTCTCTGTATTCCTCGCCTCGCTTGGTGGTCTAGAAATGGGTGGAGGAGGGAAACTAAAATTACCCGGGACTATTTTCGGAGGTGACGGCTGTATGGGCGAGTGTCTCACCGGAGCCATGATTCCTGTACTATACAATCTCTTTGCTAGCGCACGGGTAACTATCGGTTCCCTATAATGACTTTTATTAATCTTGCTTGTGTTTCCTATAGGTCGCATACCACGAAACTATATAGAACCAATAGAACTGCTGCTTATCAACGATGAAGAAAGACAGTGTAACAAAAATATATAGCCAAAAATTGTTTTAAGCAAGTAAACAAACAAAAAAAATGTATAAACAATCAGATAGTACCAAATGTTTGTAATTCCCTAGTATGAAAAGAATAATATGTGTAACCTATCTCTGATAATTTAATAACATGCAAAAAGAACTAAATTGATCAGAAAAATGTATAATTACGTATATGAGACAATAAGAATCATCAAAAAAAAACCTAGTAAAAGGACTAAATTAACAAAAAGAATAGATTTAACAAAAAAAAATGTAAACAAAAGAAATAAACGCAAAAAAAACTAACTATACAATATACATATGTAACTAAAACTATGGAAAGTCCCAGTAAATAATAAATTATTGAAAACTTAATGCATGTATTTTCTTTACGATTAACGAATGTAAAAAAAAACATACAGAACAATCAATGCCTAAGATAACTGGCCGATAACAAATCAAATGATCTCTTGTAATACCTGATGGCTGTTCCGGTTATATTCATAAGAAAATTTATTCTATTCCTAAGTTCCTACTCAATACCCAAACCAAATAACGAACTAACTATACCTTTGCCACAAAAAAAAACTACAAACGAATAATACAATATTGAAAATTCTATCACCTTAAACCAAAAAAAAATCTTATCTCAATACAACTATACTATGCAAAAAAAAAACTCCTATTAACGCTGTAATAGGATTTCTCTTATATAATAGCTCTTTTCAATAGCATATGTCTTAACTCTATCTATCTAACACGTTTTATATTTAAACAAAACTAGCCGATTTAAAAGCTAAGCTAGATTTTTTTCCAAGGTGGACAAAATTTTAACAAAAAGGATACCAAAAAAAAAATCTAATTTCTCTGGGTATTAATGTGTTCAGCAATTATTCTCAGTTTTGTCATACTCATGCGGGGGTGTTAGAGGTAATTTCTCTTCCGGAGTTTATTTCTTATTCCCGCTGTATGGCGGTGAGAACCTAGGATGCTTACTATTTGGATGTAGATAAACCGAGAGAGAAAAAAAACAAAACGAGCCTACGCAATTCGTTAACGACATGCATACTTTACAATTGTTCGGTTCTTTGCCGCCGCCGATGAGGTCGAAAGTGAGTCGTCGCATCTGTACCGGCATTCTCGGAGCTATCCGTGTCAGGACTTACGACTATTCAACTCTCGGCCACGAACTTCTTCCGAACAAGGACGTTGCTCCTACTGTCTACCCAACCGTCGTACCGCGATTGTAATAATACGTAAATACCTTTTATTACAAGACTTGTAAAAACGTTGACTAGTCAGTAGAGACAATACTTGACAGCAATTACGGAAAGGTTTTCGAACGCGTTAGCGCCTTGTAAGAAACGTCGCGAATGATCAACCTTCTCTAGAGCGATTTGAATCATGACATACGCTAACTACTCGACGATATCGCGAAGGACTATCTCTCCTAGGGACAGAAACATGCACAAATACGTTGGGCGCCAAAATTTGTTGCGATCTGATTGCTTTAATTTTAATTCTCGACCGTTTGCGTCTGGTAATACGGACTGGCACGCTTGCACAGCACGGCTCAGCTCGTCGGTTTCGGAGGGGGATCTTGTCAGTACTCCAGGCGTAATCGCAAGCAAATTTAAAAATCGTGCCGATAGGAAAGGATCATGCAGTAACCGACTCAAAAAAAAACACATAACAACAAAAACAAACACTTAACATGCGCGCGGCTGGCGTCTCTCTCTTTTTCTCGGGTATCCACTTCGGGCGCTGCAGGTGTTTCGCAGTGCCAACCCACCCTTCCTGGAGGCCTTAAAGTCCAGTGGCACTCCCCTTTACCAAAACTTCAAACATCCATGCTCACCTCTACATTTGACTCCGGAAGATACTTACCCCCTTCCACCCCCTAAAATTTCCTTATTCCATCATCAAGGCCATATTGTTTTCAATAACAAAAAGACAGAAGAATTTGACTGAACAAGTCTATACAAAACATTATTTTATTAAAAATTAGGGATTAGCTTTGAACGTTAAACAATTCATTTCGTTGCAACAAACAAAAAAAATTACAAAAAAAAGGTAACATCAAATGCAAAATCAAAGAAAATTATTGGCAAAAAAAAAGAAATCTTAACAAGGCAAATTCGTACTGAACGATTGTTGTACAATCATGTGACGCTTCGCTTAGCATAAGCTTGCCTATCGGTCCCCCTTCTCTAGTTGGCCCTCTTTTTGGACCTTTCCGCCCGCGATCACGTAACAAATACCTCTCCTAGAAAGAGCTCTCTATAGGGGTTCAAAACTATTATTAATCCTTATATATACATATATGCTATCGATACGCGAATACAAAAAGGAGTCGCGATGCTCGTATGCTGACCGAAACCTTAGCACAGAAACGGAAAACCCTACTCTTTACTCTACTCGCTCTTTTCCTTGCCACTAATTTTTACACAGAACGAAAAAAATAGATTTAAATTACGTTAAATTTGGAATTTTGATAGTAAAAGTACATATAATAATATTATATCAAATTTTAGGAATTTTTAATGACATTTAAATGAAAATTGTAGTATATGTGTAAGTATCCGCTGGTATATTTGGTTCTTAAGTGAATGAATTAAGTAGGTTGGTCGCTTACTTGGGTAGTGCGATACCGAAAAATTCTTCGGGTGCACTTTGTTGGCCGCTTCTGTCTCTTCTCGGTCTTCTTACGCCGTCGGATGGATTTTGGCCTTTTTTCCTTCTCGTAAGTCTCTTGCCCCTTATAGGCTTGCAGGGGTTTTCTGGACAGCCAAACGGAAGCTGTTCGAATTCCGTTTTGAATTTTCGTTTTGAATTTTAATGTTCTAACGTCTCTTTATGCGCGGATAACTATGCAAGTTTTTTTTCTCTTTCACTTTTTTACTACGACTAACAACACCATCTGTGATTAGACTTTATTTTTCCTTTTCTTTGTGCTAAAAGGTCTTAGGCACACTAATAGCACCATCTATGATGTCTTTATTTCGAGTTTCTTTTTAAATTTTAATAGTCTTAATATCGTTTCGTATTCTTTCAGTACACTCAAGGTACCAGTAAAAAAAACTTCTTCACGCACTGCCTTACGACCTTTCTATATCGAGTCCAAAACAACAGTCCTCCTGACTGTCTTTCTTCGATCGTATCGAACCACCATCATCCAACCAAAAAAAATTCCATTACATAATAGTGCGTGTCACCCCATTTAACCGATACCACCCACACAAGAGTCGTACCTCGGTTACATGAAGACACGCATTTCTATACGCACTTTATGTGCATACGAGCTTAACCCCACCCGTACCTTCGCTCCTTCATCCATGACCCGGCTAAAATTGATTCTTCTCTTTCTTAGACGAACATCACTACTATTAGCACTACTTCTCATGATAGTTAGTGCAAAAACCCTATTGTTCTTCTAGCTTATTCCCAAACCCGTGCGCTACCTTATCAGCATTCTAGAGCTGTCAAAACTTGAACTACCTTTTCAAACCTTCTGACAGCTTCACAGCTGATTCCCAAAATGTCAAACAAAATTTGAATTTTTTCGCAATTTTGAAATTCAATTGAAATTGAACATTTTATTTGTTTAGTTTAGTTTTTCTTTGGTTTGGTTGCAGAAATAAGGTAAGTACAAAAGAAATTTATAATAAAACTATCCCTGCCTCCACCCATCCTATTTTCTTTTCTAGATTTCCACAGAGATTATAAGGATCTGGGCTCTTTTCAACTCTTGGAATTTCCGGAATATAAGGACAACATCAAGGGCCAGATAAGTATTCAAATATGTATATAATGGTTCAAAATATTGCTTTAATATTTCCCTTTTCTTTCAGGTACATACAAGGTGTCCATAACACACTGGCCAAGCAGCTTGCGAGAGACCTAAGCCCTACCTTGTGCAATTCTTGATGGACTTCTTCGGCTTCTGTTCGTCCCAATCCAATTTGCCAAATATAAATCCATTCGTTGCGAAGTTCTTTTAAAATGTTATTTCTCATATTTTGAACGTAGAAAACGAATATATTTGGATATTTCTCAACGCTTCTTCGAATGTCTTCAATAATTTGTTGCTTCCGAGCGAGACCTTTTTTATCGGTTTTTGTGAGGGAAACTGGAAAATAATCAAATTAGTTGCATGTTTTTTTTTAGCTGGGTAAAATCTGGAACTTACTTTTCTTATCTCTTTTGGACTTTTTTTTCTTCTTTTCGCGAGAGTTATTGGAGTGATTGTATTTTTCACATCCAAATCAGAAATTATTAAATTCAATTTAAAAAAAACCGCCAACATCAAACGCCAAACAGATTAGTTCATCTAGTCGACAAGAGGCCTAATCCGTAGCGCTACTGTTTCGACCGTTACAAGTGGAATCATCGTGAAGTTGGTTACTGGCAGTCCATGTATAGTATGTCAATGCTCTGAGTCCTCTGCACTGTAGCTCTTTCGCAGAATGTACTCTTAACTCTTAAGTGTCAATTTGATACGCAATGTCATGTCAATAGGCGTTTTTCTTTTTTAGCTCTGAGCAGGGTACGGAGCTGTCAAAAAAACCCGTATTTCTTTTTTAGCTCAGACATATCGGAGCGCTCAACTTGGTTTTCTTGCACACATTATGAAATCCTACAACAAGGGACATCAAACATCAATCAGAATGTATTTAATAATGATAATGATAATGAGTAAGGTTACTCTCCGCGTGGTTCATTTTTCTGTACATTTTTGGTCTCACATACTTGGAAAATAGACGGTAAATCTAAGTTTCACAGTGAGAAGGAGATAAAACATAAGCATCTTTCGCTTTTGAAAATTCGTCCTTAAAAATGCCATAAAAACTTGTTCATTTCAACCCTCCCTCAATTAGTGTGACCTGATCCAATCAAATAAAAAATGTTACAAGGGTTGATAATTGAAGTTTAAATCGTAATTTATGATATCGTAAGAAGTTATTCCAGCCCATACATTAGTTAATTTATATTCTAGATTAAATTATTCATATTTTTTATTCATTTATATGGGTTTGTAAGCAAAAAATAGCAATTACTTGAAAAACAAAATAAAGTGATCTAAAAAAGATTAGTTTGGTCACTCCACTCCTTTTCAGATTGAGAGGAAAAAAAACAAGAACACATGCACAGACCATCAGTCAGACCAGCATTTTGGGAAATTCCGATTTTATGTATCGTACACATGTAGCTCTATTTGTTGCGAACTCTTTCTTTCTTCCGAATTTTTTCTAGACCGAACATTTTTGAACTATTATTTCCTACTAGAACTTTTTTTCTGTTATTAGGGTTTTTTATTGAAATTGATATACTCTGATATCAATAGCCTTAAAAACATCCTTCATAATGTTCATATGTATAAAATTCATAAAGGCATTTGAGTAACATGTGTTTGCTGATCTTTTGTTATTGCCTTTGCGTTTGCATTGCCTTCCTTTTATTCTCTAATCTCTACCATCATTCGTTTTGTTTATTCTACTCTCTTATTTGCAACCAAGAAAAATTCCCTGTTCCCTCTCTTTCCTTTGCTTAGTACTTGTTCTTTCAGTAAATCTGTATCTGATTCTCTGAGAGCGACTGTCGGCTGCAAAAAGAGAATGACAGCAAAGTACAAGTGGCGCCACCTTCGATTTGACGGCAGCTTAGTGCGTAACAAAATTCAAGCGCGTGGAAATACTATAGGACTATATATACAAAGGTCAAAATCGACGAATTTTCGTTCATTCGTTGGTCGTTGTTCGTGCTCATGTGAATAGTGCTTAACTGATCAGAAATAACAAGATTGGAAACATACCTACGTCTTACCCTCCAAATACCTCAAATTTTATTTTTGTATACACGCATACTCTTGCAGCAAACTTGCTTTTTATTTATTTTTAATTGTATCATTCCACTGATCTCTATAATACACTGTATGGTGTATTCATACAGAAAAAGTGACTCCATTTGAACCACTGATCTCTATATTACACTGGATAGTGTATTACCACTGATCTCTATAATACACTGGATAGTGGATTCCATACAAATTATAACACTTTTCTTGACTCCTATTGATTTTGACATGGTACTCTTACACTTGTGCATCTCTTTCTATATAAACCGAAAAAGTGAGACAGAGTGAAGTGATGTTCAACAAAAAAAGTGACTGATCTCCTTTGTCTATATCTCTGATCTATATTATCTCTATCTCTATTATAGATATCAGTGTTGGGGAAATGTTATATTTTGGTATAACTGTTATACCTGGATGGTACCTTTACACTTATAACAGTCTTCTATGGGAGTCAAACTTTTTGCTCCTATCCACTATCCAGTTATAATAGAGATCAGTGTGTATTACCTACAAAGTATAACAGTTTTTTTGACTCCATTTGAAGATGACAGTCAGTGCCCCTTTTCGACTTTTTGACGTCTAACAGGTCTAACTAATGATGTCGATGTGTTGATATTTTTTATCGATATTTAATTTTTCGTTATATCGATATAAAAATCCGAGTATCGAAAAGGTATAAAAAATCGATATTTTTTATGACTAAGGCCATGTGCGGATTGGATGAATTGATTATTGAATTGGATGAATGATTAAGGCCGTGTGCGAATAGGATGAATTGTGGTTAAAAATGGATGAATTTTTAACCCCTACTGTCGTATTTTAACCTGCTCAGCAGCTATTCTAATTTTAACACATTTTATTCAATGCGAAATGTCAAAATTTAACTGAATTCGCACACGGCCTAAGAAAAACCTTCAAAAGAAATACCACACACTACACTCAATTAGTGTAGGGTGACGTGGTCATCAATGCACCAGTGGTGCAGAATGCACCACGGCTATACACGCCAAACTGGACGCTAGATTAGTGTATACCTCTTTCAAATGTAACCGTTACTTTCAGAAACTCCGATAGACTTTAGTTTGAAAGTGTTTCTCTTTGGTGGCTCACTTGTGCGGAGTGTTTTATAAATTTACAGTGATAAAGTGAAAAAATAAGGTTAGCTTATTTTTTTAATATCTGAGTGAAATTAAAGAGATTCTTTACAACAAATCAATTAAACAGTTTTATGAACATTTCCTAACATTTTAAAATAAGGAGTGAATAGTTTTGTTCCTTTTGTTATAAACTATTTCAATTTGTTTAAAAAATGTCAGGGTGGTGCATAATGCACCACATAAGCATGGTGCTAAATGCACCGTAGTTTACTGTGTAAAAAGACAAAGATGAAATAAAGGAACGACTGCAGCAGCTAAAATTTATCTGATCAAGAAGATACCGCAAATTCATCAGTTGCTTTGAATTCTAAACTTCTTAACCGTCCATTTGATGAACTTAAATCCTATAATAACTTTGCTTTAGTGGAGTTCCTCTATTTGTTTTTATTTTAAAGTTCCCTTAAGTGATATAGTCTTTTGATCGATTTTTTTTATATTTAACTTCTCGTATATTTTTGTTTGAAAAAATAAATCTGTCTATGACGTTAAAAAGTTGTTTTAATTCTTTGAATAAATTTGTGGTGCATCGTGTACATACGACTGGTGCATTCAGTACATACCATGGTGCACCATGCACCATTTGGTTTTTTGGGAAAAAGTATTTTTTACACAAAGAATTCAGATCATATCGAAAATATAAGTTCATACGTATTTTCATAACATATCTAAAGAATGAAATACAAAATTACATAGCAAAAAGAGTTCATTGGAAGAAGTTATGGTCATTTGAAAATAGGGTGGTGCATTGATGACCACGTCACCCTACGTAAATAAATCTGAGATCATGAAACATCAATTATTTGAAAACACAAGTGATTTGTCGCACCATTTGCACACAAAACATTCTCAACAATTTGCTCGCTCGCATCATTCACACCATACAAGCATACTTTCATAGTTCACAAGTTTTTCAGCTCGTACGCAAAATACAAATCCTTTTTGATAGCTTGGTTTCATCTTTAGGCGTTTTTGTTTTTTAGAACTGAACAGAGCCTGAACAGCCAAACTCAAAATTGTGTTTCTTTTTTCGTTCAGAGTGTTCAGAGCAACAAAGTTTTGTTACTTTTTTCGTTCAAAGCACTGATTCTGAATGTTCAGAGTCGAACCGACGCGCTCGGAAAAAAGACACCGAGCATTGTGAGCAACATGTCTAAACAAACAAATGTAAAGCTTTAGGTTGGGGGAAATAAAAAGAAATGATAAAAGTAATAATTAAAATAGGCAAAATTATTTTCTTGTCATATTTTACCGATATATCGATATTTTTTTAATAAAATATCAAAACCGATATTGATATTTTTAAAAAATATCGATACGATACTTTTTTGCATTTCGACATCCCTATGTTAGATAGGCTTCCAGAGATTAAAGTTGTTTCTAAGAGAAGAAGAAGAGAAGTGGTTCTTTGACGTATATTTTTGTTATACTGTTATACGAATTTTTCCCTTTTCGACTTTATAACAATGTTCAAATGGAGTCACTTTTTCTGAATGAATACACTATCCAGTGTATTATAGAGATCAGTGATTTGAACATTGTTAAAAGGGAAAAATTCGTATAACCGTATAACAAAATAATCGTGAAAGAACCACTGATCTCTGTATTTCCTTTTTTCAATCTTCTCTGAGAAACAACTTTAATCTCTGTCTCTGCAAGCCTATCTAACTTAGGGAAGGGATGTCGAAATCCAGAAATGTATCGTATCGATATTTAAAAAAAATATCAATATCGGTTTTGATATTTTACTAAAAAAAATATCGATATATCTGTAAAATATGACAATAAAATTTTTTTGACTATTTTAATTATTATTTTAAACATTTTTTTTCATTTTCCCCCAGGAAACCAAGCTGTTAAAATGGATTTGTATTTTGCGTACCAGCTGAAAAACTTGTGAACTATGAAAGTATGCTTGTATGGTGTGAATGATGCGAGAGAGCAAATTGTCGAGAATGTTTTGTGTGCAAATGGTGCAACAAATAACCATAGTTGAGAATGTATTGTGTTTTCAAATAATTGATGTTTCATGTTCTCACATCTATTTACGTACACTAATTGAGCGTAGTGTGTGGTATTTCTTTAGAAGGTTTTTCTTAATCATAAAAAATATCGAATTTTGTACCTTTTCGATACTGGGTGTTATCAAGCCTTCAAAATATTTGTTATTTATTGTTGTTATTTGTAACTAAACCCTTCTTCTTAAATCTTACTTTGCTTAAAATACTTAACTTTTTTACTATCAAAAACATCGTAGCTTCTTTGAGTTTTATTATTCGTCAATTTTTTATTCTTTCGTTCATTCATATTTTTTCTTTGAAAACGTTTGTTTGTGTCAATATTATTATTTATTTGAATAATTCAATTTTTCTTGTTGCGCATTCGTCCTTTTATGTTTTGGAATTCAATACCAATTGTAAGTTCCCGTATTCCTTTTTTCCTTAACCTATGTATGTAACCTTGTAATTTTTTTCAACAGAAATTAAAATTGTACGATTACTAGCAAAATCTAAAAGTTGTAGTTTAGAACTTGCTAGAACAATATTTATTAGTTGGAAAGGAAACGAAGGAGCAACACTCGGATTTGTTCCTTTTTTTCGTTCAGAGCACTGATTCTGAATGTTGCTTAACAGCTCAAAAGTGAGCTTAGCTCAGCTCACAGCTCAGCTCAAATTTTGAGCTAGCTCACTTTTGAGCTATGTACAATAGCTCAGCTCACTTGAGCTGAGCTGAAAGTGAGCTGAGCTGAAAGTGAGCTGAGCTGAACTAAAAGTGAGCTGAAAGTGAGCTGAGGTGAAAGTGAGCTGAAAGTGAGCTGAGCTGAAAGTGAGCTGAGCTGAAAGTGAGCTGAGCTGAAAGTGAGCTGAGCTGAAAGTGAGCTGAGCTGAAAGTGAGCTGAGCTGATGGTTGAGCTGAGCTGTCGGTGAGCTGAGCTGTTGGATGAGCTGGGCTGTCGGTGAGCTTATCTGAGCTGTGGGTTGAGCTAAACTAAAGTGAGCTAAGTGAGAGGTAGGTTACATACATTGATTTGAATTCGAATTTGGAGTATGTATACTTATTGTATATAAGGGCAATTATCATCAGCGGATGGCAATGATTAAAATCTAATTTTTCCATTTTTTATGTGTTTTCTAAACCGATTTTCGGGGCAATCCGGTATTTTTCAGAACGAAATATATATATAGTGACCTAGATTCATATCTTATCTTTCTATTGAGCCATTAACATTCAACTTTCATCAGCGGATGGCAGAGATTTTGACGGATTAAAAACATCATTTTTCCGTTTTTTAAGTGTTTTCTAGAGCGATTTTCGGGGCAATCCGGTAACACTTAGAACGAAATATCCCTCTAGCGACCTAGATTCGTATCTTATCTCTCTATTGAGCCATTAACATTCAAATTTCATTAGCGGATGGCAGAGATTTTGACGGATTAAAAACATCATTTTTTTCCGTTTTTTAAGTGTTTTCTAGAGCGATTTTCGGGGCAATCCGGTAACATTTAGAACGAAATATCCCTCTAGCGACCTAGATTCGTATCTTATCTCTCTATTGTGCCATGAACATTCAAATTTCATCAGCGGATGGCAGAGATTTTGACGGATTAAAAACATCATTTTTTCGGTTTTTTAAGTGTTTTCTAGAGCGATTTTCGGGGCAATCCGGTAACATTTAGAACGAAATATCCCTCTAGCGACCTAGATTCGTATCTTATCTCTCTATTGAGCCATTATCATTCAAATTTCATCAGCGGATGGCAGAGATTTTGACGGATTAAAAACATCATTTTTTCCGTTTTTTAAGTGTCTTCTAGATCGATTTTCAGGGCAATTGGCAAACCGAGTTTGCGAACCTAGTTGGCAAACCGAGTTGGCAAACCGAGTTGGAAAACCGAGTTGGCGAACCGAGTTGGCAAACCTACCTCTCACTTAGCTCACTTTAGCTTAGCTCAACCCACAGCTCACCGACAGCCCAGCTCATCCAACAGCTCAGCTCACCGACAGCTCACCTCAACCATCAGCTCAGCTCACTTTCAGCTCAGCTCACTTTCAGCTCAGCTCACTTTCAGCTCAGCTCACTTTCAGCTCAGCTCACTTTCAGCTCACTTTCAGCTCAGCTCACTTTCAGCTCACTTTTAGTTCAGCTCAGCTCACTTTCAGCTCAGCTCAGCTGAGCTATTGTACATAGCTCAAAAGTGAGCTAGCTTAAAATTTGAGCTAGCTCAAATTTGAGCTGAGCTGTGAGCTGAGCTGAAATGTGAGCTTTTTGCAACCCTGGTTTAGAGTCGAACCGACGACGTGCTCGGAAAAAAGACACCGAGCATTGTGAGCAACATGCCTGAACAAACAAATGTGAAGTCAAGCTTAAGATTGGGGGAAAATGAAAAGAAATGTTTAAAGAAATAATTTAAATTAGCAAAATTATTTTTTTGTCATATTTTACAATATATCGATATTTTTTTTATATATATAAAAACCGATATTGATTTTTTTTTAAATATCGATACGATACTTTTTTGTATTTCCACATCCATAAGTTAGATAGGCTTCCAGAGATTAATATTGTTCCTCAGAGAAGATTGAAAAAAGGAAATACAGAGATAAGTAATATAGAGATCAATGGTTCTTTCACGTTTATTTTTGTTATACTGTTATACGAATTTTTCCCTTTTCGACTTTATAACAATTTTCAAATGGAGTCACTTTTTCTGTATGAATACACTATCCAGTGTATAGAGATCAGTGTATCCAGTGTAATATAGAGATCAGTGGTAGAATGGTAGCTGGTAGGCAGCGTTGCCACAAAAAGCCCGATCAGGGCATTTGGCCCCATGTTTTAAATTTTGGCCTCTGTCCAGGCCAGTTTGAAATGGTCCTAAAATCTTTATTTTAGAAATTTTGATAAAATTATAATGTACATAATGGTGCTTGTTAAAAATTAAATTAATCTTACAACTTTATATAAAAACCTTCGCCACTCTATCGATGTAGAGATGTTTTGCCAAAGTGTTAAAGCGCGTCAATATTATGCCGATCGCCCCATGCTGATCGGCTAAGCCAAATGAGTCTGGACGTCCCAATCGGCGCATTTGGTTAGTGCCGAAAGCCATCCCAAACCGAACCGACTTCAAACCGAATCAAATGGATGCGATGATGGAAACTCGAACCGAATTATAAAGTGTGGACGTATGCCGATGCCGAACCGACCTTCGATGACAGCTCGTGTTGTTTTTTTTTTGTCATAAATATTTACCGTTGAATTGTATTTTTGTCTGAAGCGAATATTCAGTGATTACAAGGAAAATTTGGTTCGTGTTGTTCGGTAGTTCAGTTGCGTTCTGATAAGAATTATTTAATTAAAATATTTAATTACAATATTTTACTGTGCAACAATGGACTGGACTGACGAGCAATAATTGAATTTTATTGAAATGTATCGGGCCCGTCCGATATTGTGGGACAATTTTAATAAGGAGTATAAAAACAGGAATCGAAGACATGATCTCCTAAATGAAATTGCCGATTCCTTTGGCATAGAAAAAAATGAAGTGTAAAGGAAACTAAAAAAATTTCAAAGCAACTTTGCAAGGGAGAGGAAAAAAGAACTCGACAGTAGGAAGACTGGAAGTGAGGCGGACGCACCATATGTAAGCCAAGGAAAATGGTGGATAATGTTGAGGTAAATTCCAGTTTTCAATACCTATCAAATAAATATATGTATAATAGACAGACCGAATGTTGATGGCATTTTAATTTTTGTTTTTTTTTTTTCAATAAGGTTGGATAAACATATATATTATGCATAGATAGTAATAATAATACAATTTGTGGTGAACAAAAATATTCAGTGAATTCTTCTCTGACAGCTTGAGCTCCAGCATTACTCTTTCTTGGCACCACTGGGAAATCGTGAAGTCGATAAGATGATGAGTCTCTCCTCCACAGCCCAGGAATTACATCCCTATCTTCTTAAGTTTCTCTATCAAACATTCCGACAGGGCTATAGACACAAATTGAAGCACATTTCCTCAAAAAGTAATAGCACCCATAGTCACTTTTGTTGATCTGAATATACGAAAACTTGTGGAGAGTGCTCCAAATGCATTCTCAGAAACTCTTCGAGCCCTGCTGAGTCTATAATTAAATATTCTTTTTACTGATCCTTTGTTATGTAAGCCGGAAAATGGCTTCATAATATTTGGAGTGAGTGGAAAAGCTTCGTCCCCGACGATGACGAAAGGGATCGTTAGGTTTCGTCCTGGCAAAGACTGTGGCGGAGGAAAACGAAGAGCGTTACTTTCAAGACTTCTTCCTTAAAATATGTGTTTTTAAATACACCATTGTCTGAAATTATTCCTTGGCAGCCAACATTCACGTAAATGAAATTATAATTTGCGTCTACCACTGCGAGCAAAACAATACTGAAGAAAGACTTATAATTAAAACATTTCGATCCCGATTTAATAGTAGCCTGTACAGCAATGTGCTTTCCGTTAATGGCACCAGCACAATTCGGAATGTTCCATTTATCTTCAAATTGTTTTGCAACAACTTTTCATCCTTCTTCATTTTTAGGCATCTGAAAATAAAAATAAATCTCTTTCTTACACAAAATGGTACAGAAAAAGACGGTCACGGAGCACCTTCCGAAAATGAAGTGGAGGGTTTACAAAACTCGTTAACCGACGAGGAAGATTTTTGGCGATAAGCACTCCTAAGAAACAATCAAGGAATAAAATCTTCAAATCTCCGAAAAATCAAAGTGCCATGAACTCAAAACTTGCTCAATTTTCTTCTATCAAAGGTGTACCCATAATTGACGAGGCAGTTAATCTCATGAGATCCATTCAATCAAAAAGAGCTGACACAACAAAAGTCGAATATTCTTTGTATGGCGAGCAGGTTACTATAAAGTTGCGAAGGCTAACTTGACCAAAAGTCAGGTTTACAGTTCAAAACAAAATCAATAAAGCATTATATGAGGCAGATATAGGAATATATGATGACAATGTGCATATTCGTCAACAAACACCAACAACAAGGTTAATATACTGTAGCCCAGCTTCTTCATTCAATCAAAAAACATTATTCAACCCCATGACATGCCAATCACAAGCTGGTATACCAACTCATGCTAAATTTGAAGTTATTGCACCCTCACCAATGCATCCAGAATCAACGTCACCTGAAACAATTTCCTCGGACAATATTCTTATTAACTACATATATAGAAAATCATATATGATGAAGTCGAAGATTTCGATCAAATGGCCCTCAAAAAATTTGCAATTGGCCCTCATTGAATCTTTCTTCGTGGCAACGCTGCTGGTAGGTGAAAGTGAAAGCTATAGCTTTGTTTATATGGATAGTAATAGTAGTAGTTTTGATTTCTCTGATAAGTGCGTGGAGAGTTGTTTTTGTATTTTTAGCAAGTTAATAAAATTCTTCTACTCAATTTAAAAACAAATAATTTGTTTGTAACAAATAAATGTAACTGTGCTTATGATATCTTATGTATGTTTGTTTATCCTATCATTTTCCGTCACACCTGATTACAGCTCTGGTTTTCTATTTTGAGGGAAGCTTGAAATAAGTTAAGAACCAGTTATTTTGGAAACAACTTTTTTTTTCCTTTGAATGGGTTATTTGGTTCATTAAGAGGTAAGTTGCTAACTTGGATTCAACTTGTTGAGATATACTTCATTTAATAGCTGATCCTTTATTTTTCTAAATATTATTTTATTGATGGTAAAAAGATTATATGTACTTTCAAATAGTTGTTGTTAATTAGCGTTGGAAATTTCCAACTTTACTATGGAAGAATTCTTAATATTACCCGGGTAAGTAATAACCAGGTACCCGGGTAATCGGTACTCTTACGTGATGAAGCTAAAATTGAATAAAATCATGCTAATGAAGGACATTTTAATCACATTTTGGATTTGTTCTCTGTTGATAAATGAGGCGTTTACCAACAGGTTGTTGAATTTATTTGTCTTGTGATGGAAAGAAATTGCGAATTGGAGGTGGATTATTTTGCAACGAAGTTTATTGTTGTCAAACGTAACATAATAATTGCAATATTAATATACAATATGTTAGATGGATTATTAAATTGTTATGCCTAAGACATTTACGAAAACTGATCGCGTCTTTTGTCGTCGTCGTTCGTTGATTTATACAGAGACAAGAGGAGATCGGAAACTGACTTACGGTTTACCCTCCAGATACCGCAAATTTTATTTTACTGCTACCGAGTGTATGTGAATAAATGAGAAAAAACAGAAACAAAAATGGGGTAGTATGCTCAAATTTACTGAGATAGTATTGGTTAAAAAATTGGCATTGTCATTTTGACAGCTTGGTTTCCCATTTCCCTTTTTGCGCTGACGATAGTTGACTAAAGTTTTTATGTCAAAAAAAAAATGGTTGATGTGTCATAGTTGAAATAGTTAGAAATAGCTGAAATCATAAAAAACGCTTTTTAGTTAGGTTTGGTTGATCTGTCAAAAAAAAAAAAACAAATCTTTTGAGGTTCAATTTTTCTTTTATTTTGATCATAATAATTGAATCCATTTCAAGAGACAACAATTTTCGTTGCTCTAAATTTATTGCAAAAATTCAAGATTGATCTTGATATGGTAAGTTTTTAAAAACAATAATTGAAATAAGAACATATTTATTTATTTTTGAACAACCCACAGCAAGAAAGGCAAATGGAATATTCGAACTGAAGACCACCCTCCATAAAGAAATCTTCAAGCTGTTCCAAGTAAGCCAGCTCCTGATATTCTCCTAATTGCTGCTTCCAGATTTGCTGAAAAACTATCAGTTCAATATCTATGTCGTGCTTTTATATAAATAAACGGAGAAAGTCTTTATTTTCTGAAACTAATGAAAAAAAAAATTATTGCCGATTTCGCCGATCAATTTTTTGATACGTCCTTCGGCGCCGAGTTTGTTCGCATGTTTTTCGTTGATTGTCTTCCTCAGCTTGTCAGCTGTTTGTCGGTGATGGTGCATGCATACTTGAGTCGTTCGTAGTTGTCTTCGAGGTTTTTGAGCTTGATTGCGATAGCTGAAGCCGCATCAAGGGCGTTTAAGAACTTTTCCTTCTCTTCGTTGAGTTCACGAAGGAGTTTCTTGTTCTCCAAACGATGAGCATGTGAAATTTATTCTACGACCTAAAGAATACAATAAACGTTATATGAGATCTGTTTGGAGATGAAAAACCTTACCTCAGTTTTCTCCTTCATCCTCTCCTGCTCGGCCTTTTCTCACATTTCGTGCTCCTTCTTGTATGACTTTTCTCGCAGTGACTGAGGATTTTCGAGTATGTCTCGTGGACATTATCCTCGTGGACTATGATGCCCATGGACCAGAAGTCACAACTGACCTGTAAGTAGTTTGGTCAATCTGCAGGTGGAAATTATCTAAAGCAGTTCTGGAGCAATGTAATCAGGAGTTCCAAACGGCGAGGAACTGTACACATGCCCGTCACCATTCAAGGCAGCGGGATTTCAAGTTTGATATGACCAAGGCGGTCGATCAGAATGTTTTCCGGATTGATTACGCAATGAACATAGCCCATGCAATGGAGATCATGAATGGCAAGAGTCACCTCGGCCAGATAGAACCGAGCCAAGTCTTCATCGAAAGGTCCATTGCGACTGATCAAACTAAGCAAATCTCCTCCAGGGAAGTATACTCCATAACCAAGTAGAGGTATTCATTGTCCTGATTGAATTTTAAGCAATTGCAAATGATGCGATTTATAATCTTACTTCAAAAGACTTACCTGAAATGCATATTGAAGATTTGTGATCCATTCCGAACTCCGTTCATTTTCATTGCGTTCGATTGGTAAAAGTGACAATTCTGAGTCTGAGAGAAGAGAATTCCCTTCTGATTTTAAAACCAGAATGCTTTTTTTAAATTCCAGATTGCCAATTAAAAACTCCATTAAACAATGGAACGGGCAACTGCCCGTATATATATTTCTATATATATATTTTTCAAAATGTTTTTTTTTGTAGAAATTTAAACAAATTTTCAAAATCGGCTTGTTTATCTCTGCAGACATCGGTTCTTGCTCGATGACCTTGAGCCAGCCGTTTTACCTTCCGATAAAACCTCCGAACTTCATTCCTGCTATTGGCTCTCTCAACATCCTCGATCTCATGCTCCCTCTTTTTTCTCCTGAGAAACTGGCGTTCCTCTCTCCGCTTTTGCTCGTAGAGCTCGCGAGCAGCTTTTGTCCTTCTATGTAGCACCGCTTTGTATGCCTCCTGCTTGGCTGCATGGGCCTACCTGCATTCTTCGTCAAACCAGGGGTGTCGTTTTGGTGGCTGTGTGAAACCTAGCACATTAGAGGCGGCATCTCTAACTGCTTTATGTCAATGTTGCCACTGGTCTTCGAAACTTGATTTTGGCCGCATAGGACTCCTAAGGAGGTTACTTGACACTCGATCAGAGAAGGATCTGGCGATCTCTTGCGATTGTAGCCTTCCGACGTCGAAATTTCTTGCAGCATTTTCTTGTTTTGGCCATTGTCTGGATATTCGTAGCACTACCTTGGCTACGACGAGGTAGTGGTGAGTCGATGTTGGCTCCTCGGAAAGTTTGAACATCTAGAATGCTGGACAAGTACATTCCGTCGATCGCAATGTGATCAATCTGGTTGACGGTTGATTGATCAGGAGATCTCCATGTACCTTTATCTATGTTGAGATGTGGGATCCAGTTGCTTGCTACCTCAACATTTCGCCCCGCAGCAAAATCGATCAGCCTGAATCCGTTATAGGAAGTGATGTCGTGCTTTCCGACTATTCCACCAAAGATGTTCTCTTTTCCCAGCTTTGCGTTAAAATCGCCGAGGACAATTTTCATGTCATAGCTAGGACATTGCTCATATGTTTTGTCGAGGAGCTTGTAGAATTCGTCTTTGGTGTCGTCCTTTGTCTTTTCTGTGGGCGCATGCGCGCATATTAGGCTAATGTTGCCGAATTTAGCCTTGATTCGGATCGTCGTGATGTGTTCGCTTACACATTTGAACCTCAAGACTTTTTGCCTGAGTCTGCTTCCCACGACAAATCCCGGTAACAATCAACATAGTAGATGTCGCAGTTTTTCATCCCCCTTTTGCTCGGTCCATCCCATCGCATTTCCTGGATAGCGGTAATGTCTGCTTTGCAGCAGTTGAAGGTCTCCGCTGATTGTTCGGCAGCACGCGGTCTATCAAGGGACCGGACATTCCACGAGCATATCCTGTCAAATTAAAACATTTCGAGGTATCTCTACTCTATATATGTATGTATTTATGTGAAAGTCTGTAGAGGTCGGAGCATCACGCCTAAACAACACCACTCGAATAGAACACAGTTTTATATTTTGCTCTCAGAAATCAGAAGCTAATAGGCATGGTTATTTCCACAAAACAAATGGTGTCGATTTTGCATACCTGTTTGACTAAATACCGGTTGCCGATTTTTAAAAACTGAAATATTCGCACAATTAATTGAACATACTTAGTAATACTTAAAAGCTATACCTACTCTACAAACTATAAAATATATTTAATCCACTCTTTTGATTTTGAATTTCTAATAATTTTTCATTTTAATTTTCTTCGAGAACTTATTCTAAAAAAAATCTTCGAGAAATAAGTAGCTTGCTCGAATAATTACTTAATTACTCTGGACCTTCGCTGTTTTTCGCCGGTATTGAACATAATTTCCTTTTTATAAAAAATGGCTGAAAAGTGTTTTTTGTGTTGTGATTCAAATGAATTTTTAGGATGAAAGTTATAAAAACTGCTCGTTTAATAAAATATACTTGAAAACAATCAGCCCTATTAATAAACACCAAATAACCCTAACACAAGACTAACTCGTATCTCAAATTAGAATTCCTATTAATAAACGTGTGTTAGCCTTAAATGACACTTGTTAGCATACGGATACATTAATGGTAGCAACGCGGTTAAGAGTAAACTTAAAAACCGGGACTTTACCCTGGAAAAAAAAAAAACTCTAAAACAACAACCAGACTTTTGATAAGCCCCACGTTGGGCGCCATTTCTTTGCTACGAGATAAAATTAAGACGTAACTGCTTCGGGAACATCACTTGGCATGCTTGATTTACGCGCGGCTAGGTGCGTCGGATGGGGTGGGACTTGTTCCCTGACAGCTCTCGTATTGAAAGAAAATATAGAACTTCATGCCAAGATTCATTAACACGGAACGGACGGACGACCTCACTCACTTCTCCACAGTCTACTCGTGATAGATGGACGTTCACTTCGAGTACATTGGTTCCCTCCCTTGTATAATACGCCTTGACAGCCCGCGTACTCACATTCTTAGGAGCTGTCCCTACTTTCGATGCTTTGGTCACACTTAGTTCATGGTTTTCTCTCTAAAATCTTCCGCACTTACCCCTTTCATCCTTCTTATTTAAAACATCGTATGTAAATTAAATCCACAAATTTATTTATATAATGAACCTACCAAACTAATGTTTTTAAGTAACATTGTGTTTAATTATATTTAAAGAACTTAGCTTAGGGAATTTTTTTTTCTTTTTGTGTTTTTAAAATGGAGTTATTTCAATAATTCTTCATTCAATTTTTAAAATAAATTTGATTTTTGCATGGTGGATGTAAAAATAAACAAAAAAAGTATATACGGTTAACGCTATGGGAGAAAAAAGGTAAACAAATCTTTTCTTCTTACTTTTCTTTTCTCTTAATGATTGTTGGCAAGAAAATAAAAATGTAAGCTTGATATACAGTTAATAAAAAAAACAATTTTTGAAGAACTTACCGCTTACGGGACTGTGCACAATCTCCAGCTGGTTTCAATTCCAAATATGTGATACGTTATACTCTTTAATGATGACGTCACACTGCTCAAGCTTTTATTACCTGCTCACAATCACGCACTCTTTCGACTCTCTCGTCTTTTTTACTTATTTATAATTTTTTTTTCTTTCTGATTTTTTTTTCTTTATATTTTCTTTTTCGTTATTTTTAACTTTATACTTTGTATATTTATACCATGTACACTGTATGACTTTAATTTTTTTCACAATTTTTCCACCTTTTTATTTATAAATATATTTTTTTTTCTTATTATTTCCTTTTCCACTACCTTGTACTTAATCTACTCTTTTTTTCTTTCTTATTTTTTTTTGTAATCCCTTCACTGATTACGCAATTAAACTTTTGGTTCTATTTTTTTTTGTTTTTGTTGTTTGGCCCCTTATACCCTCTTTCCCTTCTTATAAACGTGGCTCTTGGATTAGTCACCCAATCGAACCAAATTCCGCGAGCTGACTAAACCAAGGGCCTGGAGATGTTTTCTGACGATGGATCTTGCTAATTGAATTCGTGTGCTGCTGTATTGCGGGGCCAAGACCGCTACTGAGCACCTTCTCTTGGAAATCTCTGTATGCAAGAGATCCACAGGCCTCAATCTTGGTGGAAATTTTCTGAGCCCCTTTTGCTTTCCAGGCGACTTCTTCCCCTCTTTGATCCAATTGGATAAGACGCACGTGGTGCGAAGTGTCAAAAAGATCGCTCACTTCACAGCAGCACCTACAATAGTGAACCTGCTGTCTTTAAAGTTCGTTTTTTGTTATTCGTTATTGTTTTTTCCTTTTTTTTCAATTTACCTGGTATAATCAAAATTATAGGTTCGTTTATCGCCAAAACGTGGCTTGTTGCAACTTTTGCCTTTTCCACCTTTACAGAACAAAAATCCTGCAAGAAATCTACCTAAAAGGCACAATCGTTTAGAACTTAATTGCTTTAAATTTAATTAAAAGATTGATGTCACCACTAACCACCGATTAAATTGACTTAGGAAGAATCGCACTTGGTAATAAAAGACTTTCTTAAATTTTGTCGCCGAGCATATCTTCTTGCTGGCCGAAAGTGAAATGTGCTGATCTAAGCTTCGTCGTAGTGAACTTTTCTCTTCCGAAACTCAGGTTGTCCACCCTGTTTCCTGTTCGAAATCAGACAAGAGTTTGGTTAAGTTCGAAATTCGCTAACTTGTCATTACGCATACAGGGTGCCACCATGAAGTTTTCGAATACAAAGTAATATTCCCTCTAATTTGAGCTAAAACAATTCACCGCGCTATAGTCTCGAAACAACTAATACAATTAAGAAAAATCTCTTATAATTTAAGTTGCGTATACGCCGTAGTAACCTCTCATCATTTATTTATCTGATTTAGCAAAATTCGTAACAAAACTTATTTGTTTCGAGAATCTTTGAAGAAACCAAAAAGGAAAACGAATTCTATTGCCTAATATCCTTTGCATGGAATCGGCCAATAATTTTACCTTTTAGGTCTTCCAGGTCATAAAGGCAATTTCCTATACGCTTTCTAACCCTGCACTTTATGAATTTCGGCATGAATTTGGCAGTTTCTTGCTTGGAAAATGAACTTTGGCAAAAGTTGCGTCGAAACACTTCTTGCCCCTCTACGAAATTGACGTTTGTTGCTCTTCGGTTATAGGTTTTTCTAGCCTTTATATGTGCTTTATCAAGATTGTCTGCGACTCGAGACCTTATGAGGCGTAATCTGTCTGCAAACGGTACAGTTCTTAGTTCTGAGTCGGTCAAGGATTTAAGCTTTCGTAGAATAGAATATTCACATCCGCTTGAAATCATGTGTTGCCCAAATAACGCATAGTAAGGTGAGGTTGCGATAGATGTATGGTAATCACTCCTAAGTGTTGCAGCTATGGTGGAGATAGACTTGTCCCATTCTATATGTTTTCCCCTAACAAAAATACGGATTTTCGAAATTATCTCTCTATTCACACGCTCTGAGCTATTCGCCTGGGGAGAGTACAGAGCTGTTCTAACATGGTTTATTTTATAGGTTGACAGGAGTTTGGAAAATTCTTTGGAGGAGAATTGTTTACCATTGTCACTGTGTATATGCTCTGGTGTTCCAAATACATGGAAAACATCCTCCTCCAAGATCTTGCATATTGCAGTTGATGTTGCTTTCCTCAATGGCTTTAAAAATATAAATTTTGTAAAATGATCAATAGCAATGAACAACGCACTATTTCCTAATTTGGTTCTGGGATATGGACCGAGGAGATCGATATACAATCTTTGCATCGCTCTCTCTGTAGCAATCTGAATGCCCATTTTTGGTCGAAGGGATGCATTCGCAGGCTTAACTTCCTTGCAAAGATCGCATGCACTTACAAAAGCCTTTGTATGCTTGACCATGTCAGTTTTTTCAAGACCCCCATGCGAACCTGGTGCTGCACAATGCTCATTTGCAATAACCTCCACCCACAACTCCTTCGGTAGCCACAATCGCCACAGACTTTCTTCTTCATCTACCGACCCTGTTCTGAACCTGACCCTTTTGTAAATGTAGCCATCAGATACGCAAACATCAGGGAGACAGCTTTGATTCTTTTCAATTTCATTTATCATGTCTACATAATCTTTTGATTTAAAGTACTTGGAAGTCAAATCTATGTCGGATTGTCTTGCACTTGGTATAATTTCGCACATATCCAATCGTGACAACGCGTCTGGCACAATGTTTAGGGAACCTTTACGATGTTCCATTGTAAAATCAAATGATTGGAGCTTAAGACTCCACCTTGCCAATCTGCCACTGAGGTCCTTTTGTGACATTAGCCACTTAAGGCTCGAGTGGTCCGTTATTATTTTAAATGGCAGACCATCGATATATGGTCTGAATTTGTTCACACAAACAATTGCTGCCATGCACTCTTGCTCCGAGACCGTGTAATTCTTTTGGGCCTTATTTAGTTTCTGCGAGACATAGGCTATAGGATGTTCATGTCCTTCGCTGTCTAGCTGGAACAGAACTCCGCCTACGCCTAGTGATGAAGCATCACACTGGATAACGAAGGGTTTGGCAAAATCTGGCTCAGCGAGCACGGGTGCTGTAGTCAAAGCACTCTTTAATTTTTCGAAAGCTATTTCGGCCTCGTTAGATAACTCGAAAGTTTTACCCTTTTTTAAACAATCAGTGAGAGGTGCTGACAGACTTGCAAAGTTGGGTATAAACTGGCGATACCAGCCTGTCATTCCAATAAAACGTCTCACTTGAAGAGGAGTTTTAGGCAAGGGGAATTCCGATATGGCTACCAATTTTGAAGGATCTGTCTTTCGACACCCTTGGCCTATAATATATCCCAAATATTCGATTTCTTTTTGACAAAATCTACTTTTGTCCATGTTTATGGTCAGATTAGCATTTCTGAGGCAAGTTGAAAGATCTCTCAAGACACTTATATGTTCGTCAAAGGTCTTCGTGCATACAAGCAGATCATCGAGATAGATAAAAACATTATCGCGGAATTTCGCTGGAATGACCTTGTCAAGCAGCCGAACGAGCCGCTGTGACGCATTACAGAGACCGAATGGCATTACGGTGAACTCTAGTAATGGCATACCAGGGACTGCGAAGGCTGTCTTTTCTCTTGAGGATGTTTCAAGTGGTATTTGGTGGAAGGCTTGTTTCAGATCAATCTTACTAATGAAGTGTGTATTCTTCATCCTGCTTAATAAACCACCTATGTGTTGGAGCGGATACGCATCCTTTTTCGTTACACTGTTTAATTTTCGAAAGTCTATGCAGAGTCTTATTGATCCATCTGGCTTGCGAACAACGACAATTGGAGAACTCCATGGGCTGTTGCTTTCGACGACAATGCCCAAGGATCGTAAGCGCTCAATTTCTTTGTATACTTCTGCCTCCCGAGGTGGTGATAGAGGATAATATTTTGATTTGATGGGAGGAGCATCTCCTGTATCTATGAAATGTTCCTCCAAGGAGGTCCTCCCTAAACCTAACTTCGCAAAAGAAGGAAAATCTGCAACAGTTTGTGATAAAATTTTCGTTTGTTCATCTGTCAAGCTTATAGAATTTGGGTCGTTTGAACTCTTTTCGAATGATGCTATTTCGGTTGAGACGATTTGTGGAACGATTCCAAAGGATCTCCAAAAATTTATGCCCAAATAAGCTTCTTGCTGAAGCGTAGGTACGACGTAAAAATCAACGATCTTGCTTACGTTGTTAAATTGAATGGGAACTTGACAAACACTATGAATGGGTTGTCTAGATCCATCAGCAGTGCTAATTGATGAAAGAATTGGTTTGGTTTTGATGGAATTTCTTTCCAAAAGATCAAGACTGTTTTTCCCCAGCACACTAACAGATGCCCCTGAGTCCAGTAAGGCATAAATCTTTTCTTTGCCTATCTTGATGTTCAGATAAGGTCGTGAATCATTAACGTCATCTATAATCGTTGCTTCTAAGTCCTTTTTCTTAGATTTCCTAACCTTATATCGTTCCCTGCAATTCAAGATTTTTTTTGATGGTATCGATTTTTTATAATTTCCGAATATTCGTCCTTTTGTGTCTTGATAGCGAACTATTCTTTCATGAAGGGATAGTTTGGAGAAATGAACAGGTTTATTTTCAATTTCCCTCTTCGGTTGTGTGCTTACAGAATTATCTGAAAAGCTATTTGTTGAATCCTTGTTTTGCCGATGGCCGTTCAAGGATTCGTTGGTTTGATTTATTGACTCGGGGTTGAAGGTGTGGAACGAGAGTCCCCGGCTGCCATCTCGCTCACCTTGAGGTTTACCGAATGCTTACGGCAATTTGGTGTCGTGACGTTCTTTTCTCCACATCGATAACAGAAAAGATAACGCTGTTCTGACGGGCATTCATAAAATGAGTGACCCAACTGATCGCAATTCCAGCATCTGAATTTACTGGTGTCAATCGATTGTCGAGAAGATGTAAATTTGTTTGAAAGAGCGGCTACATTTAGATCATCGCAGTTATCTTCATTGCCTACCATTTCCTCAATTTCACTTACTCTTTTGGATTGGTATCTAAGGGAATGTTGATGATCAATAAACTTCTCAGCCTGCCTCGCCACGTCTCGTAGGTGATCTAAGCTATTGATTGTGGTTGGAAATAGAAGTGATCCTATGCTGTCCTTTAATTTTTCTTTATAAGATCTATCATTTTTTTATCGCTTAATGGCTCCTTGAGCCGAGAATTTGACCGCAATGAATCTGAATAGAAATCATCAAATGTCTCTTTAAAGCCTTGCCTACGGGAGAACATTCGAATTATTCTTTCGTGATCATTTTCGATCCTGCCAAATTCCTTAACAATTGCCTGTTTTAACTCTTCATATGTTGCCGTAGGATTCCTTTTTAGGAAAAACCAAAAGAAAGTTTCCGCCTTGCCTTTCAAAAGCACATTGAAGTTTGCAAAAACATGATTCCAGCTACAATATGACCGTAACTTAAGGGTTTCGACTTTAAAAAGAAAATCGTGGACATTATCAGTCCCGTCAAAAGAGATTTGCCATTTTTCCAATTTGCAATATGAATCTGTAGATTGCGCATTCGATTGCACTGACTGGTTACCTATGGGCGGTGCAACTCTATTCTGCGTCGAAAAAGACGCGTTGTTAAGAAATTGTTCGAAAGCACTTGAAGGTCGAGTTGGATTCTCACGAGCTTTGTTTTGGTTTGTGGACGAAATATTAAGGTTGTCTAGACGTTCAACTAGGGTGTGTTTTATTTCTTTCATTTCTTTAATGAATTCTCTTTGATTCGCTTCAAGAACCAGTTTAAATGCATTTGTTAAAGCATCAAGACCAATGTTGCTTGCTTGAATAACTGGTGGTGGAGCATTCTGATTTTGTTCATTTTGTCTACTTCTGTTTAGGTCAATCAAGGGATTCTGTTCAATACCTTGAGGACGATTGTCCTCTTCTATTCTAATTGCTTCTCTGTCATTCCCTGAAACTTGTGGTTGATTTGCTTGATCAGCATTTGAATTATTAGAACTATGTGGAGGAGTTCTGCCTACTAGCGGTCTATGTGGCATATCGCCTTGCCTTTGCATATTTGAAGAATTCCCTGCTGCGTTTGAAGCTCCGCGCCTCTTGAGCTATTTAATCTTCCCCTTTGTCGTGTATTGTGATGGTGATTTTCAGCCATTGTTACTTTTAATAATATGTATATGTATATGTGGTGTGTTGTATTTATGGATTACGGATCTGAGGTAAGTGTGGTTGATTTTAGTTACTTTCTTAGACGCATTTTCTCTTATCCATGACTTAGAATAAAGTGTGAGTGTATCAGACGGACTATGCTAAACGCATTTTATGTAAACTTGGAAAACTGAGAAAAGCTTTAATAGTAGCGGCAATGACCAGCGTTTCCAGCCAGTCACTGGACTGTACTATGTGATGTAGTGATTTGTAAACATACACATGCAATAATCTTTCCTTTGAAAGGGTAAGACTGTGTGTAGTGAAAAAGTGGTTTAAAATTTGTCTTTACATTAATGGTAGCAACGCGGTTAAGAGTAAACTTAAAAACCGGGACTTTACCCTGGAAAAAAAAACAAACTCTAAAACAACAACCAGACTTTTGATAAGCCCCACGTTGGGCGCCATTTCTTTGCTACGAGATAAAATTAAGACGTAACTGCTTCGGGAACATCACTTGGCATGCTTGATTTACGCGCGGCTAGGTGCGTCGGATGGGGTGGGACTTGTTCCCTGACAGCTCTCGTATTGAAAGAAAATATAGAACTTCATGCCAAGATTCATTAACACGGAACGGTCGGACGACCTCACTCACTTCTCCACAGTCTACTCGTGATAGATGGACGTTCACTTCGAGTACATTGGTTCCCTCCCTTGTATAATACGCCTTGACAGCCCGCGTACTCACATTCTTAGGAGCTGTCCCTACTTTCGATGCTTTGGTCACACTTAGTTCATGGTTTTCTCTCTAAAATCTTCCGCACTTACCCCTTTCATCCTTCTTATTTAAAACATCGTATGTAAATTAAATCCACAAATTTATTTATATAATGAACCTACCAAACTAATGTTTTTAAGTAACATTGTGTTTAATTATATTTAAAGAACTTAGCTTAGGGAATTTTTTTTTTCTTTTTGTGTTTTTAAAATGGAGTTATTTCAATAATTCTTCATTCAATTTTTAAAATAAATTTGATTTTTGCATGGTGGATGTAAAAATAAACAAAAAAAGTATATACGGTTAACGCTATGGGAAAAAAAGGTAAACAAATCTTTTCTTCTTACTTTTCTTTTCTCTTAATGATTGTTGGCAAGAAAATAAAAATGTTAGCTTGATATACAGTTAATAAAAAAAAACAATTTTTGAAGAACTTACCGCTTACGGGACTGTGCACAATCTTCCAAATATGTGATACGTTATACTCTTTAATGATGACGTCACACTGCTCAAGCTTTTATTACCTGCTCACAATCACGCACTCTTTCGACTCTCTCGTCTTTTTTACTTATTTATAATTTTTTTTTCTTTCTGATTTTTTTTTCTTTATATTTTCTTTTTCGTTAGCTTTAACTTTATACTTTGTATATTTATACCATGTACACTGTATGACTTTAATTTTTTTCACAATTTTTCCACCTTTTTATTTATAAATATATTTTTTTTTCTTATTATTTCCTTTTCCACTACCTTGTACTTAATCTACTCTTTTTTTTCTTTCTTATTTTTTTTTGTAATCCCTTCACTGATTACGCAATTAAACTTTTGGTTCTATTTTTTTTTGTTTTTGTTGTTTGGCCCCTTATACCCTCTTTCCCTTCTTATAAACGTGGCTCTTGGATTAGTCACCCAATCGAACCAAATTCCGCGAGCTGACTAAACCAAGGGCCTGGAGATGTTTTCTGACGATGGATCTTGCTAATTGAATTCGTGTGCTGCTGTATTGCGGGGCCAAGACCGCTACTGAGCACCTTCTCTTGGAAATCTCTGTATGCAAGAGATCCACAGGCCTCAATCTTGGTGGAAATTTTCTGAGCCCCTTTTGCTTTCCAGGCGACTTCTTCCCCTCTTTGATCCAATTGGATAAGACGCACGTGGTGCGAAGTGTCAAAAAGATCGCTCACTTCACAGCAGCACCTACAATAGTGAACCTGCTGTCTTTAAAGTTCGTTTTTTGTTATTCGTTATTGTTTTTTCCTTTTTTTTCAATTTACCTGGTATAATCAAAATTATAGGTTCGTTTATCGCCAAAACGTGGCTTGTTGCAACTTTTGCCTTTTCCACCTTTACAGAACAAAAATCCTGCAAGAAATCTACCTAAAAGGCACAATCGTTTAGAACTTAATTGCTTTAAATTTAATTAAAAGATTGATGTCACCACTAACCACCGATTAAATTGACTTAGGAAGAATCGCACTTGGTAATAAAAGACTTTCTTAAATTTTGTCGCCGAGCATATCTTCTTGCTGGCTGAAAGTGAAATGTGCTGATCTAAGCTTCGTCGTAGTGAACTTTTCTCTTCCGAAACTCAGGTTGTCCACCCTGTTTCCTGTTCGAAATCAGACAAGAGTTTGGTTAAGTTCGAAATTCGCTAACTTGTCATTACGCATACAGGGTGCCACCATGAAGTTTTCGAATACAAAGTAATATTCCCTCTAATTTGAGCTAAAACAATTCACCGCGCTATAGTCTCGAAACAACTAATACAATTAAGAAAAATCTCTTATAATTTAAGTTGCGTATACGCCGTAGTAACCTCTCATCATTTATTTATCTGATTTAGCAAAATTCGTAACAAAACTTATTTGTTTCGAGAATCTTTGAAGAAACCAAAAAGGAAAACGAATTCTATTGCCTAATATCCTTTGCATGGAATCGGCCAATAATTTTACCTTTTAGGTCTTCCAGGTCATAAAGGCAATTTCCTATACGCTTTCTAACCCTGCACTTTATGAATTTCGGCATGAATTTGGCAGTTTCTTGCTTGGAAAATGAACTTTGGCAAAAGTTGCGTCGAAACACTTCTTGCCCCTCTACGAAATTGACGTTTGTTGCTCTTCGGTTATAGGTTTTTCTAGCCTTTATATGTGCTTTATCAAGATTGTCTGCGACTCGAGACCTTATGAGGCGTAATCTGTCTGCAAACGGTACAGTTCTTAGTTCTGAGTCGGTCAAGGATTTAAGCTTTCGTAGAATAGAATATTCACATCCGCTTGAAATCATGTGTTGCCCAAATAACGCATAGTAAGGTGAGGTTGCGATAGATGTATGGTAATCACTCCTAAGTGTTGCAGCTATGGTGGAGATAGACTTGTCCCATTCTATATGTTTTCCCCTAACAAAAATACGGATTTTCGAAATTATCTCTCTATTCACACGCTCTGAGCTATTCGCCTGGGGAGAGTACAGAGCTGTTCTAACATGGTTTATTTTATAGGTTGACAGGAGTTTGGAAAATTCTTTGGAGGAGAATTGTTTACCATTGTCACTGTGTATATGCTCTGGTGTTCCAAATACATGGAAAACATCCTCCTCCAAGATCTTGCATATTGCAGTTGATGTTGCTTTCCTCAATGGCTTTAAAAATATAAATTTTGTAAAATGATCAATAGCAATGAACAACGCACTATTTCCTAATTTGGTTCTGGGATATGGACCGAGGAGATCGATATACAATCTTTGCATCGCTCTCTCTGTAGCAATCTGAATGCCCATTTTTGGTCGAAGGGATGCATTCGCAGGCTTAACTTCCTTGCAAAGATCGCATGCACTTACAAAAACCTTTGTATGCTTGACCATGTCCGGCCAATAATACTTCTGCCTTATACGGAAAAGAGTTTTTTCAAGACCCCCATGCGAACCTGGTGCTGCACAATGCTCATTTGCAATAACCTCCACCCACAACTCCTTCGGTAGCCACAATCGCCACAGACTTTCTTCTTCATCTACCGACCCTGTTCTGAACCTGACCCTTTTGTAAATGTAGCCATCAGATACGCAAACATCAGGGAGACAGCTTTGATTCTTTTCAATTTCATTTATCATGTCTACATAATCTTTTGATTTAAAGTACTTGGAAGTCAAATCTATGTCGGATTGTCTTGCACTTGGTATAATTTCGCACATATCCAATCGTGACAACGCGTCTGGCACAATGTTTAGGGAACCTTTACGATGTTCCATTGTAAAATCAAATGATTGGAGTTTAAGACTCCACCTTGCCAATCTGCCACTGAGGTCCTTTTGTGACATTAGCCACTTAAGGCTCGAGTGGTCCGTTATTATTTTAAATGGCAGACCATCGATATATGGTCTGAATTTGTTCACACAAACAATTGCTGCCATGCACTCTTGCTCCGAGACCGTGTAATTCTTTTGGGCCTTATTTAGTTTCTGCGAGACATAGGCTATAGGATGTTCATGTCCTTCGCTGTCTAGCTGGAACAGAACTCCGCCTATGCCTAGTGATGAAGCATCACACTGGATAACGAAGGGTTTGGCAAAATCTGGCTCAGCGAGCACGGGTGCTGTAGTCAAAGCACTCTTTAATTTTTCGAAAGCTATTTCGGCCTCGTTAGATAACTCGAAAGTTTTACCCTTTTTTAAACAATCAGTGAGAGGTGCTGACAGACTTGCAAAGTTGGGTATAAACTGGCGATACCAGCCTGTCATTCCAATAAAACGTCTCACTTGAAGAGGAGTTTTAGGCAAGGGGAATTCCGATATGGCTACCAATTTTGAAGGATCTGTCTTTCGACACCCTTGGCCTATAATATATCCCAAATATTCGATTTCTTTTTGACAAAATCTACTTTTGTCCATGTTTATGGTCAGATTAGCATTTCTGAGGCAAGTTGAAAGATCTCTCAAGACACTTATATGTTCGTCAAAGGTCTTCGTGCATACAAGCAGATCATCGAGATAGATAAAAACATTATCGCGGAATTTCGCTGGAATGACCTTGTCAAGCAGCCGAACGAGCCGCTGTGACGCATTACAGAGACCGAATGGCATTACGGTGAACTCTAGTAATGGCATACCAGGGACTGCGAAGGCTGTCTTTTCTCTTGAGGATGTTTCAAGTGGTATTTGGTGGAAGGCTTGTTTCAGATCAATCTTACTAATGAAGTGTGTATTCTTCATCCTGCTTAATAAACCACCTATGTGTTGGAGCGGATACGCATCCTTTTTCGTTACACTGTTTAATTTTCGAAAGTCTATGCAGAGTCTTATTGATCCATCTGGCTTGCGAACAACGACAATTGGAGAACTCCATGGGCTGTTGCTTTCGACGACAATGCCCAAGGATCGTAAGCGCTCAATTTCTTTGTATACTTCTGCCTCCCGAGGTGGTGATAGAGGATAATATTTTGATTTGATGGGAGGAGCATCTCCTGTATCTATGAAATGTTCCTCCAAGGAGGTCCTCCCTAAACCTAACTTCGCAAAAGAAGGAAAATCTGCAACAGTTTGTGATAAAATTTTCGTTTGTTCATCTGTCAAGCTTATAGAATTTGGGTCGTTTGAACTCTTTTCGAATGATGCTATTTCGGTTGAGACGATTTGTGGAACGATTCCAAAGGATCTCCAAAAATTTATGCCCAAATAAGCTTCTTGCTGAAGCGTAGGTACGACGTAAAAATCAACGATCTTGCTTACGTTGTTAAATTGAATGGGAACTTGACAAACACTATGAATGGGTTGTCTAGATCCATCAGCAGTGCTAATTGATGAAAGAATTGGTTTGGTTTTGATGGAATTTCTTTCCAAAAGATCAAGACTGTTTTTCCCCAGCACACTAACAGATGCCCCTGAGTCCAGTAAGGCATAAATCTTTTCTTTGCCTATCTTGATGTTCAGATAAGGTCGTGAATCATTAACGTCATCTATAATCGTTGCTTCTAAGTCCTTTTTCTTAGATTTCCTAACCTTATATCGTTCCCTGCAATTCAAGATTTTTTTTGATGGTATCGATTTTTTATAATTTCCGAATATTCGTCCTTTTGTGTCTTGATAGCGAACTATTCTTTCATGAAGGGATAGTTTGGAGAAATGAACAGGTTTATTTTCAATTTCCCTCTTCGGTTGTGTGCTTACAGAATTATCTGAAAAGCTATTTGTTGAATCCTTGTTTTGCCGATGGCCGTTCAAGGATTCGTTGGTTTGATTTATTGACTCGGGGTTGAAGGTGTGGAACGAGAGTCCCCGGCTGCCATCTCGCTCACCTTGAGGTTTACCGAATGCTTACGGCAATTTGGTGTCGTGACGTTCTTTTCTCCACATCGATAACAGAAAAGATAACGCTGTTCTGACGGGCATTCATAAAATGAGTGACCCAACTGATCGCAATTCCAGCATCTGAATTTACTGGTGTCAATCGATTGTCGAGAAGATGTAAATTTGTTTGAAAGAGCGGCTACATTTAGATCATCGCAGTTATCTTCATTGCCTACCATTTCCTCAATTTCACTTACTCTTTTGGATTGGTATCTAAGGGAATGTTGATGATCAATAAACTTCTCAGCCTGCCTCGCCACGTCTCGTAGGTGATCTAAGCTATTGATTGTGGTTGGAAATAGAAGTGATCCTATGCTGTCCTTTAATTTTTCTTTATAAGATCTATCATTTTTTTATCGCTTAATGGCTCCTTGAGCCGAGAATTTGACCGCAATGAATCTGAATAGAAATCATCAAATGTCTCTTTAAAGCCTTGCCTACGGGAGAACATTCGAATTATTCTTTCGTGATCATTTTCGATCCTGCCAAATTCCTTAACAATTGCCTGTTTTAACTCTTCATATGTTGCCGTAGGATTCCTTTTTAGGAAAAACCAAAAGAAAGTTTCCGCCTTGCCTTTCAAAAGCACATTGAAGTTTGCAAAAACATGATTCCAGCTACAATATGACCGTAACTTAAGGGTTTCGACTTTAAAAAGAAAATCGTGGACATTATCAGTCCCGTCAAAAGAGATTTGCCATTTTTCCAATTTGCAATATGAATCTGTAGATTGCGCATTCGATTGCACTGACTGGTTACCTATGGGCGGTGCAACTCTATTCTGCGTCGAAAAAGACGCGTTGTTAAGAAATTGTTCGAAAGCACTTGAAGGTCGAGTTGGATTCTCACGAGCTTTGTTTTGGTTTGTGGACGAAATATTAAGGTTGTCTAGACGTTCAACTAGGGTGTGTTTTATTTCTTTCATTTCTTTAATGAATTCTCTTTGATTCGCTTCAAGAACCAGTTTAAATGCATTTGTTAAAGCATCAAGACCAATGTTGCTTGCTTGAATAACTGGTGGTGGAGCATTCTGATTTTGTTCATTTTGTCTACTTCTGTTTAGGTCAATCAAGGGATTCTGTTCAATACCTTGAGGACGATTGTCCTCTTCTATTCTAATTGCTTCTCTGTCATTCCCTGAAACTTGTGGTTGATTTGCTTGATCAGCATTTGAATTATTAGAACTATGTGGAGGAGTTCTGCCTACTAGCGGTCTATGTGGCATATCGCCTTGCCTTTGCATATTTGAAGAATTCCCTGCTGCGTTTGAAGCTCCGCGCCTCTTGAGCTATTTAATCTTCCCCTTTGTCGTGTATTGTGATGGTGATTTTCAGCCATTGTTACTTTTAATAATATGTATATGTATATGTGGTGTGTTGTATTTATGGATTACGGATCTGAGGTAAGTGTGGTTGATTTTAGTTACTTTCTTAGACGCATTTTCTCTTATCCATGACTTAGAATAAAGTGTGAGTGTATCAGACGGACTATGCTAAACGCATTTTATGTAAACTTGGAAAACTGAGAAAAGCTTTAATAGTAGCGGCAATGACCAGCGTTTCCAGCCAGTCACTGGACTGTACTATGTGATGTAGTGATTTGTAAACATACACATGCAATAATCTTTCCTTTGAAAGGGTAAGACTGTGTGTAGTGAAAAAGTGGTTTAAAATTTGTCTTTACATTAATGGTAGCAACGCGGTTAAGAGTAAACTTAAAAACCGGGACTTTACCCTGGAAAAAAAAAACAAACTCTAAAACAACAACCAGACTTTTGATAAGCCCCACGTTGGGCGCCATTTCTTTGCTACGAGATAAAATTAAGACGTAACTGCTTCGGGAACATCACTTGGCATGCTTGATTTACGCGCGGCTAGGTGCGTCGGATGGGGTGGGACTTGTTCCCTGACAGCTCTCGTATTGAAAGAAAATATAGAACTTCATGTCAAGATTCATTAACACGGAACGGTCGGACGACCTCACTCACTTCTCCACAGTCTACTCGTGATAGATGGACGTTCACTTCGAGTACATTGGTTCCCTCCCTTGTATAATACGCCTTGACAGCCCGCGTACTCACATTCTTAGGAGCTGTCCCTACTTTCGATGCTTTGGTCACACTTAGTTCATGGTTTTCTCTCTAAAATCTTCCGCACTTACCCCTTTCATCCTTCTTATTTAAAACATCGTATGTAAATTAAATCCACAAATTTATTTATATAATGAACCTACCAAACTAATGTTTTTAAGTAACATTGTGTTTAATTATATTTAAAGAACTTAGCTTAGGGAATTTTTTTTTCTTTTTGTGTTTTTAAAATGGAGTTATTTCAATAATTCTTCATTCAATTTTTAAAATAAATTTGATTTTTGCATGGTGGATGTAAAAATAAACAAAAAAAGTATATACGGTTAACGCTATGGGAAAAAAAAGGTAAACAAATCTTTTCTTCTTACTTTTCTTTTCTCTTAATGATTGTTGGCAAGAAAATAAAAATGTTAGCTTGATATACAGTTAATAAAAAAAACAATTTTTGAAGAACTTACCGCTTACGGGACTGTGCACAATCTTCCAAATATGTGATACGTTATACTCTTTAATGATGACGTCACACTGCTCAAGCTTTTATTACCTGCTCACAATCACGCACTCTTTCGACTCTCTCGTCTTTTTTACTTATTTATAATTTTTTTTTTCTTTCTGATTTTTTTTTCTTTATATTTTCTTTTTCGTTAGCTTTAACTTTATACTTTGTATATTTATACCATGTACACTGTATGACTTTAATTTTTTTCACAATTTTTCCACCTTTTTATTTATAAATATATTTTTTTTTCTTATTATTTCCTTTTCCACTACCTTGTACTTAATCTACTCTTTTTTTTCTTTCTTATTTTTTTTTTTTGTAATCCCTTCACTGATTACGCAATTAAACTTTTGGTTCTATTTTTTTTTGTTTTTGTTGTTTGGCCCCTTATACCCTCTTTCCCTTCTTATAAACGTGGCTCTTGGATTAGTCACCCAATCGAACCAAATTCCGCGAGCTGACTAAACCAAGGGCCTGGAGATGTTTTCTGACGATGGATCTTGCTAATTGAATTCGTGTGCTGCTGTATTGCGGGGCCAAGACCGCTACTGAGCACCTTCTCTTGGAAATCTCTGTATGCAAGAGATCCACAGGCCTCAATCTTGGTGGAAATTTTCTGAGCCCCTTTTGCTTTCCAGGCGACTTCTTCCCCTCTTTGATCCAATTGGATAAGACGCACGTGGTGCGAAGTGTCAAAAAGATCGCTCACTTCACAGCAGCACCTACAATAGTGAACCTGCTGTCTTTAAAGTTCGTTTTTTGTTATTCGTTATTGTTTTTTCCTTTTTTTTTCAATTTACCTGGTATAATCAAAATTATAGGTTCGTTTATCGCCAAAACGTGGCTTGTTGCAACTTTTGCCTTTTCCACCTTTACAGAACAAAAATCCTGCAAGAAATCTACCTAAAAGGCACAATCGTTTAGAACTTAATTGCTTTAAATTTAATTAAAAGATTGATGTCACCACTAACCACCGATTAAATTGACTTAGGAAGAATCGCACTTGGTAATAAAAGACTTTCTTAAATTTTGTCGCCGAGCATATCTTCTTGCTGGCTGAAAGTGAAATGTGCTGATCTAAGCTTCGTCGTAGTGAACTTTTCTCTTCCGAAACTCAGGTTGTCCACCCTGTTTCCTGTTCGAAATCAGACAAGAGTTTGGTTAAGTTCGAAATTCGCTAACTTGTCATTACGCATACAGGGTGCCACCATGAAGTTTTCGAATACAAAGTAATATTCCCTCTAATTTGAGCTAAAACAATTCACCGCGCTATAGTCTCGAAACAACTAATACAATTAAGAAAAATCTCTTATAATTTAAGTTGCGTATACGCCGTAGTAGCCTCTCATCATTTATTTATCTCATTTAGCAAAATTCGTAACAGAATATCTAGTACAATTTTCATGCTATTCAGTAAATAGTTACAATGAGGAAAAAATATGTTTATTAATTAACTTATTTAGCAAACGAATAATTTCACTATCCGTGTGCTAGGTATAACGTGTGTTATCCAGTGGATAGGTTATTTTTATTAATAGGGCTGAATAAGTTTATCTGTCCAAAAGATATTTAAAACAACAGGTTATGGGCGACCTCCGAAAAGAAGTTCCAAATGGAATCGTACAATTTAATGGAAAGGAGTACGATAATTGGAGTTTTCGGGTTGAAATGTATCTGGACATGGTTGATGTGTTGGAATTGGAAGCTATGACTGGTTCAGCTCCAATACCCATTGCTAATAATGCTCAGAATGCGGTGAATTTCGAAAAATTGAAAGAGAAGAATAAAAAGGCAAAATCAATAAATCGTCGCAGTTGCATATCGGATGATTATTTGGATTACGTCAAGGACAGAGATATTGCCAAGGATATGTGGAAGGCGTTAGAAGACGTTTTCGCTATGAAATTAACATCAAGTCAAACAATTATTCGGAAGCAACCAGCAAGACTCAAGCTATCCGAAGGGACACATTTTAAGGATCATTTTCTTGTGTTTGATGGTCTGGTCAGGGAACTGAAGTCAGCCGGTACTACCCTTGCTGAAAGCGACCTTGTTTCACAATTGTTTCTGACATTACCAGAGAACTATTATCCTCTTGTTACTGCTCTCGAGAATATGAAGGAAGAAGAACTCACTATTCAAGTTGCGGAGCAAAGATTGCTGGCCGAGGAGTGGAAAAGAACTGGAATCTATAAAGAAAAACATTGTTTGGCATTTAGTGAAGAAACCAGGTGGGGTAAAGCCTTTAAAATCGAAATAGGTATTTAAAATAAAACCAAACGAAGATGGAAAACTCGCTAAATTTAAAACGTGTTTGGTTGTTATGGGATTTCTTCAAAAGTATGGTGTTAATTTTAATTACGAAGAAACTTTTGCACCTGTAGCAAAGTTAACAACTTTTCGACTGGTTCTTGCTATGGGAGTCAAAAATAATTTATTTTTTCATCAAATGGACGTTAAAACTGCCTTTCTTCATGGACATCTAAAAGAAGATATTTATATGGACATACCAAAAGGTCTTATAGCAAACACTAGAATGGTATGTAAATTAAATAAATCTTTGTATGGTCTAAAGCAAAGTCCTCGTTGTTGGAATGAAAGAATAAACACTGTTCTAATTCAACTTGGATATACAAGATCAAGATATGATTATTGTCTCTACATCAAATTAGACAAAGAAGACCCTTTATATATAGTGCTTTATGTAGATGACATACTCGTAGCTGGCAAATCATTATCTGGAATTACAAAACTGAAGAAGAAATTGTCAGAAAATTTTGAGATGTTGGATTGTGGAGAACTTAAATATTTTCTTGGAGTCAAAATTGAATACGACAAACCTGATGGGATCATGTATTTATCACATGAAGCAAGCATTGACAAAATATTAAACAAATTTAACATGACAGAATGTAACCCAGTAAGAACACCAATGGAAAAAGGATTCCAAATTCCTGAAGACAGACAAATTACAACTCAGCCCATATCGAGAACTGCTTGGAAGTTTTATGTATCTGATATGTTATGTGTAAGACCAGATATCTGTTATTACATTGGATACATGGGGCGTTTTCAAAATCCAACAGAAAGTCCCTAGAAAGCATTGAAAAGGATCTTACGATACATTAAAGGAACGAAAAACTTACGACTGCAATTAAAACGAGATCCAAACAACAATACTTTTTTTAAGACTCAGACGCAGACTAGGAACCAGATACCATTGATCCTTATGTTATGTCCTTAAAGTTTACAACAATTGTGTATCGTGGTCAAGCAAGAAACAAGCTACGGTTGCAACATCGTCCAGTGAAGCAGAATACATAGCGCTAAGCTCTGCTACATCGCAAGCAATTATATATACGAGGAATACTTATTGATATGAAAATACCAGATTCCACTTACAGTATCCCCATTTATGAGGACAATCAAGGATCTATTTTTATGTCAAGAAATTCCGAATGTTAGCACTTAAAAACAGCTTGCAGATATTTTTACTCAGTCGCTTATGTGATTTTATTACAAACGAAATCATAAGAAATAATCAAGTTGTGTACTTTACGCAGTTATTCTCACGGAGAACGGAGATTGTGAATTAAATTTCGATGACTTTCAAGACTACCGACCCGAAACTTTATTGAAAAAATTGTTAAAGAGAACGGAGATTGTGAGTTAAATTTCGATGACTTTCAAGACTACCGACCCGAAACTTTATTGAAAAAATTGTTAAAAAACTTTAATGACCGTATTATAATAAAAGTGTCTATTGGTCCTTGTTGCCAAAAAATAGTGTAGATATCAAGCAAATATTGAAGTTTCAGCAATGGCTACCAATATGAAATTGTTACAGACAAAAAATGAACAATCATTTGAAGATGTAGCATATAATTTGAGAAAGTGCATCAAGAATATTAATCCTCATCGGCTCTCTAGTCATTTAACTGCGGAGAATGTGAAATTCCTGAAATGCTACTTCATTTCTTGGTAAATCTTATTCTAGGAACGAAAGTTTCTCAGGAAAATTCCAACCATCTTAATGTCAAAATAGCATCAATATGTAGTTACATAATTTACGCAGTCACCATAGGTAGAGACTTGTTTGCTTGGACTGACAATGAAGTCTTTGACAAATTCTCGGCAAGTAATTTCGATGCTCAATAAAGATATGACCATACTATTGGGTATAATTTGGCCGAAGAACTCGAGACAGAAATGACGTATACCTGTATACTATTTTAAAAAAGCCTTGGTACATTTTGGCTGAGTATTGGGAAAACAGTAATTTAATAAGGATCATTAAAAAAAAATGTTCTTGACCGTTGACCATCAGTGTTTCTCGTATGAAGTTCAGAAAAATTCCATAAACAAAATGAAGAAGTTAATTATGTCTGCCATCATTAAGAAGCGGACACAAGGATGGTTTTTGATGCATATAAAGCGCAACCAAAGTCAAACATCTTAACGAAGGCGTCTGATACCGATGTTTTGGTTATTCTTCTCGGAAATATGCAAAAAATTCAACATTCTCAAATTTTGCTTGCCACTTCAGCGACAAAGAATAATATAAAATATAAACCAACATTTGGAATGCATAAATTGCACTGAATTAGCCTTGAATTTGGGATCTAAGTTATGTCAAAGTCTTCCAGCTTTCCATGCCTCACAAGATGCGACTATACTGCAGCATTATACAATAAAGGAAAAGTGAAACCATTTAAATTATTTTCAAAAAACGAAAAATATCAGACAGTTATCTCGTCATTGACAGATGAAGCTGATCTGTTTATTAAGGAAAAAATGGAAAAAGTTCAAGAATTCACATCTAGTATGTATGGTGTAAGAAACTGCAGTAGGGTGATTGAAGCCAGGTACCGCATTTTTTTTTCTTATTTTTGGTCAAAATAAGATAGCGAACGATTTTTAAGAAAAATGTAAAAATTTGACTCAAACACTATTCCACCGTGCTGGATATCACTTCAATAAAAAATTTTAAGAACAATTTCCGTGAATTCTATGTGGCTTCATGTGACGGATCAACAATGTATTAAGGTACAAGCAGAAAACTGTGTGTTTTGTTGATGAGTATTTAAAACCAATAGGATTCATTGGGGACCAAACACCTGTAAGGCAAATGGAAAAGTAGATCCGATCCTTTGTAGTCGTAGTCATAAGGCGTGTTTTTTTGGCATGGCTATCCGTATCTGCTACGGATAAAAAATTGAAATTTTTTCGAGTATCGATACGGATAAAAAATTGAAATTTTTTCGAGTATCGATACCGGATAATCGGATAACTCAAAGAGTTTCGAAGGCTTTGTTCGCAGAGTGCAACGCACGAATGCATTTTAAGAACAAATGCAAATGGACCATGGACGCGCAAATGGAAAATCAGGAAAAAAGGTAAATTAGCTGTTATTTAAAATTATAAATCAGGTACATAATAAAATTCTTTCTTAAAACCTGTAGCATCAAGAAAAAGGCCTGGACGAAGGAGGAGACGGAGGCCTTGCTGGACATCTACGCTGCGACGCCTACGACCATCTTTTGGAAGACATGATTTCTGCTGGATATGCTGTAAGTTTGTTTTAATTTTTTATATGTAAGGAAGCTTATTTGTTTCTTTTTTTCGTTCTCAAGGACGCAAACACGACGAGTAGCCATTTGGCTATAAAAATTCAAACGCTCATCCGCGCGTACAAAGCAGCGGTAGATAACAACAACAGAACCGGAGCAGCTCGTTGTGTTGCTCCCTTTATGGAGAGAATGGACGATCTATTTGGAAGCAAGTCAATAATTAGCAACACAAATACTATAAGTATTGGAGCTGTAAATGTTGCAGAAGCTGCAAGTTTCATTAGTTCTTTTTGTTTTGTCGTTAACGTATTTGTTTTATTCATAGAATTCTCCATTTTCACCACAGGAATACAATGAAACAGAATCTGTCGAAACAGTTGTTGAATTTCTAACAACTTCTTCATCTTCAAATGTCATATTAACATACTGAAAGTCCTACTCTTACTAGTCCAATTCCAGCAACATCATCTTCAAACAACATTCCAAGAGCTAAAAGTCCTACTGCTCCGATTGCCGCAATATCTCGTGCATCCACAAGAAAAAGGATAGAGAGAAGGATGACAAAAGAGATGTACTTTGCCGAGAAAAACAAACGGAGCAAGGAGGATATGGAGAAGAAAGAGCAAAAATGGAAGCAGTTTATGGACTTGCAAAGAAAAAAAAAACAATAAAGTCGAGAGAAGAAATTAAAATTGCTAAAAGAATACATAAATTCAAAAAAGCAATAATACCTACGTATCTATTGTTCCTAAATAAAGAAGGCAATTTAGTTAAAAATGCATATTTTTTGTTTTAATTTGAACGTTTTTCATATTTATTTTAAAAATTTAGTTAATTTAGCTACATATTTAAATTATGTTGTTGCTGAGACTTGACGAAGGTTTGTTGAATGCATCTGATCCAATATAAATCGCGGCCAATTCTATATGGCGAAATGTGACAAGTCAACCAGAAAGCACGGAATAAATCATGTATGACTTTAACTAACCTGTAGTTTGATCCAGCACATGAATATCAAATCCCAAGACACAGGAAAGCCAAAACCCGTTGCTACAGGTGGGAGTTAGCAACGGTTTCCGCAAAGATTGAGTAAAATAAAAAAATTACCACCTTGGATGGCCTTAAGAATTGGGCACTTTTATTGTCTCATTATCACTTTTGCCTCGACTCCAGCAAAACAAGTCGGATTGTGTTGTTCATATTCGGTTATGATTTTTGTTGAAGTTTTGCAGGATGTTGCCACTGGTCGGTCCATTTCCGTCGGGATCCATAGCTTATGGAACCGAACGACCGACGTTGTCCGTGACGAGGAACCGGTGTCGAACAAGAGACACGGACTGCCGAAGGTGTTCACCATTCACCCGGTAGGCATCTCCATAGCTGCAGATCAATGAAAGGCTTGGGCGGTGACATTTGCTTCACCCAACACACCGTCTCAGTTAGGCGTTCGAACCTACAAAAGAAAAATACAAAATTATTGCCTTTGTTGGCCTTAAGAAATAAAAGGAATATCAAAACTAACCTGTGTGTACACCTTGGAATTCCTCAGCAAATTTGATGGCGCAGTGATGTTGGCGTAAGGGCCAACCTACCAGCACCGTGTTGGTAAAGTCCCAAACAATGTTCGTGGCCTGGACTCGAAACAATGTAGATCTGTAAGCTACCGCCATGATACGGCTACTTGTGTTTTGATTGTGTTGTTTCGGTTTCCACAGGTCGATGACTCCCAGCGACGGGCCAGTTTGACGGACTGGGCTGCCGTTAATTGGCTGACTTAAAAGCACTGGTTGAAGATTTTCGCCCACTGAGGTTGAGTGCTTTGGTCGGATCTCCACCGGCGTGTACTGGCGTAGTTGCTTGGTCACTTGGTAAATGTTGATTGTCTGCAATTCCCCTGTCGAAGCCAATCCAGTTGGTAAACGTTCTAGGAGAAAAAAAATTTACAGTCAAAATAGTTTTGTCTGACAATCTACATGCACCAAAGTACCTTCTGACTTATCTACTAACATAGATTCGCACGAGAGCCGATGCTCGTTTTCGTCGGCCCCGTCGTGGTTGTCGTCGGAATGGCCATTCACGTCGACCGAGCCGTCACTACACCAACGGCCGCTGTAGTTGGGACAATACGCCATTTAGCATAGTGTTTTTTGTTTAGCTGGAATCCTTGTAAGGAGGACGGCGAGTAGAGGCAGCGGAGGCGTTGTCGGCGCTTAATAAGACTTGCAATGAACAAAAAGAAATGTATTAGGTGAAAAATGTTTGGCAATTATAAACGTAAGTATACTTACAATTTTGTTCTCACTGCCGGGCCTTCAATATCTTCGCCATCCTGAATGCTGGTTCACTTCTTGAGCTGAAATGGGAAAATAACATTATTAGTTAAAGGGTCTTAATAAAAGTACAACAAAAAGTTGTAAAAATTACGCGCAAAGCGTTAAAATGTGTAATTGAAAGTACTTATTCACGTGTATTGTTGGTTGTTGGTAGGTAATGGCGGCTTTTCTCATTCATCGAGAAGGAAACAACATTTTTTGTTTCCCTCAATGGAAAATGGCATGCTGTGCAGACTGGAAGAATGACGGTTGGCTGGAAGGGACAAGTGTTTGGAAAATGGAGTCGAGTAGGAAAGAAGTTAAGGGGGAGTGCGAAGTGTGTCGATTAGGTACTCATATTTATTGAAGATCTGTCAAGTGTTTGTTTTTTTTTGTTGATATTGATTTTGAAATTAGATGACAATTAGAGAAATGTATGTTTTTATGTCAGGCTTGAAAAAAAGCAAATAAGGAAGGAAAACGATTGTTTTTTTTTTTGTGGGGGTAGTGTTTCTTTATTTATCGAAGGATTTTAGTACTTACATGTTAGTATGCCGGTTAAAATGTGTCACCAATATTACATCTATTTAATTGCTATGTATTTTTCGTAAACAAAACAAAAAACGACAAACAAACAAAAACAAAATAGGTGAGGAACAAATTGTGACAACAAAATCAGGGCTAATAGCATTTCCCTAGTAGTTAAATTGTAAAGGCTACAACAACAAAATGTTACCTGTTGATGGTAAGCCTAGGTAATAGAACGGGTCAAGTACGGCTAAAAATGAAAACAGCCAGGCAAAGAAGTGTGCGGCTGCGACGTCGGCTAGGAAATAAGCCGCTTTGTTTTGACCTACGGGCGACTGAAGGTCATAAAAAGTGCATCGAGCCGGACAGTCGAAATCTCGCCTGGCGAACCTTGTTCTGGACTCGGCCATGGGCATTTTTGGTTCAGCCGTCGCGCAAGTCGTATCTTTTTAATAAAGTGGTGTTCAGTTTGAGTCAAGACAGTGGTGCTAGTACCAAAGGTAGTCAAAGTGAAGTCCGTTGGGTCCACGATAGCAGTTTGCCACCGATAGACGAGATAGCCAAGAAGGATTTAGAAACAAGGGGCGAGGATTCCGCGCGTATGCAGTAAAGCTGTGCGAAAGTAGAAGCAGTAAATAGCCATACAGAGGAAGAGGAATTCCTGCGTCAAGCCCGTGACTCTCCGGGCCGACAAGTTCCGGCGAAAAGAAAGGAAGCGTCGCCCCTTTTTGTTTTACTCTCTTTTCTTTATTAACATTAATAAACAATCGCTAGAGTGCAAAAGCTGTCTACGAAGTACCAGAAATTCGACACAGAAAGCAAGCCGCTAGCAGCGCGACCTCGCTTAGAATGCTTAGCTCTTTCGAGACAGTTAATCGCAACAAGCCGCGACCAAGCCCAGCAAAAGTCTCAAGAATATCGCTTACAAGAAGTCGAAGACACTTGCGAAATCGCCGAAGACGGCCGAAGATTAGAACATTTTGCGTCATAAACTATTTTGTTTGTCATAATCGAGTTTTTTTATTGCCATAAGCGAAATTTTCATTTTTGTAACATTATTTTTCAAGTCTTTGCCTTAAATTAGTCATATCTGTAGAATATAACGAAATTTAAATTCAAATCGTCTCGAAGTTCTGCCAAAGAGAAGTGGAACGCCTTTATGCCGGCAATTTGTAAGATTCTGTCGGAGGAATCTTCTACAATTTTCTCCCCGGGGGAAGCAAGATTTTGCCCCTTATTCCAAGCACATATATATATAGAGCTCTATCCATAGGTAGCGGTAAGGGAAGCATTTTGACCGAAGTGAAGGGGGTTTGTAGCCGTCGAACATTCTTTGAGCGAGGTCATTGTGGGAGGGTCCAATTTGGTGGAACCGGTGCGGGATTCCAGTTTTGTTTGGAGCGGACCGAAAACGACCTTTTTTTTGTCTCTTTGTTTTTTTTTTAAAGATAAATTTTGCAATTTAAAGTGAACTAAAATTTTCTCTAAAGTACCTCAAAAATTAATGTTTGTTGAATTGGCGCATGTATTGTATATACGTTCGAATCTAAATCTGTTTATAAATCTATAACTTTGCAGTAATTATTCATTTCGTTCTTTTAATTGTTGTCATATTTTCGAATTGCTATGGCTTTATTTTATAAATAAATAGTGTGAAATCGACTAATGTCGAAAGGGAACCCTCGAGTTATTATTTGTGATTTTTATGTGGGCCAATAGCTCGATGGCGGAGTGAGGCAAATTTTTCAGGGGTGACTAAGGTAAGCGATGGGGAGTGACATAAATATGGCTTGAAGAGCGGCGATGACGATTTAGCGAAGTATCAATTAAGGGGGATCCAATCAAACTCAGGCCTCCCGGATTCCAAAGGTGGGGTGGGAAAATAAGGCCAAGCTGCATCTCCATCAGCAGCCCTCGAGGTATGGTGACAACACATGGTGGTGGTTTCGTATCGTTTCTTTCCGGCATATTTTATGTTTTTGAGGTAAGAGGAGATCCAGCTGCGGTGGCAAGATCCTCCCCCGTGTTCCGACGAGCAGAACCGAGCCCCGCGACCGCCGCAGTGGATTCAAAGTGTTGTGTTGGCTGTCCTGCTTTCCTTTTCTATTCTATCTTTCCTTCTTATTACTTTCTACTCCTTTATTCTGTCATCTTCTTTCACTGACATTCTTCATGTCATTCATTCTTTTCTTCTCTGATTTCTTTTTCTGATTTCTTTCCTCTTCATCTTCTTCCTGGTGGTGGCAGATCTGTCAACTTGGACTTTTCCTTCAATCTGTTTTCTTTTTTCTTTTCAGCGACGGACATCCAGCATCGAGTACTCTCTATCTTCACACACTCTCTCTCTTATTTCAATTATTCGGCTCGCACAGAGATGATCTAACAAAATTTGACGTCGGTTGGTTGGGTTGGGGTTGTTTCCACCATGACTTTCTCTTGTATCTGCATCATTAAGTTCTTCTCGAGGAACCTCAAACGTGTCGTCCCTCATGATGCAAATATTATGCAGGATACAAGCACTAACCACAAGTGTTGTTACAGAACGAATGTCACTTTGCTCCGTGAACTTAAGAAGCCTTCGGAATCTCCCTTTCAGCAGTCCAAAGGAGTGTTCAACAACTCTTCGGGTTGAGGAATGAATGTAGTTGGATGCTCTTTGTTGTTCTGTGAGCCTTCCATTATCCCTAAAGTGTGGTACCAACCAGTTGGTTGCAGCATATGCTGAATCACCCAGTAAAAATGTGTTGAATGGAAAAAGCACATTATTGTTGGCGGCTTGTGCTTTTTTATAAAGCTCAGAACGCCTAAGCACTCTGCTTTCATGCAAAGACCCCGGTTCACCACAGCTTACATCTATAAATTTTTTGTCCGCGTCAACAACTGCCTGCAAAACAATCGTAAACTGATGTTTTGGGTTGTAATAGCACTCCTTGTCGATTTTTGGAGCGGCTATAGTTATATGGGTGCAATCTATTGCACCCAGAATACCAGGAATCCTTTTTTTTTCTTCGAACCTCCTGCAATTGTCGTTGACATTGGTTCCTTGTGGCCATTGGGCCTGCACACACGAGACTAATTCATCCGGACTAAAATCAGTTTAGTGGGCAAGGGAAGCGAAGTGTGCAGTATGAACCGGACTGAAATTTTCAACCCGAAATTTGATGGATGAACGAAGACTAAAACTAACACATATACAAAAGCTGATAGTTTTGGTACGAAATATATACTCACACATTTAAAAGAGGTTCACATATACATTTTCCCCCCAGTCTGAAATCATCTCGTGTGTGCTTGGACTAAAGAATAAAACCCATTTCAGTCCAAAAATTATTCATCCCGTGTGTGCAGGCCCATTTAATGTAGTTTGGGCCCTTTGACACCAGCCACTTTGCAACACGATTTACCGAGACCCAGCTGGATGATTTGGTGACACCAAACAAGTTGCCAAGTTGTCTAAACGTGATGGTGTTGCTTATGTACCAAACGTACATACATATCTCCTTCCGGTAACCGATTTTGATTCTCCCTCCCCTATTAGACGAATGGACAGAAAAGTAGTGTTGACAATACGATGCTAAAAATACAAAATAGGTTAGATTGTTAAGAACAAAAAATACCTTAGTAAAAATTACATATAAGATGCTCTACTGTTGAACGACGTAGTCTAAAATGAGACTTGGAGTCCTCTGGGGTAAATTCTTCCACGGTCATCAAGAAATACTCAACAGAGGCATGGTTGTATTGTATTCCAAGATATTATTTAAAATATATTCTTCAATAACAAAAAAATCGGAAAAGAAATCCATTTTTGTTGTACCTATTTGGGTTTATAACACTCTTTTCTAGATTTCTCAAAAACGGCTCAACCAATATTTTGGAAATTTCGTCCAAACGTTTATATTTCATAAGTGTTCTAATTTTAATGATTTTTTTTACAAGGAAATTTAAAACACTTATGAAATTTTTTGGTATGCATTATTAAGACACTGCATATAAACGTGTGGACGAAATTTCCAAAAAATTGTTTAAGCCGTTTTTGAGAAATGTAGAAAAGAGTGTTATAAACCCAAAAATGTACTACAAGAATGGATTTCTTTTCCGATTTTTTTGTTATTTTGAATGCAATATCACTAAGGATAATGTTAAGTATAATTATGCAAAATTTTATCAAAATCGGTCAAGCCGAAATGGAGATATACGGGAATAATCCAAAAATCAGCCGCAAAGTCCCAAGTATTAGAATTTTACTTGGATACAGGGCCAGTAAGGGGTAAAGATAAAAGTCTGAAAAATTAGAGAATTTTTTTTTTATTTATTTGGAGACGATTGAGTGGATGTCCTTATTAATTTTATCTTAAGGACCACCCTAATATGTATAATCAACACAAAAAGAATTTTTCATTTTGATTTAGCAGTTCCTGAGAACACCGCGTTCAAGCAAACAATAGAAGCCTTTAAAAATGAATATTTGTTGCCGTTTTTGCAACATTTTTCTCTGACGCTTCGCCCTTATTGGTCACAGCGTAATATTATATAGCCTTCCTCGATAAATATACCAGTCAACACAAAAAGAATTGTTCAATTTGACTAAACGTTTCCTGAGATAAGCGCGTTAAAACGCAGGAAAATGAATATTTGTTGCCGTTTTTTCAACATTTTCCTCAGATTCTTCGCTCCAATTGGTCGCAGCCTTTTGTTAAGTAGCCTAAGGCCTTCAGTTTCTAAAATTCGGCAACCGGTATTTAGCACCAAGTTTTCTTAGGCAACCTTATATTATTGTGTTTGCAATAAAATTATCTTTATTTTGATATATGGTTCAACGCGTAAGCGGATGGGTTCAACTAACTAGTTTCGACTCACCTGTATATACCTGGCAACGCTATGATTGCACCGGAAATAAGGTGGCAACCCAGTGCATCCATATTCTATAGTTTTCACACTAAGGCCGTGTGCGAATTCAGTTAAAAATGGGTTAAAAACTGACGTTTGGTTAAATTTTGACACTTCGCATTATTTGACTAGCTGCTGAGCAGGTTAAAAAATGACAGTAGTGGTTAAAAATTCATCCATTTTTATTTTTTAACCACAATTCATCCAATTCGCACACGGCCTAACGATTAGAATTAAATTCATTGTGTAACGCGATAGGTGCAATGTTAACAAAAAATAATTGTATGTATTTAATTATTGATTAATTGCACTTTGCACCTACATTTTTAGGCAACCTTCCCTGAATATATCTTTTTACATATAAATTGTACATAAACATCATTTTCATCCCCTAACGGGATGGGTGAAGGTTATTGTATGGTCGGATCTTAGACTATAATATGAAGACAGATAAAAAAAATACGTATTTTGTACGGGGGGAGGTTTTAAGTATATATGTAAAATAGAACTGTTCCTATTCCAACAAAATAAACCAAAAGAAAAGATCAAACTCATTTATTCCTAAACATTCATACATGTATTACAAGATAATTGACTCGAAAATAATGGTAAATGCAGCCAATAGATCTGAGCTAATCTTCTATCATTCAAACAGATTAATATTAAAATATCATAATTTTTTTAGGCGTTTTTTTGCACGCGTATATGCGCTTAAAAAAATATTTACATGCAAAATGCAACAGCAACACATTTCTATATCCGCTTACTAAGCGGCGATAATTATCCACGCTAATGAAATAAGCGGATATAAAAACAGTGCTTCCATATATCTTTTTTACTGTTTGCGATGAATTTTCAACATGTGTCAAAACTTCATCTCGAAATTCATTCCATTTTACATCCAGTTCCAGATCCAAGCAAGCTATGATTTTGTTGTTTTGTTACTTGTTGTTTTTCTTACACAAACAAAGTAATGATCTGTGTATTTAACACACACGTTGACCTTTTGTTTGTGCCATTTTCCATTTCCATACCTTCCTAACTCTTTCTCTATCCAGAATCCAGATCTCTGTTCTTCATTCTCTTGGTTTGTTTTTTGAGCAGGAGATTTTTCTGTTCTCTGTTCTCAAACACATTTGAGGGAAATTTCAAATTGGCATTTGACAAGTGATGCCAAAATTACTAAAACAATAAAATTGTCGTTTTTTGTACACTGTTCATTTTAAGCGTATATATGCGTGCAAAAAAACACACCTATTATAGATCTTGATTTCCGTAAAATTGTCTTGTATTTTCATATAAACTTTCATTTATGCACTCTTTTCGTTTGCCTACTTTACTGGTCATTGTGTTAAATTAGCAACAAATTCTGCTTTCTTTGTTTATTTTATCCAACTTTATTTTAACTTTCGTAAATTAGCATTTTTAAATTGACAATAGAAATAGGATACAACCCTCAATTCAGGATCATTTAATCATTTAATAATAACTTAAAATAAAACATTCTTTCAAATAGCGCTGCTTCCAGGCACCTAAGACTTATGAAAGATTTGAAAATTGATGATAACTTTGCAACGCGCATTCTCCAAAAAGTAGTCAATGGTTTACAATTAATTAAGAGCAGCTGGTTAGAAAGCTATTGGTATACAAGGTGTGTGGCATGCATAAATATTTGTACTGCATGGATAGAAGACTTCTTTTTCATAATGAACATTTACCCGTGCACGAAGCTAGAATTTCCCTTTTAATTCAGTTAGCATAATTGATTGTAGGTGATTGCAAGTGCATGTTTTTATGGAAAATGTGATGTTAATTTATTTTAAATAACAAACTGCAAATAGCATGAGTAGATCACATGTTTCATCAAGTATATCCCAGAAAATGAAATGTTTTGAAAGTAAGTTAAGCTTAAAATAGAATACTTATATGCTGACTCAATGAGTTAGACTTTTATTTCACACTGAATACCTTACCATGTAGGTGCCCATACATTACTTTGAATTTTCTTTTAATTGAGTTAGTAATTAGGCCAAGAATTTTAAATAAGAAATTATGTGTCCGTTTGCATTTGATTATTGTGTGGTGTTATTCAATAAGACTCTGGTTTTGGTGGTGATCAATGGGCATTTTGAAATACAAAATTAAAGAACGGTGTAACCGGGTAGGAACACTGCCCTCAAAATGCGTACCAGAACCCTGATATTGGTGTATTTGGATTATTATACCTACTACCTGGGGCCCTACTCTGTAATGCGTTTCAAAAGCAAATATTTTCGAAAACGAATATTTTGTACTCTATTTCTAATTCGGATAAGAAATCTAGTACTTGCGGAATGACAAATCTGAATTCGGATTTTTCGTACCTGGCAATGCGTTTCCGAAAGTCAATTGTGTTCGAAAACAGAAATTTTGTTTCTACACCAAGAGAGGTAACGGATAGCAATTCGAAGGTCGTTTTTAAAGGACACACAAGGAAAATTGTGTTTAGTTGTGTGAAATAGATAAAATGTAAGTAAGGGAATAATAATTTTATTCAAAATTTAAGGAAATAAATTTCATTACAGAGAATCATCAGCGAAAAATGTGCATACTAAACAAAAACAATTTGAAATTATGGTGAAATTTTGTGTGCTCATCCCGATTTAGCCAAGGGACGTTTGAACGCTTCGGACGCCAGAAACACTTCAAACAATTTGTGGGAAAGACTATCTTCTTTAAATGCGGAAGGACCACCAATGCGAGACGGTGTCGGCTAGAAAAAAGTAAGATTGTATTGAAGCTGTTTTTGAAAAAGAATATTAAATTATTTAAATTTGTATAGGTATGGGCAGATTATAAAGGCCATATTAAAATTAAATTGAGGAAAAACAAAATGAGCATTTCTGGTACAGGCGGTGGACCTTCAAGATTCTGCTCTTTTACGCCTATGGAAGAGCAAGTAATTATGTTACTCAACTTGAACAAGTCCGTAAACGGAGTTCCCTCAGCACGTGTGTTTGGTGCTCAAAATGCTGAACCAGCTCCTGCAAATGCTCAAGACACCAAAACAGTGAGGAGAGATGACAATGTTCAGTATCAAGAACCAGAGGAACGCAGAGCCGTGCCCAGGTACACTCCCCCAAATAAGGAAAATTTATTGCAAAAGCAAGTGGAAAATCAAATGGATTATCATAAAAATCAAATTGAATTCAGAGAGATAAACGAAAATTTAAAATCTATTGCAAAATACGAGAAGAAAAAATATGACTTAAAAGAAAAAAAGTATACCTACCTTGGCAAAAGAAAAATTTGAACACATAAAACGAATTGACTATGAAAAAAATCAGCTTAAACTTTCCAAGCTTGAATTAAAAAGAGAGATGTGGCAATTGCAAAGCAGTGAAGTGTAAAAAAGTCAATAAGACAATTCGCAAGTGATAATAATGACTGAATTTTAATTTTTTTTTTTATTTTTTATTTTTTTTAAATAATGTTGTAAGTTTATTCCCTTTTAAGTTTTTTTTTTTTTGTTTTGAGTTACCTGAATTACCTGTAGGTATGTATTTATTTTTATCTATTTCTTTCCTAGTCTTAAATAAAAGACTTAATAAATATATGAAACTAAAATAACTTTTATTGTTTGTTTTACTAATTTTGTAAATTGTTTTTAATTTGCTCTCGAATTCTCTTAAGCGTGCTTTACACGATATGGATTTTTCATATGGACTGTTACTTTTTCCATATGGAAAATTATACATATCGTGTAAACGTATTAAGAATCCATATCGAAATACAGATGAAAATTCCATATGGATTTTTTTCATTTAGAACTGTTTCTAAATTTCATCTGTATAGGGAGGTACAGACGAAATCGGATTTTTTAAACAGCAAAAAAAGTTTACATTTAAACATGGAGAGCGCGAAAAAGGTGATTTGTTATGTTATTTTGTGTTTTTCATAAAAAAATAATAATAATATAACAAATTTAAGGTGTTTTGGACAAAAAAATTGTTTTGAAACAACAAACGAAAAATCCAAATCGTCTAAATGCTTTTCTGATTTTACGATCAAAATCCAATTTGACATACCTACATATAAAAATACATTTGGAAATGAAAAGTGACAGTCCATATGGAAAATCCATATCGTATAAGTTTGTGTAAGCAGTGTTATTAACTTCGTGTCGCTCCTCCATGCTGTCAGTAGTTGTATGAGGCAGTTCATCAGTGGGTAACTCCATATTATGTTCTAAACATGCATAATGCGCAACATACAAGAACTTGAAACTCAAACGCGAGAAACAAATTGGGATTCTATATATTACATGACTTCTTCAAATGAGCAGATTGAATTTTTAACACATCATATCTCTGAACTGTTCAATACCCATGTCCCCTTAATAAACAAAAACTCTTCAGCAAAACAATAATCCATGGTTTTCTCGTGCCATTAGAGCTTTGATGAAACAGCGAGATGACGCCTACGCGAATTGGAAAAGGTATCGACTAACTGAGCTGCGTCGTGTGTTTTGTTCACTGCGTAACCAAGTAGTAACTAAAATACGCGAGGCCAAATACCAACATTTTTCTAAAGAGTTAAGCACAAGCTCAAACGGTCACCAGCTCTGGAAAAACTTACGCAAAATCGGTATTGGTAAAACAAAATTAGGAGTAGTAGAGGATATTGATGGCAACAAACTCAACGAACAATTCATTTCTTCTCTACCGTCACAAGTCCCCCTGCCCTGCACCTCAATTAGTTTTACTGATCAATGCGATCGCAGTGAACCTGGTTTTTATTTTTCCGCAGTAGATAGTGCCGATGTAGTCGAAAGTGTTCTTTCCATCAAGTCAAAAGCTGTTGGGCTCGATGATATACATCCTTCTTTTCTGTGTATGATTTTGCCACTTATATTACCATATATCACTTATGACTTCAATACTATTTTGACGTCCGGGCTATACCCAGAGTTATGGAAAGTTGCTAAAATCATTCCACTTCCAAAAAACGCTAAAAGAGATGAATTTAGACCTATTTCTGTATTGCCATTTTTATCAAAAGTCTTTGAAAGGATCCTTCAGAAGCAAATAAATAGTTTTCTATCTACTAACTCTCTGCTCAGCCCTTATCAATCTGGCTTTCGGAAGAAACACAGTTGTGTTACCGCACTTTTAAATGTTACAGATGACATCAGAAAAGCATTGGATGAAGACGAAGTTACGTTTCTAGTTTTGTTGGATTTTTCGAAAGCCTTCGATTCTGTTAATCATGTCAATCTATGTAGAAAGCTTATGCTTAATTTTAACTTTTCTTCTAGTGCAACGAAATTAATTTTCTCTTATTTAACCGAGAGAAAGCAAGCAGTGCAAGTTGGTGACTCCCTCTCAAATTTTTTACCGAATGTTACTGGTGTACCACAAGGTTCTATACTGGGTCCTCTTTTGTTCTCTGCTTATGTAAATGAACTTCCATCTTCTTTAGTAAATTGTAGCTCTCATTTGTATGCTGATGACGTTCAGCTGTATTTCAGCTGTCCGCTTGGCTTAATCGAACATGGAGCGTTCTGCGTCAATGAAGACCTTAAGAGAGTTACAAATTGGTCTTTGTCAAACGGACTAATTTTGAACCCAAAAAAATCCAAATGTGTTGTCATTTATAGAAAATCTCTAGACCTTTCTTATTTTCCACCGATTGTTTTGAGCAATGCTCCAATGGAATATGTGGGTACAGCGAAGAATCTTGGTGTGACTTTTAATCGTTTTTTGACTTGGGATGATCATATCACTGGACTAGTTGGCAAGGTATATGGAGTACTCCGTACATTATGGGTAACACAATCTTTCACTCCACCAAAAACGCGTTTGCTTCTCGCTAAAACCCTGGTAATACCTATTCTGGTCATGGTTGCGAAATCTATTGTAATTGTAGCTTCATGAGCAGGCGAAAACTTAATGTAACTTTCAACTCTTTGGATTGCGACGGTATGATAGAATATCTAGTTTTGCTCCGCAATTATTGGGCATGCCTTTTGAAAAATACATAGAACTTCGTAGTTTGATTTTGCTTTCTGACATACTTCTCACACGCCAACCACAATATTGTTTTGAAAGAGTAAGAACCGGGTCTTCAAACAGATCTCATCAGTTGATTATCCCTCCTTACGCATATTTAACATCGGAAAGTCAATTTTTTGTAAATTCTATTAAGCTTTGGAACACCTTACCTCGTAATATAAAACAAAATCTGAACGCAACAAACATAAAAAGAGTGCTTAGATCTTATTTTTCAGTATAAAAATTTAATGTACTTTTATTTATATTCTGATAGTTTTAATAATTAAAGTTACTTTTTTTTTAATCTTTGCTCAGCCATTGTTTTTGTATAATAAGCTTATAGCTATCTTATAAGATTTTAAATCTTACTGTTGTCAAGCATTTTCGATATTAAATAAATAAATAAATAAGTACATTCATAATTTGAACAATTTTTTCTGGAGCATAGTGAAGTTCTCTTGCTGCTACCAAACATCGAAATCTTCCTTTAAGTAAGCCGAATACTCTCTCAATCAAACATTTGGCTTTAGAGAATTTTTGATTGAAAAAGCTGTCAGCACTATTTTCCGAAGCACTTCGAAATGGAATCATGATCCATGGCTCCAGAGGGTATCCAGAGTCACCTAAGAATCGCATTAAAAATAAGTCATTCGAATTAAGAACATTGATATACTTACCGAGAATCCATGATGACTTATCACCATTTTCATACTGTTGAACCAGATATTCAAGTTCATGCGATAGGTTCCATACATGAATCATGTGCTGCCCCTCCGTATTTTGCGTTAACTGCCCGTATGAGCATTTCATGATCACATATATCTTCAATAAATAAGAGCATATTATTGCAAGATAGCATGAAAATTGTTTTTTACTTACCACAGTGACATTAAAGCAATGCTTTAATTTTCTATTAAAATATAGATGTTCGTTGCTTTTCGGTCTTATCATCTGAATGTGTGTTCCGTCAACCACACCAACAACTCCCGGAATTCCCGACTTAGAAAGGAAATACTGCTTAGCCTCTCTGCGTTTTGTTTCAGTCATTTTAAAGTTTATTTGCCTTGGACATAAAACTCTTTCAATTGCACTACAAACTAGTGCAATCGAATTCAATGTTGTCTGTTGTGGCATTCCTATCGAGTAGTCATGGCCGATTTGATGCTGATACCCTCCTTGTCCTAAAAACTTCAAGGTTATAGCTAACTTCAATATATCTGGCACAGCAGTCGATCTCATGGGAGTGGACAGTTCCTCCCAATAGCATTCAGTAAATAATTGATAGTTATTGGTATTTGATAGTCTAAAGTTCTGTACAAAATTAAACAAAAGCAATGGTTAAAAAAGTAAAATAACTCACGCATTGTGCTTACCTTCTATCACACATTTCAAAAATATTTTATTTATCGCGTATTGTTCTACGTTCAACTCTTTCTTCTCTATTTTCTTCATCCATCCATATATTATTATATTTTCTCTTTAAAAATTAATTTCAACTTTCTCGTCTTGTTTTGATTTTTTTTTTGTTTTTTTGCTTTGACACATCTCATGAGAAATACTTCGAGACTCGGAAAATCTATTCTATAAATAGAAAAAGTATAAGATGATTGTTTTGTTCGATTCGAACATTTTACAGAGTACGAAATACGAATTCATAAACGAATCGAATATCAGAAACGCATTACAGAGTAGGTGCCCTGGTCTCAATCAAGAATGTAATAAAGAATATCACAAAAATTTTCAAGTTTCCTCGAGAAAAAATTATTATAAATGAACTGTTTTTCTTTTTCAAAATAAACCAGACTTATGGTTATGATTATGACATTTCTGCATGAAGTACTAGACCGGGTGCTGGATGGAATTGAGTGTGCAAAATATGAGGATCGCATTCTGTGAATGGTTTTGAACTCAAGAAAGCTTGCAGATTTTGATTCTGGATGTTTCCGGGATATATTTGTTGGTCCATTTTTTTATAGCCCACTCTTTTATATATCAGGTTAATAGACTGAACAAATGCTTTGGAATCAATTCAATGATTTATTTAGTTGCAATATCTTATGGTTTCTTATAATTGAAAACAATAAAGTATAGCTGTTTATTGAAAAATATACGAAATCGTTAAAAATAAGAAACAAAAAGAAATTATTAAAAATTATAATATTAGTTGTGTTTTATTTTCCCCATGATCCAGATCGGATCATTGATTTATATGTGTTACAACAATAAATCGAAATCCTGCTTTTTATTTGGATCAATTTTTGTGATCCAAAAATTAGTTTTTCTGGTCCTCACAAGGGAAAATTTCTACTTGTAAATGTTGGTATCAATGACATAATTGTCATGAAAAACTGTGTTGCCACATTAATATTTTAATCTATCTGGAAATGAAATATTTTTCACTTACATATGCGAAATGTTTAGTAATTTATTATTTTGTATGTAATCGACAAAATAATGGACATTTTTAACGAATCAAACCATAAATTCGTGAAATTATAATGAATAAGTAAAAAAAACACATAACTAGTCAAAACAATTAAAGGAACACCTGGTTTTTTATAAGGCTGTATCTCAGTAGAAAAAGGTCGGATTGAAGTGAAATAAAAAGTTTTTCAAAGGTATAATATTTTCTTTACAAATTATTTTGACTTAAGAAAATGCCGTTAGTCGTTTTCGCTTGAGCGTAAAAAATATTCACTCAATTTCAAAATTTAAAAAAAATAAAGTTTGGTTTGTCATAAAGTAAGCGGAAACTTTTTTTCGATCCAACCGATCTAATATTCAATTTGAGAATTTTACTGGCATTAATTCCCTGTTTGGGTTAGATCGATACGATTTATTTTCTAATCAAAAAATGGGTTTACATGCAAAAACACAATTTTGACTTTGGACCCTTATATCTCTGCTAAATATTGACTTTCAAAAAAAAAAAAAATAAAGGCAGATTTGAAAAATTTAATTTTCTACACAAAACATTTTCAAAAAATAAAAATATTTCAACTTTTTCATAAAAAACTACCGTTCTTTTGTGGTTTTTAGTGATACTACTAATCTGAGGCTTAATTATTAAAGCTCATAAAATTTTCTTGATTTTGGTGAAAATTTCGCATCAATACGATTAACCGTTTCTCTGTTTTTATCAATCAAACTTATAAAACACTTTTTTTCAATTTTAAAGAAAGTTTTATTTTTTTTTTATTTTTCTTTTCTTTTGAATTTGTTTATTTTTTTTTATTTTTTTTTTTTCATTATCATTATGACTTTGTGAAATTCGTCTTCGTCACTGACGTGTAGTGTATGTGTGTCTGGGTTGGTTTTAAAATCTTGTGTTTACACCTTGATTTTCAATTGTGGCTCTTAACCTTTTTCTCATGTTAATACATCTAGCAATATCTCGTTGAGGGATGGTATTCGATATTTGCTGGAGAGCACGTTGAATCAATCTCCTCAATCTCCTTTCTACGATGTCCCAAACGTGCTCAATTTGGTTGAGGTCTGGGCTTCTCGATGGATGGTTGAGCACTCTAATCTGATGCCCTTCAAGAAACTGTCGTGTTTGCATGGCAGTATGGGGTCGCGCATTGTCATGCATCAAGATTAGCCTTCTTGATGCTCTTTGGTGCTTTGGCAAAATGATGGGTTCCAAAATAATTTCAACATACTGTACAGCAGTCAAGTTGCCATTAATAATGACAAGCGGTGTCCTCCAGTTTATTGACACTCCTCCCCACACCATAACGGGTCCACCATTGAAGGAAACCATCTGTTTTGTAAAATTTTGGTTAAACCGTTGACCTTTCTCACGCCAAGCCAAAGGCCTCCGATCGCTTCCGAACAAACAAAATCTCGATTCTTCGGTAAAGACAACATTGGTCCATTCCCTCATCGACCACATAATGTGCTGATTAGCATAGCCCAGACGAGCCTGGCGATGACCGGTTGTCAGCATTGGTGATCGGAAGGGGTGTCTGGCTCGTAGTCCGAATTCATGAAGCCGGTTCCTCAATGTTTGGTCCGATACATTCGGTTCTACATTGCTTACGCTTTGTCGAATAGTTGTTGCGATAAGAAATCGTTCCCTTCGAGCACGAAAAACCACCATTCGGTCAAAGCGATCTGTTATACAACGTGTACGACCTTGACCAAACCTTCGGCGAAATCTTCCAGATTCCTTGTACCGTACCTACTATAGAACGATTTATGACCGAGACACTTAGTTTCATTTCCTCAGCTATTTTTCAAGGAGATAAATTCCGGTCAGCTAACGTGATCACTCGACCAACGTCTGTTTCCGAAAGATGTCGTCTATTCATGATTATTCTAATAATTTTGATTTTTTATTGAAAAAAAAATAATTCTTGAAAATCTAAACATTATCTCTTAAAATGTTGTAAACGTACCACAAATTGTTTTAGGGTTTGGATTAAATTTAAGCAGTGTATTAATTAAAAAAATTTTTTTTTTATAATTTCCAATGGTACAACAAACAACCGACGTTCTTAAGAAAAGTTATCAATTGTAATGCAGAATGCATAAAATTGTGACATTCGACAAGAAATTACATTTAACAAGTATGTATATAAAAAGTCATTAAAATTTCAAGCCTACACCTACACTCACTTTCAATGACACACAAACACGTACACCAAAGCAGACACACATACACACGCAACAGAAGAAGACAAATTTCACAGTCATAATGATAATGAAAAAAAAATAAACAAATTCAAAAGAAAAGAAAATAAAAAAATAAAACTTTCCTTAAAATTGAAAAAAAGTGTTTTGTAAGTTTGATTGAGAGAAACAGAGAAACGGTTAACCGTATTGATGCGAAATTTTCACCGAAATCAAGGAAATTTTATGAGCTTTAATAATTAAGCCTCAGATAAGTTGTATCACTGAAAACCACAAAATAACGGTAGTTTTTTATGAAAAAGTTGAAAAACGCATATTTTCGACCTTTTTTGAAATTGATAGAAAAAATTGAAAAAAGCAATATTTTTATTTTTTCAAAATGTTTTTGTGTAAAAAATTTAATAAATTTTTCAAATCTGCCCTTATTTTTTTTTTGTAAATCAATATTTAGCAGAGTTATTAGGGTCCAAAGTCAAAATTGTGTTTTTGCATGTAAACCCATATTTTGATTAAAAATAAAATCGTATCAATCTAAAAAAAAACAGAATTAATGCCAACAAAATTCTCAAATTGAATCTTAGATCGGTTGGATTGAAAAAAAGTTTCCGCTTACTTTATGACAAACCAAACTTTTTTTTTTTATTTTGAAATTGAGTGAACATTTTTTACGCTCAAGCGAAAACGACTATTTTCTTTACTCAAAATAATTTGTAAAGAAAAAATTATACCTTTGAAAAACTTTTTATTTCACTTCAATCCGACTTTTTTCTACTGAGATACAGCCTTATGAAAAACCACTCAATTTTTGAGTTTTTTCTAATGTTCCTTTAATTGTTTTGACTAGTGTAGGTATGTTTTTCATAAAATGCATACCTAATGGCACTTTCCATTGGTTTCACTCGGGGAACCACTCATTCTGAAAACCAATGGAACAAGCAAAACTGCTTCTACTCAATAATGACGTTTTGTGTTTGTGTGAGTGCGAATTGACTCTCGCCAAAAAATACACTGTGTCAAAGTGACGTCTTCGTGCAATTAAAGTTGGAGTTTAGGATGCGATGAAGATTGAAGACACAAAATTTATTTATTCTGAAAAGAAAACAATTCCAGCAGAAGAAAAGTTAGAAATGGCACAGCATATTAATCTTGCAGAATACTCTTTGGTGGTGAATGAGGAAAGTGGAGAAGTAGTGTTAAAACACAATTCAAGTATGTAATGATATATATTATAAACTTCGTTTCATTTCCTAGAAATATTTAAAAAAAAAAAAAAATCATTTCAGCGCAACTTATGGTTTCCGCGCCTTATGAAGACGTTGCAGTATATTATAATTTAGGACTTCAGTTCCCGGACGACAACAATGTGGAAAAAGAAAATCACACAGGTTTGACAATTTTAAGTACAATAAATGTATCGCATTATTAACATATTATTTTATATACCTACTATTAGAAATATTCAAATGGTCAGACGACCAAACTAAAATGCTCTTAATGCTCTACGAGGAGCATTTTAAAAGGATAGGCCCAATGAAAAAAGTTTCGAACCAAAAAACATATGTGGAATTTCATTGCAGTGCCGTGCTCGGAAGAGTTTGGACTTAAAGTGACACCTGACCAGGTAGAAGGCCGGTTCAAAACGGTTATAAAAAAAACCAAAGCCACCATTAAAAACAATAGAACAAGTGGAGCAGTCAGGAAAGACATACCCTATTCAAGTTTTATGAGCAAAATCATTAAAAGTGATGACTCTTCTTCTCAGAATCGTCAGAAGTGTCATTTTCTTACCAATGGAACGGTTTCAGAAGATTTCCGGATGCTTCTGGATGCTTCTTTTCGTCCAATGGAAAGTGCTTTAAGTTTCATTGTCATTTAAAAAAAGAATAAACAAAACACAAAATATCATGTAAAAAAATTATCGTAGGGCAACTCCGCTCAAATTAATTTCATATAAATAAATTCAAATTGTTTTGTCTGCTATCAAAATGGAAGAAAAAAAATTGTAAGTAATTTTCTAAATAAAGTCCATTTCTGATTTCCCTTTTATTTATTTCAATTTCAATTTCAGATCAAGAAGAATATGGGCTGCAGAAGAGACAGAAACTCAAAAAATTTGCCATGAGAAACATACTCGAGGATCTCATCGCCCTTGGAGTTTTGGTAACAAATCTTTAATTTTAATCATAATACGTATGTAGTTAATTAATATTTTTTTGTTTCCTACAGACTCAACCTACAAGTGAAGATATGCTTAGGGTAAAGTTAAAAAAAAAAAAACTTTTAAGAGCATACAAAACATCAAACGGTACGAGGACTGGAGAATCCCCTATTAAAGCTCCATTTGAAGATCAAATGGATAAAATTTTTGGTTCGCAAGCAATAATTAAAAATAAACATGAACGGCTTCCAGTGGAAAGCAGTTTTTCGAATCCAGGGAATGAGTTATGAGTACGTAAATATAATCAGCCGTATTTATAAACCGAATATAGCCTTATTATAAGACTTATAATGCCTGTATAGGGAAAATCCTTATTTATAAAGTTTTAGCTACACTACATAGGGATTGAATAAGCTATACAAACGTTTACAGCCTTATTTATAAACGAGTATTAGAAGCAGAATAAAGTTATTCCGACCTTAATACTCCTTTAATACTGAAAAGCTTATTTATAAAAAAAATAAACAAGTTTTAGAGTCGGAATAAGCTAAACTGATTTATAGTAGGTTTAAAGCTGGAATAAATCGGTATAAATATCAAAATGTGTCAAACAATTGTTTTGTCAAATTTGCTATTATGTTGCAGCAGAATTTGAGTCCAAAAAGGCTTTTTAATTTAAATCTTCGGACCGTACATGGTTCTTAAAATTATTTGGAACCGTTCCTCTTCTTCATACTTACTTTTGCTGGTACTTTTGCAGTCCCAAATATCAATATTTTGCTCTTCAATTAATTATTTTCTGAAAAAATGAAAGGCAGTGTCAGGTTTGTATATTTATTTGACAAATAAATATACAAAGGTGTCAAATTTGTTTACAGGAGTTTTAGATTGGTCAATTTTTAATAGCAAAATTTGACATAAGCCAGGCATAACTAAAACGAGTAATAAAATATTTTATAAATAAGGAATAGGAATAGGTTGATGTACGTGCTTAAACTCGTTATAACTATCCCGTGTATCAAACGAGTATTAGTGAAATCTAATAAATAAGGCTGTTAGGGTGTATAAAGCTTATTATAAGGTACTATAATACGTATGTGTCAGACATCACACGTCAATAAAACAAAAATTTGACCCAATGAGCTTTTATTTTTATTTTTATTTTCGAATTTTTAGTCAAAAACAACAACCTGTTGTTTCCCATCGACAGGAAACAACAACCTGTTGACAGGAAATAATACTTTTTTTTATTCAAATGACTGTCGAATGTAGTAGATCATCGTTTTGGTACTTTTTTTTGACAGATATCTAATATAACTATGCTTTGTTGAACAAATTTTTATAAATAAGAATTTATTCAACGTAACATAAGAGCCTATTCACAGAATAGCTATAATATTGTATAGAGATGTATAAGGAGAATCTAATAAATACGGCTGAATATGTTTATGAATATATTTTAACCATTCTATTCTATTCCTTATAGAACCGATCACATCTGTTCCAAGCCCCAGAAAAACGACATTGTCAACAAACTCTGTAAGATCCAAAGAACAAAGAAAAAAGACAGCAAAAAAAAAATTATAAATGCGCGACGAAAGGGCCGCAGGAAGGAATAAAATTTTAATGGAATATACAGCCAAAAAACTAAAGAAAATGGACGAGACAGAACACAGCAGACAAGCCCATCCTTATCCGTTTCGTCAAGCTTGCCAATTTTCCACCAACTTACCGCGTCTGAAAAAAGTTATGTATGTCCGAATGGTATATCGAAGAAATTTATTTTAAATTGAAGTTTGTTATTCTTATTTTGTTAATTTACATATGTACCTACATACATATGTATAACATATGTAGTTATTTTAATAAAAAAAATATTGGTTATTTGTTCTAAATTATGTTTCTGTTACCCGGCGGCCACACGAGCAAGTTCTGGCTAGCAAGTTGGCATACAATCAAATGTTTTACTCACACATTCAAACTTTTAGTACTTGCTTTAGTACTGGCTGGTCAACTGGCTAACAAATTTTCCAGCCAGTAAAACGAGCAAGTAAATCGGCAAGTAATTTGACAGGTTTTGCCAAATATATCAAAATGAACAAAATTAAATTAGAAAATTAGTTGAAACGAGGATTTTTATTTCCATTTTTGCTGGCGACATCTTGTGCTCTAACATCTAACTCATCGTTGTTATCTATGCACATGCTATGTATTATGCCCAAAACAGACGTGCATCAAAACTAAATGCAGTTCTGCATGCAGCACTGCTTTCAAAACACATGTGCATAATTTTAATGATTTTGCTGCACGATAACTGTTTTGTGAAGTGACACTTGTTGTTTTTTTTCTTTTTCAAAATAAAGTTGTGTTTAATTTCAAATGGAAAAAAAAATGTTTCAACTCTCACATATTTTTATCGTATTATCGATGGATTCAACAAACCGGCCCCAAATCCAATAAAAAAACAAAAAAAAACACAATAACATATAAGCCGTGTTTTATTGAGAACTTAGCTTAGCTTAGCAATAGGAATTCCAATAAAACGCTATAGTCAGCTTTGAATTAAGTTTCGTTCACCAGAATGTCAAAAATCGAAATATTCCAAACGCCATCTTTACACCTATCTGAAACAATTTTTTTTACATTGAGTTGCTATGGTGAAAAACTATTTTCAAATATCGAAAGCTTTCAAACGCCATCTTGAGACCTATCTGAAACAATTTTTTTTATATTAGCCGCGTTTTATTATCCTCACTAACCCATATGGGTTTATTTTTTGTACACAAAACAAAAACAATCTGAAACCCCGATAGCTATCGGGGTTTATTTTGTAACTCAAAAACTATGTTCTAAATATGGCGGATAGATGGCGAGTGTGAGACAAAAAAGAAGTTATTGTAGAAAGATTTATTAATATCAGCCATATTCATAACAAATTACGCGTATTCCAATCTTAGCCACACTTTTATAATGCCAAAGGATAAGAGTCAATCCAATAAATTAATTAAAACAAGTTGTTTGTGAAAAAGCAAAATAAAATTTTACTGGGGGTTGCGTCTCGGATAAAAAAAATAGCTTAAACTTTTACCTTTTTAACCCACATCGTTTTATTATCACGGGGTAACCCATATGGGTTAGTGAGGATAATAAAACGCGGCTATTGAGTTGATATGGTGGAAAACTATTTTCTTCAAAAGGTTTTGACATTTGATAAACGAAAAACACAACGAAAAACTCAAGTGTCGAATTGCTGAAACCTTATCTTCAGGAAATTGCTAACTAAAATTGCTAACTTATTTTTACTTAGCTTTCGGTTGTTGTTGTTTGACATGTAATTCCTATTGCTAAGCTGAGCTAAGTTCCCAATAAAACACGGCTATAATTGAATTTTTTTTATTCAATCAAGTATCAATATTGTACACTAATTTGTTAAAATATTTTAACAGTGCGTTTTGAAGGATAGCGAAATCAATTGGTGAAAGATTTGCTCCCCTTGTTTGTTTCGCTAAACCTTCAAAAAAGTGGTCAGCTGGTGTTTTCTCGATGGTTGGTTGCGAAAAAACTTGTTTTGCCAAACTAATGGCTTCGTCGACGTCCCCTTTTGTTGCATCCAACATTTCATCCACTTTTCGTTTTTTAGTTTTCTTTTCAATTGGTGTGGATGTTGAGGGCACATTGAAAACCATTTCAACAATGTCTTCGTCGGGTTCAAGAACGCCATTATCGATGTCTTGCAGATAAAATTCTTCCACTCCATAGCTGCACTCAGAACTGGAAGACGTTTGAAAGTTTCCTCATGTACTGCAATAAAGAACATATGTATGCACGTATTAAGATACCTACATATATTAATATTTAATAACAAACAACATTTTATGGAAAAACAATTTTCAATTCACAAACCTTTTATTTGTGTGTTCGACGTCCTTCAAAAACATTAAATGGTCCATCCACTTCCATGATTTTTTTTGGAGAGAGCCAGCACTTCCACTTGAAGGCAATTTCTTTATATGCTTATAAAAACTGTCCTTCAGTGTTCTCCACCTTTTTTTCAATTTCGCTGCTGCAAAAATCAAAGAAAAATAAATTAATAAATAACTCTTGAAAATGTTTGCTTTTTAGAGTAGCCAGCAGCAGCTTAAAATGAAACGAAAGCGAAAAATTTGAAATAACTTACCGGGAACATCAAGCAATATTGACAACTCTTGGAATTTTTTATCCCGTAAATGAACGTTTTTGTAAGACGAATGCTTTTTATCATACAAAAAGGGAGTTGTGCGAACAAATTCAATTAGTTTTTCTTCCATCTTTCTACTCCTACTTGTTAAGAATAAAAATGCCAGCGACCGAGACAAATAATAAAATAATAACAGTTATTTAAAACAAATGGTACATTTTCTTTCTTGTCAAAATAAGTGATGCCAAAATCTCATTTCTTATTATTTTTAGTTTTGTCGTTGTGGCTGCAATTAAACTGTGCAGCAAATTTAGAATTAGAGACGTCGTGCAGCACAGCACTGCATGCAGCACTGCTTTTCATAAGAGCCTATGTAAATTTTTGCGTGCTGCATGGAAATACTGCACGTCTGTTTTGGCCTTTATACATGCACAAACCACAAAGTTGACCACAGAGTTGATATTTGTTTGCTCCGTAAAATTAAGTACTCTTCGCAAACGCGTTTTTACTAAGCCAAAAGCATGTTCTATGATGATTCGCTCAGAAGAGGGTATTTCGTAAAAATTTTCGTTCAGCATCTGTCTTTGTTCCCCTATCTTTAAATGGTGGAATAAGCCAGTCAAGACAGGGATATGCAGAGTCTCCGAGCAAGAATGTGTTCTTTAGTTCTATCACACGCGTCTTTGTATAGATCCGATCTTCGTAGAAGTCGGCTGTCGTGTAGGCTCCCCGGTTCTCAACAGAAAACGGTTATGAACTTTTTCCTTGCGTTGACAACACCTTGTAACAAGATGCTGTAACTAAGCTTTCTGCGCTATTTCGTCTCTGTTTGGCCATTTTATGTACTCGTGGCCGATGGATATGAGCCAAAATGTGAACGTGATACTCCAAACAAATTCGAAATTTCGCGAAAGGTATTTGTGTTTGCCATATACCACAGAAATAAAGGAATTTCCTTTTCGGGTGACGTTTTCGCTCATTGGAAATACATTTTAAAATGTACATGTACATACGTTAACATAAATCAATTGTATACCTTTAGGGGGGTTTACATGGTCACACATGGTGTGCAGAGGCGGCGTAAGGCGTGGGCGACGTGGGCCATCGCCCACGGCCTCGCGGTACAAGGGGCCTCGCGCTTCAAAAATTTATATGCATTGCTTCTGTGAGAATAAAAAAAGTAATTAATTAATTTTGTTGTGAAATATTGTTTTAGTCTGGCAACATTTGTTACGTTGCGTAACTATCGCAAGTTAATCCTTGCCGCGTCGACGAGTGCGGGGAATCCCTTGTTTTATTTTTTTACTTTCTTTACTAGGAAGCCAACGAATCAGATTAAACTACCACACGCACGCAAGACGCAACGCAGTCGCTAGCAAAGATTAACTAAATAATAATAATAAGATGTGAAACTGTCTTACGTTTTACTCCCTAGATCCCGCAATTTTCATTTTTTTTTCTTTTCGTGTGCATGAATAATAATGTGAGTTATAAAATCAAAGAGATGAGGTAAGATTTTTCCATTCTGACTATTCTCTTTTGTTTACTATCATATTTTCAAATTAACCGTAGGTTGCTAGATTGAATTTTGAAATTGTCATAACACGTTTTTCTTAAACTCACCACGAAAACATTAGAAGTTAAGATTTTGGATGTGTTCCGAAACTCTTGGCCGAAACTTAGGTCTTATAGAAACGAATGTTGCAAGGCAGGAACGCACTCAAATATTTAAAAATATTGGCGCAAAATTATAGTCCGCTAATGAACAATTTTAGTTTCAATCATGACTCAACCGTCATTTTAAGGTAGTATCAAACTAGAATTGTTGATCAGCGCCATTGAATTTAGAAGTTAACAGGTATCAGTTATCAGTTTCATTGTCAATTTGATTCTTGTTCTCGAAAAATAGAAAAAACATGAAAAAAGCAAACAGGGTTGCTGTTTTCGTTTTAACCTGGACAAAACGTGAAAATATTCGTCATCTTTATTTGCATTACATAAACAACTTCTTGTCTCAAAATTCAAAATGTGGGAAAAATTAACATAAATAAAATATGTAGATTTGTTTAGTTTCAAAACTAATATAAATGAACCGAAAAAATTTTCGGTGTTTTTATAATTCATTTTTCCTTAGAAGTGGCCGCGAGATCGTTTCCAAAACCAAAACCGAATACAATTCAGTTTTTTTATTGTTTTTGCAGAGAGCATCCCTGTGTTAGTAATACCTACTAAGCTTCATGCTAAGAGTTTAAAAAAAAAAGTTTAAAATCTTTCATCTTCATGTCTCAGTGCTGGAAATTAAAAATACTAAAACATTTAATTATTGTTCGTTTGAATGAAAACAAAAAAATTAAATTTCTTAGTTTTCGAGAAAATACAGAAATTTATTGCTTCAATTTAATGTGTTTTCTTACTTTAATCAATCTTAATTTTAAATTGATAAGGATGTGCACGATTTCTGTCACCGTCAGGATTTAGAAAAGCCAAATAATGAATTTTCATGAGCAAATTCTACGCTTTTCATTTTATTTCTTACCCAAAGTTACCCGATTTGTGAACAATTCCGGTAAGTACAGTCTCTGCTGAAAGGATTTTTCAAAATTAAAATTAATAAAAAAATATTTTAGAAACACAATGAGCCAGGAAAGACTTTCAGCTTTGGCTGTTTTATCAATTGAATCAGACATGGCATCTAGGCTGAATTACGAAATAATAATTAAAGAATTTAGTAAAGTGAAAAGCAGGAAAATATAAATATTTTAAATATACACTTTAAGAAATGTATTCAAAAGTGCAGATGACAATTTATATTTTTATGAATAAAAACTTTGCAGTGTTAATGTTTTTTTTTTTTTTATTAGTTCTTGAAATCCGTCTTCAGGTCGCCACAGAATAGGGCCTCGCAAAATCTGTCTTGCCGACATAAAATTTTATTCTTGCGCCGCCACTGATGGTGTGAAAACATGGTGTGAATATGACGATGTTTCATCATGTAAACGCTAAAACAACCGCTTGACACACCATGTTGGATGGTTTTCCATTTTTTTTGGAAAACCTGATGGTGTGTCACACCAACCAACCTTTGTAAACACATGTTGTACAACTGAAGCCATTTCGTCGACGTTAAATTCATTGCGTTTTGAAATTTTGGTTGAAAATGTCGTCAATTTGCAATAATGTTTTATGGAGGGAATTTTTCGATATATACAAAAGTCATCCGGAAGTCATTGAAGCTAAAATTTTACTCGCCATAGTATGTCCACACTCTAGAAGAAAAATCACAAACTGATGTTGTACAACATCGTTTATCGTGTAAACGCAATGCTGTCATGCCATTGTCCAACCATGTTGTCACACCATGTGTGACCATGTAAACCCCCCTTTTGAACACATGTGCAGAAACTCTGGCAAGTTTTGTCAAGACAAAAACGACACCTGCCAAAATTTTATTGATTTGGTTGTTTTGTGTTATTAATAACGCTTCAAACGAAAACTTGCCAAGTGAACTTGTAAATTTTCATCCAAACTATTTTTTATTTTCTTTTAATATTGTTGTATTATCTTCTATGATTTAAAATATTCAATATAATACTTTTACATGTAAGAATTTGGCGTTCTTTTAGATCTCATTACTTTTGGTGGCTAACTTTTTACACAGTGTTGTTCGCACATAAGAGAACTTGGCTCTTTTTTACATTTTATGTTTTTGTTCTGATTTCACATCTTTTTGCAAAGTTTTTTTTTTATGGAAGCATGAACCTCGAAATAAATTTTTAAGCTAGCCATTTGCAAACTTTAACAATATAATTGCTCTGCCAATTTATAAATAAATAATAGGTAGGTAAGGTTAGAGTGGCTGTTTAGATGTCACATTTAGACATCAAGGGTCCATTGTGAAACCACTAAGGAAAGTTACTCATGGAGTTTTATGAAGTTTTACAAACCAGAACTCTAAATTTCAACATCGTATGAACATTTTAAGAAAGTGGGTGGCAGCCACGCCCTTTTAATGAAACTGCTTTTTGTACTTATCTTTTCTCTTATACTCAACCGAAACCCTATCAGAATTTCGAATTTAAACGTTTTCGACCATTTTAACAAAGTGGTCCGAAACCACGCCCCTAAATGAAAACAGATTTTTTTTCTCATTTTTTTCATGTTATTCAACCAAAACTTTACTAGAATTCCAAATTTCAACATTCTACGACCGATTTAAGATAGTAGGCGGAAACCACGCCCCTAAATGAAACCAAAATATTTTATTTATATTTTTCCTTATATTCAACCAAAACCCTATTAGAATTCCGAATTTCAAGATCCTACGACCAGTTTTAGAAAGTGGGCGGATACCACGCCCCCTGACTGAGCAAATTGAAAATTTTCGATTTTTTCCTTTGTATACATCCGGAAACCTACCATTGTACCAAATTTCAAGATTCTTCTATTGTTAGAAGTGCTTCATAATTTTGATGATCAGTGAGTCAGTGAGTCAGTCAGTGAGTCAATTACGGTTTTTGACATTTTTATTGTTCAATATCTCAGGAAGTAGTGGTTCTACAAAATTATGTTTTTCACAGGACCTTTGTGCCCATGAATTTAATACGTAATTCAAATTTAAAGCGTCTAACTCTATGGGTTCAAAAGTTATGGGGGGTTTAAAATGTGTTTGAGTTCGATCCTGTAAAAAGGGAGTAGTGCTAGAACTTGGCTGGGCACTACCGTGCCCTTTGATTTCGGTATTCGGTAGTCGGTACCAAAAAAACCCTAGCAACGTTTTAAAATATGCTTGCCTTTATTCAATAAAAAGCATTGGATTCAGTTATTGCCGAGAATTTGAGCAGTCGATGCAGTTGACATGGGAGCCACGAGCAGGGAATTGCGAACACCATGCTTTATGATTTTCTCCTTTAGAGCGGCCAAATCCCAGAGGTCGGTTGGATTTTTATTCCACATATCGTATTGCAGGATTCCCTTGCTCACCGTAATGCCATTGTATGTTTCATAGGGGCCATCCTTGGCGGCCAGTTCGCAACTGGCTTCCAGAGCTCCATAGTAGATGGTCTCGATGATCTGTTGGTTAAGTAACTGGGCGCATTCACTCTCGAACGGATGATGCATAGCAATCAAAGCATCAGCCAAACTTTGGACTCCAATAATTCCAATTGGATGATGTCGCATATTAAACTTCTTAGCCTCCGGCACTGGATAATAGTTGACATCGATGATTTTGTTGAGATTTTTCGTCACTGTTTTGGTGACTTCTTTGAGCTTCAAAGCGATCGACGCCAAATTGCAGACAGCTATTTCATCTGCAGCTGAATACTTATAATAAGGAACTGTTTGCGTTGTAAGCTTATGGTCCTTTACCAATATTTGGTGAATTATTTGAGCAACTTGGATATGCCTCCCCGTATAGTCACTTCCAACCAGTAAGGGACATCTTTCAATTATGTGGTCTATGGTTTCTGGATAGTTATTGCATCGCCGAAATGAATCGCTAGTAAGGTTTTCTTCTTGTAGTATAAATTTTCGGTAGTTGCGTGTTGCTATTACTTTGTCTTGAAGAGCGATCATTAATCCTTCGGTTTCTCCAAAAAGATGCTCCATTCAACCAGAGGTTTGAATGGATGAGATCGATGTTGCTTTGATACAATTGCCCTGGGTGTACACCATGTAAGGTCTTAGATTTCCAGGTTGCGAGTAAATCGTCTTTTGAATACACATTATCAGGACGTACAAAGACCTTTTCCCTCAGATTTAAGGGAGTGTAGTTCCTATCGGCTAGGCATACAGTCCGGATCATGTCAGATGATTCGATTTGTTCCCTGAAGTAATTTCTAAGCTTCAACTCTTGAGAGTAGTGAAGATTAGGGATGTCCAACAGTCCGCGTCCACCAGCTTCGTTTGGAAGAGAGCAACGTTCTACTGCACTTCTCGGGTGAAACTGAGGTGTTTTGACAAATTTGCTCTAATCGATGTTGAAATTTGGTTCAGGTCCGTTACTGACCATTTTACAATTCCGAACGAATAAGTCAATACAGGAATTGCCCAGGAATTTACGGCTTTGCGTTTATTACCGACATATGGGATTAAAAGATTTTCCTGATCCATTGGTCGAGTTGATGTCGTATCTTATTCTTAATCTCTCCAGTGCAGATAACCCAGATACTTATAGTTTTCTTCTGTAATTAGATTTCCGATATTGTTGTTTTCGTCTATACCGTATCCATCAGCGTGATCTTGATCTTCTGGACGCCAAACTCCATTCCAATACCTATCGTCACTAAACCTTTTCACTTTATCTATCATTCTGAATTAGCTTTTCTATGTTGTTCGCGTAAAGCTTTAGAACATCAACATACAGGAGGTGATTAAATCGTTGATTTCCAATTTCATCTTTTACTTATTTTTAAGTTTATTTTCACACACATATTTCAAAAAACTATTGCAATTTCAATATATATTGCTTATAAACTATTATCAACAGTGACTATAATTGGACTTTTTTTTATGACGCACGAGAGTTGCCAATGAATAACTAAGCAATGTCGTGTACCAAATTTAAGCAAGAAGAGAATAATGAGTTAGAATAATTTAATACACTTTCTGCTTGTGGATTATCATGTACCATGCCTTTAAAAATCAGACTTACCACTTTTTTTCAGGTCGAGAATCTGAAGATAATACCGAGGAGAATCGGGCACAAGCATTTAATGGAGAATCACCACGAAGTAGCATGATGATGTCAACCCCTCCTCCGGGTGTACGGACTGATTCAGATGGCTTGATACTACCAAAGAAAATAGTAAATCCTTGTTTAGAGTCGTCCGATAGAAAGAATCTTCATAGAGAACTCAAGTTTAATAATAAAGTGTAAGTTTTCTTTTTTCAACAGACGTTGTAGCATAAATGGCTCTTAAAAGAACCTTAGCATTGTTATATTTATCGTTCTCACCCGATATAAAATAATAAGGTGGTAAAAAAATGATTCTCGCTTACACTCTTAAATGTCAGGACCGATTTATATAAGTGGATATGTACAAGCTCTATACTGCGCGCCACCAACTAAAATAAATTTCAAGTACATAAAGGCATTACCCAAATATTGAATTAGTCGTGGTTTTTGTCACTATTCAGCAGCCAGCACAGCAAAATTTCCCTTTGCAAATAACAACAATTTTGTTTGCAGTCGATAAAAAGGCCAGTAAAAAAATGACAGTTGTGCCGGCGATAGAGCTTTCAATTATTGGAACGAAGACAGCGCTGATGGCATTGAGAAGCATTATTTTGCTACGCGAATCTAATGATCTGCGTAATGAACTCTCTTAGGTTGAAGTATTTGCTACTTTTCTTCATCCAAGACGCAATCCTCAGGTCTATTTTTTTACTTTTTATGTAAAGCGAGAAACAGATTGAACCAGCAACAGCAACAGCACCAGCAACAGCGGCGGCCATTGTTTTAGAACCCATGTATTTTATTCGTCCGACACAGAATAAACCAGCACCAGCAACGTCAACAGCAACGTTTGGTCAAAGTCCTAAATTTGCTGTTGCTGGTCCATTGCTGACAACTTTCAATGTACAAAATGCAGAGGCACCAAACAACAAAAAATAAAACAAACATGAAAATAAGGAGAACGAAATGTCAAAACAGATGAAATTACGTCGCTGGTGCTGGTGGCAATGTGTTTGGAAAATATTTGCTGCCCAGCGTGCTGTTTGCTGTTGACGGCGCTGGTGCTGTTGCTGGTTTAATCTGTTTCACGCATAACTATTGCCATTAAAATTAAATTTGGCGGATAAAGTGAGTTGGAGCGTTTTATTCCTACTTGATTACTGTGCTGGCCAGTGATCACTTTATAACAAGATTGGAAACCTACCTACGTTTTACCAGTGATCACTTTATAACAAGATTGGAAACCTACCTACGTTTTACCCTCCAAATACCGCAAAAGTTATTTTTTTCATGCACACATACTCTTGCAGCTAACTTGCTTTTTATTATGTAGGCAACTGTATCTTTATTACAAAAACACGCATACTCTTACAGCTAACCTGCTCCTTAAGTTTGTATTACACGCATACTGTTTCAGCTAACCTGCTCCCTCAGCTTGTAGGCAAATGTCACTTTGACAGCAAGGTTTCCAATCTTGGTATAAGTGATCACTGGTGCTGGCTACTGAGTTGAGTAGTGAAAAAACGCGGCTATTATATCCTCTATGAGATAGAATCTGAAGACGAAATAAGTTCAATCAAATCTAATCAGGAAGTGTTTTTTGTTTAGCATAATAAGCAAAACAACACTGCAAGTTCTCTAAGCTCCAATCACAAATTCACAATCGTTTCTTACTTCATATATTTAATATTTATATTTTTGTTGATAATTTATATTTGTAATAAATATTCAGGCTTTTTTGGTCAATTTGATGTTAAATGACAATAAAAAACTTTATCTCATTTTTTTTCCCAACGTTTCGTTGTTATTCACAACTTCTTCAGGGGTTGTTTTTATTAGATCTTTAATGAAAGCATTGATACACAGGAAAAAATATTAACTTTGTTGTTGACTATGGATTTGCTTAATTTTAATTAGACTTACATTATTGTTTTTTGTTGCTGATTTTACATTATTGATTTTTAATATATGTTGGTTTTGAATTAGACTTCACAAGATTAATAAATTAATAAATTAACATTGAAAACAAACAAAAGACTAATAAACTTAAAAGACAAACAAAAATTATCACAGTGTATTTTTTGGCTCAGGTACTTATTTGATCGCTAATGCGTAGCTCACTATTGTGCACAGATTAGTTTAAAAGGGAGATGGGAAACTGAGCTGTCAAAATGACAATGCCTACAAGCTGCGGTCAACATTTACTGCAAGAGTATGCGTGTTTTTACCAATACAATCTCAGCAAAGTGTGACACCCCAGCAAACATTTTGGTGAATGTTCGCTTTTTCTTCGGTAAAAATGAAGGGTATATATTCGTGAAACCTTCATTTTAACGGATGAATATCGAATAAATGCATATATATGGCATACAATATCAGAACATTCGACGTTCATTCACTTTTTTCGAAATAAAGTGAACGTGCACAAGCAAAATCGAAATTAATGTACATATAGCTACTATATACTTTTAAATTCTTATTTCCTTAGAAAAAAGTCTTTTTTTTACTCTGTGAACAGATACAACAACATTCAGATTTCACCCATTTATTCTTATAAAATGTGGACGTGCACAAGCAAATGGCAAGTTTTTTAGTCTTTTTCTTCTCCTTTTTCGAAACGAAACGCTGTACCTTTTTTACTTTGTTTTTATATATTTTTAATAACGGAATCAAGTCGCGCCGAGAAACTGCAAGAATGCTTTTATAATTTGAAATTCTTCATTTTGGAAAAGAATTCATTTGTTCAAGTTCTCGTGCTGGTGCTCTGAAGTGAATATAAAAATAATATCTTATTTGTGAAAATTGTTGATTTAAAAAAAAAAGTAAAAGATAAGTGAAAGTGTTAAAATACTGGAAAAACAATTAAGAAACAGTGACAGTGACAAACAACTTTAAGAGAAAGAAAATAAAACATACTGTAAAAAAGTGACAATAACAAACAAATTAAAAATTACAAAAACAGTACAATACTCGCATGTAAGTTAAGATACTAAACAAAAAAATAGCAATAGAAAATAAAGTTTAATAGGTTAAGATTAGGTTAGGTTAGGTTAGGTTACAGTGGCTGCGGATTCAGAATCCACACACTTAGGCCAAAAGGAAAGGCCCATTGTGATACCATGAATCTAGAGAATTACTTCTTACTAGTCGAACCATTTTGAGCTTTTTATAAAGCGAAGAAGATATTTGATATCCTTATTAGCTAGTTCACTGGGGTTATCATAAAAGTATTCTCCCAGATGAAGTTTGCGTCTTAGTGAAAGAGCAGGGCAAGTGCAGAGAAGGAGAGAGATTGTTTCCTCTTCTTCCTCGTCCATACAGCTCCTGCAGAAGTCAGGGAGCTAATATGAAGTCTGCTTTGAGATAACAAGTCTTTAGAGCGCTTTAAGTCCAGTGAAGGCCATATGAGTTTCGTAGCTGCGCACGTTGGTAAATTGTGCCACCTGTAGTTTGTTCTCGTTAAAGCTGCTTCTTTTAGCAAAAGTTTACATGTAGCTATCGGTATACCTATCTTCTCCCTTTCAGGTGAAATAGGTATGACGGTTCCATTTTTAGCGAGTTCATCAGCTCTACAATTTCCTTCGATGTCTCTGTGACCCGGCACCCAACAGAGGTGAATGTTAAATTGCTGCGCCATCTCCATCAGAGACGATCGGCAATCGAGGGCCGTTTGAGATTTGGTTGAGACACCTTCGAGAGATTTAATAGCAGCCTGACTGTCAGAGAAGATGCGGATATCAGAAGTTGATATCACGTTTTCTCTTAGCCAGGAGAGAACCTCTTTGATCGCTAAAATTTCCGCTTGGAAGACGCTACAATGATTGGGAAGGCGGAATGAGATGCTTAGATTAAGCTTTTCTGAGTACACACCACTACCAACTCCATCACTTGTCTTGGATCCATCTGTATAAAAATGAATGCCTTTGTCATCCAGAAGTTTTTTGTCTTCCCATTCTTCTCTGGATGGAATAGATATCTGGAAGTTTTTACCAAATTGTGGTTTTGGAATGGTGTAGTCTATGTACTTTGGTATAGAACCGAAAGAGTTCAAAATGATGGAGTGTCCCACATTATTGTTGGTCCATTGAGATGAGGCGTTGAGTCTTATAGCTGTACTCGCTGCCACTTGTTTGCTAAAAATGTCGAGGGGTGCCAGATGGAGGAGAGTGTCTAACGCTGCTGAGGGTGTGGTTCTCAAGGCCCCGGTTATGCAGAGACAAGCAGTGCGTTGGACTCTGCTGAGTTTGTCGCAGTAAGTGACTTTCTCCAGTGCAGTCCACCATACTGCAACCCCGTACATGAGAATTGGTCGAATGACCGATGTGTATAGCCAATAGGTTATGCGAGGTTGAAAACCCCATTTGCTTCCTATGGCTTTCTTGCAAGAGAAAAGAGCTACTGTGGCTTTCTTAACTCTTTCCTGAATATTAGGTTTCCAACTTAATTTTTTGTCTAATATCAGACCAAGATATTTGGCTTCATTGGTGAAAATTAGTGGTACACCTTTTATTGAAGGGGGTACAATTACTGGGATCTTGTATTTCCGTGTAAAAAGGACAAGGTCCGTTTTTTGAGGATTAATACTAAGTCCACAACGATCAGCCCATCTAGTGAGCATATTAAGTGCGTTTTGGAGGAGGTCTCTCAGTGTATTTGGATGTTTTCCTGTGACGGCGATAGCAACATCATCGGCATACGCAATCACTCTGTAGCCTTCCCTCTCGAGGGATATTAGCAATTCGTTAACTACTATGTTCCACAGGAGAGGGGACAGAACACCACCTTGCGGAGTGCCTCTACTGACAGACCTTTTCGTACAAAAATCCCCCATCTCAGAGTTGATGATCCTGCTATTAAGCATTAGATTGATCCACAGAGTGAGTATTCGACGTTTAGGGTCGTCATAGCAGAAGTGATAGCAGATGTGTCAACGTTGTTGAAAGCACCTTCAATATCCAGGAAGGCAACCATAGTATACTCCTTTTGCTCTAGGGAGTATTCGATAGTTCTTACCAGAGTATGCAAGGCTGTTTCCACCGATTTCCCTTTGCAGTAAGCATGCTGAGACATCGATAGTCCCCTATCAATGCTATTACGTATATGGATATCAATCAATCGTTCCAGCGTTTTGAGAATGAAAGATGATAGACTAATAGGTCTTAGATCTTTAGGGTTGACATGCGAGCATTTGCCCGCCTTGGGAATGAATACTACTTTTACCTCTCTCCATTGCTGAGGTATATAGGCCAGATCTAGACAACTTTTGAACATCATCTCAATGATGGGCAGAGTTATATCGATGGTGTGTTGTAGCTCAGCTGGTATGATTTGATCTGGACCTGGAGATTTATAAGGTTTGAAGCTATTCAGAGCCCATGTCAATTTTTCTTTTGTGACAAGACCTTGAGGAAAAGTTAAGTTAATACCCGATCCAGGACGGTTTATTGTATTAACGGATTTGGAGCTATCTGGGAAGTGGGTATCTAATAGCAGGTTTAGCGTTTCTTCGCAAGAGTTAGTCCCAGGGGCTGATCAAGGGCTTTGACCGCCCTAGGCTAATTCTCTGGACGCGCCCCCTCCAGGTCTAAGAATAAATAAATTGTTTATGACTTCGTCAGCTTTCAATATTTAAAAAAAAAAAACAGGTCTCCAACCGATTGGTATATATAGTATAATATTAATAAGAACAAAAAATCTTTTCAAAAAAGTAGTTTTCGAAAATATACATTCATACATATTTATTATGAAAAATTATAATTTATTAAAAAAATAAAAAATTAATTATTGCCACCACACCGTTTCGTTTTTTTCTGTAGAGTTAGGCTAGGCGCGCACATGCAACTTTTTCGAAACCAAATAGTTCGTTCGTTAGTTGCCCAAACATCGCGCACATAAGCAACTCCAAAAGTAATCAACGAAATAAACCAATACACAGAAAACATTTATTCACTTTTTCTATCTCATATACACTAAACAAAATAGTTTCAAATTTGTCCTACTCTTTTGCTTATGAAAAAAAAGAGAAAGAGAAAGAAAAGAAAGGAATTGGTTTGAGGTGATCGTTTAGTTTGTGTCAAAACGCAAACTAAAAAGTTGCTCGAATGGGCGACAGAATGGTTTCTGCATGTGCGCGGACTCTCGTATAAGTCTATAGTGCTCAGTTTAGAAACCAAAACGGTTTCGAAACTAAAAGTTGCATGTGCGCGCCTAGCCTTAGAGCTCGTAAAAAAAGTTTCAATTTTTCTTGTATTTTTAAGAATATGTTGTATTTTTTTTTTCTTTTTCTCTTGCTTTTTTCGATTAAATTAATTTGGTTTTCAGTGACTTTTAGAACGATTTCAAGTCTTTTTTTTCATATATCACTTTATATGGGCTACGAGGAAAAATTGATAATAATAGCAATTTGAAACTATGTGTTCACTCAATTTCAAAATTGAAAAAAAAAAGTTTGGTTTGTCATAAAGTGAGCGGAAATTTTTTTTCAATCCAACCGATCTAAGATTCAATTTGAGAATTTTGTTGGCAGTAATTCCCTGTATGTTTTAGATCACTACGATTTTTTTTCTAATAAAAAAAAATGGGTTTACATGCAAAAACACAATTTTAATGAGAGATGCCGTTAAATCCAAATAATCATTTAAAATATTCAACCTTACATTTTTATACAGGTTTTGACATTTTATTATTTTTTTACATACGTTAGGCTTTCCTATATACCTAGAACACAGAAATTGATAAAAAAAATTATCAAGTTATGAATGTTTTAGTGAAAACTTGTATTATTTTGTATTGTGCATTTTTTACATTGTAGTAGGGTTGCCGAGTAGTTTGCCCCGATTTGAACAAGGCAACCCTATATATTCGTAAAGAGTTCATTTAGACCTTGAATTTGGTACCAAATTTATCCATATCCGGATGGGGTCAGTATTTTACGGTCGCCTCTTACTCTATGTGTTTGTGTGTTGAAAAAAGAAAAACTGACACAGACTGGGTGCGTTCACTTTCTCAATAGCCAATCTATCCCAGATAACGAGGAAAACATACATTTTGTTTTAAATGAACGAAAATCTCGAATTTTTTATAATATAAACTTCACTTGTCAGTTGTGTCGTTGTTAAAAAAAACTTGTATGTTGTTGAAATAAGTATGTATGATGACAGTGAATATTCCCCGCCAGCGCCCTCGAAATCCTCACGCCCTAGGCTGCAGCCTAATTAGCCTATGGGCTAATCAGCCCCTGGTTAGTCCATGTACCATCTGAGTTTTTGAGACAACTAGGCATGGTTGGATTTGTCGAGAGAATCGTCCTTAGCCGCGATGCCTCCGAGGACTCTTCTATTGAGCTACAGAAGGATCTCCATGAGGATCTTTTGGCTGTTCTCAATTCTTGTTTATACTTTTTGAGGGATTCCTTATAGGACTCCCAATCTTGGAGGTGTCTAGACTTTTTTGCACGGTTAAAAAGCCTTCTACAACCTTTCCTGAGTATTTCTAGTTCAGCAGCCCACCAATGTGGTTTTCTCTTTCCTCGCACTGTAGTGAGGGGACAGGCAGTTTCCATAGCTTTATTGAGGGCTGCTGTAAGCTCATCAACTTTTTTATCGAGTTCAAGAGCGCATAAGGGAGGATCATTAAGTTCTGGTTTAATCAGACTTTTCAGAGTTGTCCTATATTTTGGCCAATCTATTTTCCTATAATTCCGGAAAGGGATCGGTTTTGGGGACTCTTCACTAAGAGAGAATTGGATGTACCTATGATCGGAGAACGAGTGCTCCTTTGATACTCTCCAATTCAATACTTTATTCGAGAGATGCAACGAGACAAGAGTGATATCTAAAACTTCTTGCCGATTTTTAGTAACAAAGGTTGGTTCATTACCAACGTTACTTACTACCAGATTAGTTGTTAAGATGTAATCAAAAAGAGACTCACCTCTGTCATTTATATCGGTACTACCCCACGTAGTATGGTGCGCATTGGCGTCACAACCGATAATTATGTTGGTATTGAGTCTTGTAGATTCAGCGACCGTCTTCTCCAGAGTGGTACCAGGCAGTGGGCCCTGGTGGTCGTGGCCCAAATACGCTGATACCAGCCAGTAGGTATGGTTGTCTATTACCATACTGGCTGTGGTGACGTCTTCATCACTGAAATTAGGGAGTAAAAATACATTTAGACTACGTTTTACTAGTATGCAGGATCTTGGGTTACCTTTTCCCGTTACATATAAGACGCAGTAGCCAGAAGTTCCCAATCCTCGAACCAGGGATTTCCCAATCCAGGGCTCTTGGATGAGAACGACATCTTCCCCAGTTTTTGACAGGCGGAGACGAAGGGAGGCCGAAGCCTTAATAGAGTGTTGGAGATTAATCTGTACTATTTGCAGCATTTTGGCTACAACTAGGCAGATCAACCTCCACCACTGTTAAATCCAGTTCATCCAGATCGGACGAAGAGGAACCTAGCAGTTCATCTTCTTCCTCCCCGGAGAGAACTTTGCTAGATGAGTCATCAGTCTCCATTAGGGATAAACTTTTGACGTTTTCGGAAGAAGACTGTGCCGCGACAGAAGAGGGCCCTGGTACAACATCATCCCCATCCAAGGATGGGAAAGTGATGATAGCACTGGGACCCCCCACGTCTGGCGACACAGCTTCTGAGTGTAGGGAAGAAGACTGCGCCGCGACAGAAGAGGGCCCAGGTACACCATCGTCCACATCCATGGATGGAAAGGTGATAGTAGCACCAAGACCCCCTACGTCTTGCGACACAGCTTCTAAAGTGGGTTGTGGAGGCTCGCATAAAGCGTCTACCTCATCTTTTTTGTATATACGGAGAGTAATCGTCTCGAACCCGTATCTTATCACTCCCTTGGTTCGCACCAGAGAGGCCGCAGAGTCCTTATTGATGACGATAATCGCACTTCGATAAAGACCCTTCGGCTCCTCCAGTTTTGCGATCTTCCAGTCGTGACAGGAGAGGTCCGGGTTGCTAAGCCTGATCATCTCATGGATGTCTTCAGGACATGCAGGCTCAATCGGGATCCAAGCACGAGCTCCCGGCCTGCAAGGAATGTCTTCCTTTGCAACAACCTCGAGTTTTGCGCCTGGCCAAACTTCGCCCAGCATGCCGACAGCAAGCGTATATAAATCGCGCAACCTCTGATCGTTACAAACGATGAGTTTGACATGACCTTGATGCCAACCCCCATCGCTTGTTACAGGTGGTGGACCCGGATGCTCTCGCATGACTTTGAGAAAGCCAGCCGAGAGCTTCAGTTTCACCATCTGCCAACGGTCAGAGGTAATCGCGCCATCAATATTGCTTCTATCAATGACCGCAACCACGATTTTGTTTTGTTCCTTAAGCACATCACTAAAAGGCTTAGTGAGAGGTACTTTAGGAATTTTGGGAGTGCTGGTGTTCTGCACTTTGGATTTTTTAGGGATGGGAGTGGACTCCTCCAGAGACCTTTGTCGCTTTGACGTGGAGTCGCAGCTGGTCTTAGATTTGGCTAAAATGGATTTAGCCCACTCAATCTTCTTGCTATGGATGGGATTACTACCATCCCCCAATGTTGCACCAGGAGATTTTAGCAATCTCATCGCATAGCGACGCTGCTTATATAGGACCCTAGGTTGGGTGGCTGTCTTCGTAGTGGAGGCAGGGTCGTTATTCCCGACGCTGCTAACACCACGGAGACTACCACTAGGACCATCCTGGAGAGGTTTACTCTCTTTGGTAGTGGAACTACCGACATGAGGAGGCGCTTTCGCCAGGGATACCTCCTGTACCTCACTAGAAGCTGGGCAATGACTTGGCACAGACCCCTCTCCTATGTTTGGCACAGGATTTACGACAGCCGACATTATCGCCGAACTGCCGCCCGGTGTAGATACAACCTGTACCACACTCGAAGTTGGGCAGTGACATGTCACAATCCCTTCTCCTGTGTACGGCACAGATGTAACGACAGCCGACGTTGCCGCCGAACTGCCGCCCGGTGTAGCTGTAGTACCGGTACCGGTTTGATTTTTTTGTTTTTGTTTTTGTTTTTGTTTGTTTTGTTTGTTTTTTTTTCATTTGGGTTCCCACGAGTAGGCGAAGTAAAAGGGGGGGTCCGTCTGTGCAGAGATTCGCTTACACAGATAAGGCTAGCTAATCCGGAGGTCGCCTGGTATCCGGATACTCCGTTAGTGACTGAGCTATTTTTAGAAATTGGGCCCTCAGCCTGGCTGATCATCGGCACGGGTCGTATAACACCTTGAATCCAGCCCAATTTGGGAAGTTGAAGGGGAGGATATGATTTGGAAGAGGAGAGACGAACAGCAATTGAGCCATAAGCGTCCCAGGAAGGAAACAAGGTACTGACAGAAGTGATACACTATACAGTCAGGGGATAAGGAGACATCAGCCAGTGTAATGCACAAAGCCGATGGAGGAGGGGATAAGGATCGGGAAGGGGAGGGACGAGCGACCTTTGGTTTCAGGACTCTTCTGGAGAAATAATTCCCGAGAATCATTGACCTTACTCAGCTTCTACAACTCGACAAGTTCGACGCTCAGGTAGAAGTAAGATTAGGTTAGTTAGTTAAGATTCTAAACAAATAAAAAGTGTAAATATAGCAATAGAAAATAAAAAAATAAATAAAAATGTTTGAACAAATAATCACCCTGTATTTAATTTGTAGTTAAAAGTGCATATCTGAGACGATTTACTATTCAAGCAAGTATGAAAGCGAAAGCGCTTGTGCGAGTCCACTTTTATGAAGAATATACGTTTCATTAATGAGTCAAGAAAAAGATTCAAAAATGTGTTTCGCCGCCCAGTGAAATATACCCAAATCGAATCATAAATGAACCACTTTGAGTTCATTTATCTAGTTCGAAAAGGATTCATAACTAGGCCATGTAAACGAATATATAAGAGCTTGTGCGCGTCCACTTTGATGAAGAACAGCCGGTTCGTAAATGAGTCAGGAAAAAGGTTCAAAAATGTGTTTCGCGGCCCAGTGAAATATACCCAAATCGAATCATAAATGAATTCTTTTTCGCTTATGTTCTTCGTTTACATGAATCAGTTATGATTCGTTTCTGAAGGGAATTGTTTGCTGGGACCCCACATGGGGAGTAAATTACCCGGAAAATTTGAAAATTTGTAGTTTTAACGTACGAAAGGTGAGTAAAAGTGAGCAGAAGAGGGATATGTTCAAAAAGATAGCAAACAAGTAAAATTGCATAAAAGCAGGAAATGGCATCAAATGTATCAAGCAGTAGGATTTCCGACATCAAAATTGAATAAAAAAGAAAATAAAAACAAATGTTCAGTCTAATTAAGAATGCTGAACATGTGAAAAGCTTTTGTTTGAAATCTTATTTTTTTATATAAATACCTGGCTTTATCAGTAACGAAATGCAAGCAAATCCGGCTTCAATTTATACTTAATCCATGTTCTATGAAATCGGCAGTAAGACTTATAAAGGTATAACGTGTTATTTGACCTCTACCTGATATAAAATTTAAAGAGTTAGTTTAAATATTTGTGTGTGTTTTTGCTTCAAACAAATCTTAATGGCCTTATACCCTTATTCACACGTGAAGGAAATCGAAATTTTTTTTTTATTAGTGATGGCAAACGGGGTTGCTTGCAGAAAACGTAAGGGGAAGGAAAAAATTAAAAATATTGAGTGTAGAAATTTGAGGCTTTTCCTTGTGTTCTTCTCTTCGGCCCGCATATCCAAAATATTTGTTTGTCGAACACAAGTAAACTGTTTATATCAACGGCTTTAATTCATTTTTCTTTTCTTCTTTTCTTTTGTTTTCTGTTTCTGCGTCATCTTAAAGAAACTAAAAAAAAAATAAAGGAGTAAGCAAAATCTACAAAAAATCTAACACAATCGTTCTTCACATGGGAACAGGGCCAATGTAAGGCACGAGTAGGTTTTCGGCCAAAAGTTTCGGAACTCATCCCCAATCATGGATTCTAGTATTTTCGTGGTGAGTTTAAGAAAAACGTGTTTGCCAATTTGAAAATTCAATCTAGCAATCTACGCTAAATTTGAAATTGCGAAAACAAACAAAAGAGAACTGTAAAAATATAAAAATCCCACCTCATCTCTTTGTTTTTGTATTTTTCATGTACAAGGAAGAAAATAAAATGAAAGAAAATGAAAATTGCGGGATCTAGGGAGTGAAACGTAAGTCAGTTTCCGATCTCCTTTTGTCTCTGCTATTGTGTTGTCACGGTCTTCTTGTGTATTCATCGTTCTCGTCAATTTTTCTTGAATGCGCAAACTTTCAAGAGTAAACCTCGCATTTGTTCTCTTCTCTCATCCATCCATCCTCCGAATGAATAATTACCCAAATTTTATAATAAACAAACTGATTCAAAGAAAAATAACACAAACAACTAACAATATAAACAAAACCACAACTAAGAACAACAACAATACAACAAGGTACTTCAGTATGCGCTATATTCCCAATTTAACAGACGGAAAAAGCTTACACTCGACAATAAAACAAGAAAATGCAACATATGCTTATAAACCCAACGTCACGCTCAGAAATATTTTCACGAACACCAAAGCACCGATTGAAAAAAACCAACAACATAATGTTGTTCATAGAGGACATATATTACCTAGAGTCCCGACTTTCCTCGTCCCTTTCCGAAAACACCCGCACATCTCGTCTGAGGTGAACTCTCACGATCCTCTCTTAATTTCGTGTCCGTGAAAATTTTAGAAAGAAAAAAAAACAAAACTTCACCTCAACCGTGGGCAAATTTTTTTCCTGGGCCCAAAGTGACAGAAGCCAAAAAAAGAAGAAAAAAAATCATTTGTTTATTTGTTCCAGATGAAATCTAAAATTGTCGCAACAAATCATGTTTCTGGTGGATTTATCAAGCAACGAATTGAATTTGGAAGAGGGTGGAACACTCATAAAAGAGGTATGTTTATTTCTTCAATAAGGTAAATTCAAAAGTCCTGAAGATTTTTGAGTATACGCTGTGTGTTTCTTGTTTCCACAATCGCCATATTTGCAGGTCAAATAACTCCTAGAAAACATCGAAGGAGGCACTCAAAATGCTATTTGCGAAGCTAAATAGATTCACTGCTTATCAACGAGGATACCGATCTGGCCCTTGTCTAGTTCACAGAGAAGTTTGATATTTTGTTCCGGAATCGATTCTGTGGGACGATTATGGACACAGCGGTGGATATCATGCGAAAGGATTTGCATGAAATAACATTGATAGCCGAACAAAATAGCACTGAAGAAACAATCTGTTTCTCTTCCCGCGGTGTATGACGTCAAAGAGCATTTTGGTAAGAAATTCATTATAAATAGTGAAGTGTACAACCAGTACAACACTGCTTATTTTGCGTTCTAGGAACTTATCCATTTGATGGAAAAAATAATCCGACATGCTGGTGCGGTTGACGGTGTTCTGAGTGAACAGTTGATATCAGTTATTCCAACTCTAATCCACACAACTGCCAAGGTTTGATGCATTGCAGTGTGTGCAATTCAACCCCAAGTACATGATGTTGGCGTCGGTCGGTGCATTTTGGTGACCGACATCTGAAGGATTGTAAAGGCGGGACGAGAAAAAGACAATTTTGTGTTATTATTTGTATTACAATAAAAACAGTTCTAATCTAATGCCAACAAGAATTTCAGACCTATAATTTTATTTACAATCTCAGATGTTTTAAGTGTCCCCGGATTCTTTTTTTCTCTGTGCATCGTAGTACTCGCGGATGACTACCAAGAGCTATTCCAGATTTGTACCCATCTTCGCACTGATTCCGATTATTGGTTGTTAAGTTGCTGTTCGAGTTCCTTTCAATTCCATTCAGTTCGGCTTCTTGCTTGTCGACTTTATTTGCAACAATTATTCCCAATTGATTGATTTCATTGTCAGGAATCTCGTAATGCTTCCAGGGCTCTTCGCTAGAAGCGTCTAGCACGAACATCAATACCGAACACCTCTCAGTATACTTGAGAAACTGAATACACAAACCCTTGTTTTTATTTGAATCTGGAATGAGTCCTGGCAAATGTGCGACTGCTACTTGTTCGCAGTCATCGTACTGGATCATTCCGATGTGAGGTTTTAAGGTTGTGAATGGGTATGAAGCGACTTTGGGATTTGCCCTAGAAATTGCTATCAGGAGTTGTTCAATGGTGTAAGCCAGATAGCTTTTCATTGAATGTTGTTAAATCGAGGTCCGGTCCCCTGCCCAATCCGGTGTCATCTTCACTGGAACCAATATTCAACACTGATGACGATGACGACAAGGATGAGGATCTCTTAATGGACGAATTCTTGAAATTCAATGAACAGCACAATAAAGAAAACCAACAGCCATCATCAGAACCAAGCCAAGAGCCGCAGCTTAAAGCCGAGCAAAAGAAAGAAGAGAATGACACGAATTTCAAGAACTTCTTCAACCAATATCGCGAATCCCTAAACCTGCTCTACGAAAAGCAATACAATTCAACATTCTTCCACTCTTTACTTTTTATTATTTTGTTTTCCTTGAATGTACAAACGTAACATCAGTTTACAGCGCGTCTGATGTGCCTCATTCTTAACGCCTCATATAAAATATTTTAATTCATTGATGTTGAAAGTCATCTATATTGAGTTTGTATTTGATTTTAATTTTAGATTAAATATTAATTTAAAACACGCCACATTAGCCATAAGCTTCTTACTGGGCCATGGCCGCCTTCTTGCACTGTTGCTTCTTAACAGCCGAAATACACTTGGCGATGGTTGGGAATGCCCTTGAAATTGAATCGGTCATAAAGTAGTCCTGGAGTTCTTTCTGCTTGACGTCGACTTTAGTGTTGTCTACATTTTAGGATTACAAATATAGATGTACAGTTAGAACTGACCTGAAATCAACAGGGAATATCAAGAAAACTTACTGGACTTAATTGCTCGTCCGATCCAGCACCTAAAACTGAACCTTCAAGCTTGCCATGTCGATTTAGATGTGAAGCAATGTCTTCAATGCGATTCCTCAGTTCGTCAAGGGTGTCATAGGGTAGGGGTGGGCCAACAACTTCGGACAAAGCTCTGATAATTTTCCAATCTTCACGAGCATAGCCGGGAGGATACTGCAACAAGTGTCTGTTGGACACGACCTTCGGTATTCACATAACTTGCTTGTTTTTCTGTGTATGCGGCACCAGGAAGCACGGCATCGGCAATTGTTGCTCCAGCATCTCCGTGGTGTCTAATGTAGACAACAAAGCAATCCTTGGGCAATTGGTCGCGCTTGACGACTCCAGCATCGGCACTAAGCAAAAACAATACTTTGGGTTGGGCTTTGATTGCCGCGTTGACGCCTGGCTGACAGCCTATGTCAAGTGCTCCGGCTTGAGAGGCATTTGTCTGCAGAACATTGAAATTGAAGGCTTTCCAGTTGGGTTTGCTCAATTTCTTGGCATAAGAACGGATCGTAGCATGAATTCCAGCGCCATCATTGCGTTCCAAGAGTTCAGCACCAACGATGATGGCTGGTTTCTTGTTCGGTGCACAAAGTTTCGGAGCCATAACGGTTGATGAGATCCTTCACAGCGACCATCGATTCCACATCGACCAATTGACCGACTACAGCGGCAATTGATCCTTTTGACTCTTTCTGGAGAGCCTTGGCCACAGAAAACAAAGCACCTTCCCATTCAACAGCTTGCAATTCTCCGTTTGGCAGACGAACCATTGGGACAACCAAACGTTGCCCCTTCAAGCCATCGTAAGCAAAGCGAGACTTCGTTTTCACGGGGAAGGATTCGACTTTGGGCACTTCGGCCATCAGATCGTCTGTTTTCTTTACGTCTGTTAGGACAGGCTCGTGCAGTTTGGCTAGGAAGCTCTTGAATACAGTTGCACAATCGTAGACTGTGTAGCCTTCGGTCAATTCGAAGAGCTTGTCACTTTGAATGAGCGCTCGCAGTTCGTTTTGCCGGGAAGCTGAGCCGGTTTTACGGAATATTCCTTCTTGAATAACATCTGCAAGGGAATAACGAATGAATCAACAATCAGGAGTGTATGAACAAGAGAACACTTACTCTCTTCCATTTGAATGAACATTTTCAGTTGCCTAAGCTGGTTAATAAAGATAGTCTAATGACGAACGATTTGATTCCGCGGGACTGGCATTGGCTTTGCCCGATGTGCAACTTTTCATTTTCTTGGATAAACGATTCCATTTCTTCAGTTTTCCTTTCTCATAGTAGACCACTTCATGACAGGGAAGATCAAATCTAATAGACAGATTTCACATGTAGGAAACGACAAATATTAGGTCTTTTCGGGTAATTCACTCACTTTAGATCCAGTTGAAAGGACAGATGCATCCGGACAAGGGTTTTAAACTTTTCGTAATTACTCCGACGCATTTTTTCCGCAATATCTGTCGGATAGATGCACAACACACACTTCTTTGGTGTCCATTTTATTGTAATGCAATAAACTTTTAATTTGTTTACATGAAACAGGAAAAACTATAATTTTCAACAAAATAAATCGAACAAAAATCATGCTTAGAAGGGGGACGAGAAAAACATGTTCGTTTATGGTTTTGAATTTTCTATATTGCTCAAAGCACTAGATTAAATTTGATAAAAGTTTAGCTAAGTTGTTTTTAATAACATTTAAAATCGCAAAAGCTTAAATTACTATTTTTAAAAGCAAAAACGTAGAAGAAAAATATTTTTCGCGAATTTCTCAAACCGCTTACATTTGAATTGAAAATTTCGCAAATGTCAATATTGTTGACATTAGCTGTCAAAAGTTCCACCACAGCAAAAAAGAAACTAAAGGCCCGATTGTAGTATTTATGTTGTTTGTTCCTAAGGGTGTCGCATACTATTTCGATTTTTGTTGCGTTCTTTTTAAGATTTTCAATATTTTTGATACAAATATTGGTAAATAATAATGTAATTTTATGCTAAAAGTGCAAAGAAACAAAGTAATATATTTATTTTTCATATTACATGAATTTTTTTGCATGTTAAGGTTTTTTTGAAAAATTTGAGCTCAACGGAATCTACTTTTTTGAAATTTGAGCTAGAGGTTTTACACCACGACTGTAATGGGCACACATGCCTTAAATTTGCATAAGTATTAGTGAGAGTTCCCATAAGAAATGCATTGGGAAACTAACACTTATGCACTTTTAAGGTATAAATGTGAAAATTTCAGCTTGTAGGCCGAAAGAGAGCGAACCACCGAAGTCGGGCCTCTAGGTAATATATGTCCTCTATGATGTTGTTTATGAAGTATGCTGCGGTGGGACAGAAGAATAAGAGTGCAATCTAACCTACATCGGAACAACAAAGAGACAACTAGGCATAAGAATGACGGAGCATAAAGCAGACATAAAAAAGAAGAAACCATCGACAGTTCTATCACAACACATTATTGACAGTGGGCATGTACCTTATTTCGATAATGTAAGAATACTTGACAAAGAGAAGAGAACAAATGCGAGGTTTACTCTTGAAAGTTTGCGCATTCAAGAAAAATTGACGAGAACGATGAATACACAAGAAGACCGTGACAACACAATAGTGAGCTACGCATTAGCGATCAAATAAGTACCTGAGCCAAAAAATACACTGTGATAATTTTTGTTTGTCTTTTAAGTTTATTAGTCTTTTGTTTGTTTTCAATGTTAATTTATTAATTTATTAATCTTGTGAAGTCTAATTCAAAACCAACATATTGTAATATTCGGCTTGGTCCGACAATTAAAACTTATTCACTTTTTAAATAAAACACAAATTCACTTTATTCAAATCACTCACAAACTTATTTATTCAACACTTTCAATTATAACTTTTCAAACACAGTGTACTTTACTTATCGCAGTTCACAATCAACTAAACTCGCCTCGCCACCGAACGGCTATTTATATCAAAAATGATGGGTTCTAGAAACTACTATTGGTTCCTATTAGTTCTTGGGGAAGCTGAAAGTTCGAGAGAAAATACTGGGATTTTTGTAGGGGCTAACGTTCTTAATGCTAAACAAAAAGTTTCTCTTAATCTTAATTAATTATTGCCCCTCACGAGTGTTTACTACTACAATTAAACGATATTAAGTAAAGAGAGTATGTACATTAAATAAACAAGAGATACAGAGTAAGTAAAGAGAGTAATGAAAAGTGTGTACATTAAATATAGAAAGAGATACAGAGTAAGTAAAGAGAGTAAGAAAAGTGTGTACATTAAATATAGAAAGAGATACAGAGAGTAAGAGATAATAAAGTATACACATTAGTATTAGACATTACAATAGAAGGAGATACAGAGCGTATGAGATAAATAAAGTGTATACACATTACATTGCCCCCTCCTTAGGATTGATCGTCCCGAACAAATCCATCATCTTCATCACCACTGTAGCGATGTAGTCGGTCGCGATGTACGACTTTAAGTTTACCTCTGACTCCTTTTTGTATCCGGTACACGACGTCGTTGATTTTGCTAATCACTGTATATGGGCCTTCCCAGTCCCGTTGAAGTTTCGGTGACAACCCCTTTTGTCGATGGGGATTGTAAAGCCACACTCGATCTCCTGCTTGGAACTCTGTTGTTGTCGCTCGTATATCGTAGCGTGTCTTCATTCGGTCACTGAACATCTTAATTTTTGACCTGGTATCGTCGTGGATCTGAAGGAGTCTTTCCCTGAGATCATCCAAGTAAACATCCTCGGCTTGCGGTTCCGACGTGGGACATCCAAATTTGATTTCGCTCGGCAGTCTGATGTTCCTTCCCATTAAAATCTCAGACGGTGTATGGCCAGTTGAGCAATGTCTTGCACTTCGATACGCCATCAAAAACAGTGGAATGTGTCGATCCCAATCTCGCTGGTTGTCGTCCACAACTTTGCAAAGATGTTCCTTCAGGGTTCGGTTGAACCGTTCGACCATGCCATCAGATTGTGGGTGGAGTGGTGTTGTTCTTGTCTTCTTAATGTGAAGAAGCCCACAAACTTCCTGGAATATGTTTGATTCAAAGTTCCTTCCCTGGTCGGAATGCAGTTCTAATGGAACACCGAATCTGCTCACCCAGTTGAACACAATTTGGTCTGCGACTGTTTTGGCTTCTTGATTCGGTATGGCGTATGCTTCAGGCCACTTGCTGAAGTAATCCATGACGACCAGAATATAACGATTTCCATTATTTGTTTCCGGAAATGGACCCGCCACGTCTATTGCAATCCTTTCAAAGGGTGATCCGACATTATACTGCTGCATTTGGCTGTGATTCTTTTTGTTCGGGCCTTTGGTGGCAGCACAGGTATCACATTTTCGGCACCACTTCTCGACATCTTCCCTTGCATGTAGCCAATAGAATCGTTGTCGAACCTTTTCTAGCGTCTTGTTTACTCCTAGATGGCCTCCCGAAACTCCATCATGCATCTCTCGCAGAACGTCCACAATCTTCGATCTCGGTAAGACTAGCTGCATTACATAGGACTTCCCATCTGCTGATTCCCATTTACGTCGAAGGACACCCTCTTGGACATGCAATGAGTCCCACTGTGCCCAATAGGCCTTTAGAGCCGGGCTTCTGTCGGAGATATCGGCCCATTCTGGTTTTTCCTGGTGTTCCTTGCATGCGAGGATGGGTTCAATATCTGGGTCCTCTTGTTGAGCCTTCCTTAACTCGTCGTTGCTCCAGCCATAAATGGGATCGGTTCTGGTTCGTTGAACAGTAACCACTTCTTTTTCTTCTTGGCGTCTGCAATGCTTACAGTCTTGCTTACATGGTCTCCGAGACAGTGCATCAGCATTTGAGTGAAGCTTCCCCTTCCGATGTTGAATTTCATAATCGTACGTCTGCAGCCTCTCAATCCATCTCGCCACTTGACCCTCTGGATTCTTGAAATTCAAAAGCCAGTTTAGTGCTCCATGGTCGGTTCGGAGAAGAAACTTCTGTCCATAGAGATACTTATGGAAGTGCTTTGTTGCCAAAATCAGTGCAAGAAGTTCTCTTCTGGTCACACAATAGTTTCTTTCCGACTTTGAGAGTACCTTGCTGTAATAGGCAACCACCTTTTCTTCGCCATCATGTACCTGTGACAATACAGCACCAATCCCGACATTGCTGGCATCAGCATCAATGATGAACGGTTTTCCTGGAGTCGGGTAGGTCAGCACTGGTGCATTACACAAGCGTTGCTTGAGCTCTTGAAAGCTGCGCTCGCACTCACCTGACCATTTAAACTGCTTTCCCTTTTCCGTTAGCTGATGTAGACTCTTGGCGATCTCAGCAAAATTCTTGACGAAGCGCCTATAGTAGGTGGCTAGACCCAGAAAGCTTCGGAGTTGATGTTTGTCCTGTGGTGTTGGCCAATACTTCACGGTGTCAACCTTATCAGGATCCGTCTTAACTCCTTGGGATGAGATGATATGTCCCAGGTATTTCACTTCGGTTTTGAAGAGTGAACACTTTTCTGGATTGAGCTTGAGGTGGGCTTCTCGAAGTCTTTGAAACACGGCTCTCAGATTTGTACAATGTTCGTCAAATGTTTTCCCGTATACGATAACGTCATCCAAATAGACCAGGCAAGATTTCCAAGTGAGTCCTTGCAGGACGCATTCCATAAGGCGCTCAAAAGTCGCTGGAGCATTGCACAGTCCAAAAGGCATCACTTTGAACTGCCACAATCCGTTTCCTGTCGAGAACGCTGTCTTCTCTTTGTCTTCAGGATGGATTTCTACTTGCCAGTATCCACTTTTCAGGTCCAAAGTTGAGAACCATTGTGCTCCTTCCATTGCGTCCAGAGTATCGCTGATCCTAGGCAGAGGGTAGCTATCTTTCTTGGTCACATCGTTCAACCTTCGATAGTCCACGCAAAAGCGGGTTGATCCGTCTTTCTTCTTTACCAGGACCACTGGAGACGCCCAAGGGCTTTTTGAGTTTTCGATAAGACCCTCTTCTTTCATGGTGGTTATCAGTTCTTCAACCTCACCTTGTTTGGCTAGTGGAAGGCGTCTTGCAGGTTGACGAATCGGCTTTGCATCCCCGGTGTTGATTCGATGTTGAACCAGTTGTGTTCTGCCATATTTCCCTTGCGATGATGAAAAGATGTCTGCAAATTCTTCGAGGAGACCTTCTGCAGTTCTTCGTTGTTGTTGGCCAAGATTAGAGGACTCGAGAATGTTCGTCTTTATGGAGTTCAGCTCTTTGGACTTCAATGTTTGCCTTGGGTCTTCTTCGCTGATCCTTGTTATCGCTGATACAGATTCGCATTGTCCGACAATCTCACCTTTTCTAAGCTTAACTTCGTACGGCTTGATGTTGAGTATTCGTACGGGAACCATGTTCTTTACAGGTCTAACAAGAGTCTTCCCAATGGTGACGTTTTGGGAGGACTTTACAGATGCTGGTTCGACCATGAGGTATCGATGGCTGCCAGGCTTACCTTTCAATTTCGTCCACACGAATACTTCTGAAGAAGCAGGCAAAGTCAGATCTTCTTTGATGACGGTTTTCACAGATAGCGAGGTCTCATATGAGTGAATCCCATAGATCATCGGAATCTCGATGTTTCGATATTTCAGGACTTGGTTCCCGATGTCCAATATCAATCCGTGATCTTTCATGAAATCGACGCCGACAATGCACTCGTCGCATATATCTGCTACCAGGAACAGGTGAGAGAATTCCAGCTCTGCCATCCGGATCTTAAGACGTACCTCACCATAGACTTTTGCGGCTTCTCCAGTTGCAGTCCTTAGACGATAGCTATTGGTGTTGTGGAGCCATGTCTTATTAACGAGGTCCTGCCGTACAATGGACGCCGTGGCACCGGTGTCGATGGTAGCCACACATTTGTTGCCGTTTATACTTGCTTCCACGGTCAGGCTCTTGTTGTCACGTTTCGTTTGAGAAACCTGGATGGTGTTTCTGTAGCTATCAGTACTAGAAGCCAGCTTCTGTCCCTCGAAGTTGGTGGGATGGGAAACAACTTGGGAAGCAACATTGTTGTAGGTGTAACTTTGACTTGTTGAATAAGTTCTGTTTCCACAGTGTTGGCATGAGGTTCGTCTTCGCGGTAATCTGCACTGTCGTTGAAGATGCCCAGTCTTGTTGCAGTTCCAGCATCGTGCTGGTCCGTCTCGCTGACTCCTTTCCAGAGTAGCCTTCTGACAAGAGCATTGTTGTACTTCCAATTCTCTCACGCGATGCACGTTTTGGGATGCTTGTTCTGCGGCTTCCATTGTTAGAGCGAAAGCCAATGCTTCTGGTAGTGTTTGCTTTCCGGCAGTGCGAATAGCCCTTTGGAGATTTATATCGCCCACAGCTCTCACAAAGGCTTCAACAGCAAATTGATTTATTATCTCGTTGCCAGCTGTTGGGTATGCCAGGTGGACTAATCGCTCGATATCTGCCTGAAGCTGCTGCAGAGTTTCACCTCTTTTCTGTGCCCTGTTGTTTAGTTGTACTCGGAAGACTTCTGTCATGTGGCTATCCCCAAACCGCTGTTCGATTGCGTTTACCAGAACTTTGAAGTCACCGTTCTTCTCTGCTGGGATGGTTTGTAGCAGTTCAGCAGCTGCTCCTCTCAAGGCAAGCGTAAGAGCAATGTATTTTTCGTCATCGTCCCAGCCGTTTGTTAACGCTGCTGCTTCAAACTGTTTCTTGTAGATTGACCACGGTATCTGACCATCAAAGCTTGGGGGATTCACTTCTCTCTTTCTTGAGCACTCACCAGAAGGTTCTCGAGCTTTCATCTTTCGCACTTTTTCTAGTTCGCTTGTAATGGTTTCGATCTGGTCGTCTATTTTCTTGAAACGTGCATTAGTCGTTGAATTTTGTTTTTCGACACGCTCATCGAGAGTATTGATTTTGTCTTCGAAGTCCGCAAACCTGCCTTCTAGCAGATTTTTCTGTTCATCAAACCGATCTCGAACGTCATCCCTTTGAGCTTGTAGTTGTTCCAGAACATCATTCTTTTGAGTTTCTAGTTGCTTGAGGACATTTCCTTCCAGTTGTTTGAGGACATTCTCTTGCTCGGTCTTCTGCTCGTTTCTTTGAGTTTCTAGTTGCTCCAGAACATTCTTGTTTTGAGTTTCTTGCTTCTTTTGATTCTCTTCAAATTTGGCTGGAAGAAGTGTCATCATGGTAGATAAGTCGGCAGTTGCATTTACCTCTTCCGATTTTGCTTCCACTTCGAACGCAAACGCATCTGGGTCTTCATTTTGTTCTTCCAGATATTCCTGTAGCCGTTTTACGAGTTCGATTTTATATCCTGCCGCACTTAAGCCACGTTTGCTTAATTCGGCCTTTAGCTCAGCGACAGTTAAGTCTTTCAAAACTTTACTTATCATTTTTTTAACTTCACTATTTCACACAAAATAGTTTAATCACTGTTCACTGTTTTATTCTCAATAAGTTTTAATCCCTTATTCTGACACCAATGTAATATTCGGCTTGGTCCGACAATTAAAACTTATTCACTTTTTAAATAAAACACAAATTCACTTTATTCAAATCACTCACAAACTTATTTATTCAACACTTCCAATTATAACTTTTCAAACACAGTGTACTTTACTTATCGCAGTTCACAATCAACTAAACTCGCCTCGCCACCGAACGGCTATTTATATCAAAAATGATGGGTTCTAGAAACTACTATTGGTTCCTATTAGTTCTTGGGGAAGCTGAAAGTTCGAGAGAAAATACTGGGATTTTTGTAGGGGCTAACGTTCTTAATGCTAAACAAAAAGTTTCTCTTAATCTTAATTAATTATTGCCCCTCACGAGTGTTTACTACTACAATTAAACGATATTAAGTAAAGAGAGTATGTACATTAAATAAACAAGAGATACAGAGTAAGTAAAGAGAGTAATGAAAAGTGTGTACATTAAATATAGAAAGAGATACAGAGTAAGTAAAGAGAGTAAGAAAAGTGTGTACATTAAATATAGAAAGAGATACAGAGAGTAAGAGATAATAAAGTATACACATTAGTATTAGACATTACAATAGAAGGAGATACAGAGCGTATGAGATAAATAAAGTGTATACACATTACAATATATTAAAAATCAATAATGTAAAATCAGCAACAAAAAACAATAATGTAAGTCTAATTAAAATTAAGCAAATCCATAGTCAACAACAAAGTTAATATTTTTTCCTGTGTATCAATGCTTTCATTAAAGATCTAATAAAAACAACCCCTGAAGAAGTTGTGAATAACAACGAAACGTTGGGAAAAAAAAAATGAGATAAGTTTTTTATTGTCATTTAACATCAAATTGACCAAAAAAGCCTGAATATTTATTACAAATATAAATTATCAACAAAAATATACGTATCAAAAAATTGGTCACATAAAAAATCCATATATATTTAATATTTATAGTCTAACCATTTAAGAAATTGTAACCTAAAATCTTGGGAAAAGTTCCTAGTGAGCTGAATTTTTGCATACACTTTTATTACACTGCTGTTATGAAGAAGTGAAGTGCTGTTTTTCACGTTCGTTGTTGAATTATGTTGGCCGTAATAAAAGCGCATAAAAAAATTCGGCTGATAGGAATTTTTCAGCGTTTGACTTTGTGGTGCAATTTCGCGTTCACAAAGCTAGTTGAATTTCGACTACGAAGGGTCTAAAATAGAGAATGCGCTCAATCAGGAAGTGTTTTTTGTTTAGCATAATAAGCAAAACAACACTGCAAGTTCTCTAAGCTCCAATCACAAATTCACAATCGTTTCTTACTTCATATATTTAATATTTATAGTCTAACCATTTAAGAAATTGTAACCTAAAATCTTGGGAAAAGTTCCTAGTGAGCTGAATTTTTGCATACACTTTTATTACACTGCTGTTATGAAGAAGTGAAGTGCTGTTTTTCGCATTCGTCGTTAAATTATGCTGGCCGTAATAAAAGCGCATACAAAAATTCGGCTGATAGGAATTTTTCAGCGTTTGACTTTGTAGTGCAATTTTGCGTTCACAAAGCTATTTGAATTTCGACTACGAAGGGTCTAAAATAGAGAATGCGCATAATCACTGCCATAACATTGTTCCCGTGTATGTAAAATAGAAATAAGATAATAAATAATAAATTCTACATTATTGACGTCAATCTTCTTTTTTCGCCACCATTATTAACATAAATTTCCTTCAAATCAATTGTTTTTTCAGCACTTTTTTATAATGATTGGATTCTCTCTTCTTAATTACAGTGGAAAAAGCGTCCTCAACCAAAAATCCGAATTACAAAAGGTTCTCGAAAAAAAACGTGAACGTCAAATCTTTCTTGAACAAGAGGCGGCGAAAAATGAAATCGGAGTCAACGGAGAACTTAATCGGGTCATCTTAGAACGAGCTAAAAAGCTTGAAAAACAAAGTATTACTCCAAGCTTGGATAGTGAAGAACATGTCAATCCTGAATATTTGACTGCCAGGGCTAAACTACGTAATCGAGTAGAAATGAAATAAGAAAAGTGAAGTAGGTAAAGAGTTGGGAGTTTTGAACCAATGCGTTTATTTTTACTTAATTTTTAACTATGTTAATGTTATTCACAACTCGCGGTGAACATTTGCCACAAGTTGAACTTAATTTTGTTTCAGTAATCGTTAGTAAGTATTATCATTATAATGACGCGCTACAGAGGCGATTTTCTTTTTATGTTTAGAGCTTTGAACAAAGCCTTTTCTAAACGTTTGTTGATATGCACTCAAGAATTGAATATTTGTTTTTTTTTTTTTATCACAAAATTAATTTTCTTTCCCACAGCAACTTTGCTTCTTCCTTTTTCCATCATTTTACTTACTTTCAGTACACATCCACGCTTGACATTTTTTGTTTAGGTGTTTTAGGCCGTGTGCGAATTGCGTTAAAAAAGTGGTTAAAACTTGACGTTTGGTTAAATTTTGACAATTCATGTTAGATAAAATGTGTTAAAATTATATTAGGTGGAGCAGGCTAATATGACAGTAGTGGTTAAAGGAGAACCGGCAAAAATGTATGGAAGCTAGCCTAGGAACCAATAACGACATGATATATGTCAATGGAAAGGTCTTTTTGTCTACTTTAACTTTTCCTATGGCAGTAAGTTCCAAATCGCTGTGTGGAAAAAGTTATTGCACAATTAAGTCATTCACAAGTAATAAGTGTTTTCTTGTTTTCATCTTGACCTTGGAACCAATAATGACATGATGTATATCAATTGAAAGGTTTTCTTGTGCACTTTAACTTTTGTCTTGGTAAGAAGTCCCAAATCACTGTTAATACAAGTTATTGCACAGTTAATTCATTAATGATTCATTATGATTTAATTGTGCAATAACTTTTTCCCCACATTGATTTGGGACTTCTTACCAAAACAAAAGTTAAAGTACAGAAGAAAACCTTTCAATTGATATACATCATGTCGTTATTGGTTCCAAGGTCAAGATGAAAACAAGAAAACACTTATTACTTGTGAATGACTTAACTGTGCAATAACTTTTTCCACACAGCGATTTGGGACTTACTGCCATAGTAAAAGTTAAAGTAGACAAAAAGACCTTTCCATTGACATATATCATGTCGTTATTGGTTCCTAGGCCAAAATGCCGGTTCTTCTTTAACCAATATTTTTAATCAATTTCATCCAATTCGCACAAGACCATTCACCCAATTTGCACGAGGCCTTAATAAATACAATTATCGGTCTTTTTCTTCCGGGTATTCTTAATCCTTCTCTGCGAGGCCGGATCTAAAAGAGAGGCCCCACAACGAGACTTTTCAACTTTTTCGAGTTTTCCCTTTTGATTCTTTTTCGCTGTTTGACCTTTACCTACAGTAATTTATGCAAACATGAGGCTCGCCGCACACACGCGATTTTTTGACGCTGCGGTATCGGTACTCACAAACAACTGGAGTGGTGCACCCACACACTAGCGGTGACGCTGATATATATCGCATCGTCTTTTCTGCGATACGATGTCGCGCAAATTTCTGCGAGCTCGCAGCGTCAAAAAATCATGTGTGTGTACTCGGCCTGACCGTAGTGTTCTTAAATATTAAACGAAATCATCGATCTATGTACAGTTTTTTTTACTTCAAATTCACCCTTTTACAAATCAAATTCACCCGTTTACAAATCAAATTCACCCTTTTACAAATCAAATTCACCCAGTACTTATAATGAAGATAGTATTTTTAAAAATAGAATCAAAAGTAATCATTTTTAAGATAAAAAAAAGCAGGTTGAAGTGTAAAGGATGCTTAAAGCTATTTTAAATACTTTGTATAAGTATTTTACTTTATTCTTATATAAATTTTTTCACGCATATCTTCCTTGGTTTTGTACTTTTTTCTTCTTAAATAAAAATTATTAACTTACTTGTTACTTGTTTGTAGTGAGATACTAGTGAACTGTTTTTTTTTTCTGAAAAAGAAATTACACGTAACAATAACAACGTTTAGATTTCGCCGAATTTTTAGAACCAAAGGTGTTTTTTTTTTAAGTTTAATTTTTACTTGGATTCACGGTTTATACATAAATATGTTAATAAAAATGAATCTGTTTAGGATCAAGTTATAGACACATCATCTGCAATATCAAGTTCGAATGTAGGAAGACCATAAGGCTCCGAATCAGCGGATTTACCTGGAATTGAACCACGCAACCAGCCAGCGTCGGCAATCTTACGATCGTGTGAGTAACGACAAAAAAACGTTCTTGTTAAGTGCTTCAATGATGGTAAGACGGTCAATGAAGCAGCAGTCATCGTTGGAATTAACAAAAATACGGCGAAAACCATCCTACAAAATTATAAAAGAAATTTTGGGTTGATGGAGAAAGAGCGAGGTGGCTCCAGAGTTTCAAAATTGACACCAGCAATTATGAACAAAATTGAAACATTGGTAAGCCACAATCCATGCATAACATTAAAAAATTTATCTGTCATGGTTCAAGAATCTGAAAATGTCCAATTAAGCATTAGCTTTAATCAAAATGCATTTTGTAAATTAAAAATCACATTGAAATTAGCGTCAATTGAAGTAGACCGTCGCAATTCGTTAAGTACGATTCAGCAGCGAAGGGTTTATGCGACACAATTTTTCCAAAATGCACCTGAAAATCGTCAAAAATTATATTTATTGACGAATCTGGCGTTAACTACCATCTAGGACGAAGAAAAGCCAGATTAAGGGCCGGCACCGCTGCTCGAGTCACAGTGCTAACGGTACGAGGCCGTAATGTGGCATTGAATATGGCTATCAATATTAGAGGAAAAGTCCACCACAAAATAGTCGAACACTTTGCGCTGAATACCTATGTATTTTGTGATTTCTTATGTGGATTATTTGAAGAGCTACAGAGACAACATTTAAGCCATGTGTGGTTAATACTTGATAATGCAAGTATTCACAAAACGGAAGAAGTTCAAAACCTTGTTGATCAAACAACTCATACGTTTCATTTTTTACCACCGTACTCCCCATTGCTAAACCCAATAGAAGAAGTTTTCTCGAAAATTAATCTTCATGCAAGAAACTTATTAGCCGATCCAACAAATAACCAAAGTTTGGTTGACATGATAGAAACTTCTGTCGAGACGGTAACTTCCGAAAATTGTCATAATTATTTAATGAATAAGTATGCAGAGTTACCCGCTGCAGCTGCAGGAGAAGATTTGTAAAATTATTAACCATAATGTTTGAATAAAAATGGATTCAATAAAATTGCTATTTTTTCTAAATTTTCTATTTAGAAACGATCTTTTGTGATTTTATTTTTACAAATACGTACTATCTTCATTATAAGTACAGGGTGAATTTGATTTTTAAAAGGGTGAATTTGAAGTAAAAAAAACTGTATATTTGTTCACTCCAATGAGAAAATCAATAAAATATCAAAATCTCAAATGGCCCTGATAAGTACTAGCAATTTACTACCCATCTTGAAGGAGCATCCAAATGGTTGAATAGCTGACTGGGGTGATACTTAACCACAGCCTCGAAGTTTGAGTTGTCGATTACGTGTCTCACTTAGGACTCTTTCAATCTATATTTGATAGATAGAGCTTTTGCGGCGAGAATCGAGAGAATCAAGGTGAACAGAGGCGACTATTATTTTCTAGAAATATTTTGTGATGTATTAAATGGCGCCCAAAAGCGAAGCGAAAACTAATTAATTCTGAACCGTGATAAAGTTAAGTGTTGCTGGCCCGAGGCCTCCACACCTCTTAATTCGGCCCTGCTCCTCGGAATACTCTAAAAAATTCCTAATGTAAAATGAAATACATCCTTGATGATCTGAACACTCTGAACAAAAAAGAAACACAAGTTTGAATTTGACAGTTTAAGCTCCGCTTAGACGCTAAAAAGAAAACGCCTAATGTAGAACGAAATTAAGAACAAATAACTGGTAATTTGTGGTATTCTGTAATATATTGCGTTTGCTTTTTTAATGGATAATGAAAATGAGTACATAGATATAACTTTGGTTTTAAAGATAGAATGCCAAATTAAACTTGAAAGAATTGTAGAATGTATTTTTTTGTACTTAGAACTTTAACGCATTGAAAGCGCCTTTCATGGTAGGTATAACAAAACAATCAAAATTTTCTAAACGGTGTTCTTACATCCTATAGCCCATTAGTGTCTATAGCTAATTGGTTTTGTAGATTATAAATAATAAATAAATGTACCTTGAAATGTAAAGATTAAGGTGATATATTCTCTTACAATATGATTATTATACTAAAATAAATACAATGGAAAAAAAAGTGTTTTTATTAAGGATCATAAATAAAAAATTTAGACCAATATTCAATTACTTCCGGTTTGTTGAAGTATATTGTCTTCTCCTTGTCTTTGTTCTTACCGTAAATGCTGGTTTTTTGTGCAGTCCGGATGAAATTATGTTCCACTGTGTCAAACGGTTCGATGTTCGAAGGGTTGACACAGTGCATTCAAGAGGACGCAAAGGTCCACAGCAACCTCTGCCTATCAACTCCTACTCTCCACCTCCCCGTGGGGAACATCGGGTGCCCAGTATCTCAACCGAAAATTGGGTTCCAATCGCAGTGGGAAGTTGTTGGCGGCAGCAAAGAGAGAGAGAGAGAGAGAGGAGGTATGTGTCCACTAAAGCATGCCTCCTTTTCAACAGGTGGCAGTGGAAGAACTCCCAAGATGGAATCAACGGTGGCGTCTACAGTTCCAGTCAGGATGAACTTCTTAGACATAGTGAACACCTTATAGAGCTAGTAGTAGTAGTTGTTGTAGTAGTAGAAATGGCGGCCACGAGCAGTCTAGCTCGAGAACCCAATTAGCGCTGGGTTGCACCGTTGTGATACCATAAAAACTAGCTTGACCTATAAAATTAAAAGAGGGATTATATAATTACAAATCGGATTATATATAATTCTGAGTTTGCTAGCTTTCGCTAGCTGGCGATCTCAAGTTCGAAGAGAAACTGAAACAATTAGTTAAAAATACGCCTCAAATCCACTTTGTTGCGTCATTAAGGTCATTGAAGAAAGACTTTCCCAATATTTTGGCTTTCGGTTTGGCTAGGGCAGGACACTTACACAAGAAGTACAAGAAGTATTGTGTGGGTGCCCAGCTTAGATGCATATTCCCCAACAGGCCAGTGTCCGGTGCATGTTGCAACGACCCTGGCTATGTCTTGCCTGGGTCTGCAAATAAGGTTATTAGTACGGAATTTATTGTAGGTGGGCCATATCCTTCTAGATATGATACAGTTGGTAAGTCTGTGGTTTAATTCAGCGAGGAAAATTGACGAGATCTTGACCTTCATAGCACCGAGAGGAATGTTGACTCTTTCCGCGAGTGAGCTATGAAGGGCTGATCCTTGCCTTGTCAGTTCGTCAGCCCGTTCATTGCCCTCAAAGCCACTATCACCCGGAATCTAACCAGTTTGAAAGTGTTTCTACATTTGAGTGTATTCAAAGACAAACTTTTTTTATGGAGCCTTTTTCATCGTTTGAAGTAAATTCTATTATTAAATCAGTTAGAAATTCGAACTCTATCTCGTCATTTGATAATATTTCTCACAATATCATTAAACAAATTTCTTATCAGATATCAGACGTATTATGTTATATTTTCAATTTGAGTTTAGAGAAAGGTTTGTTTCCTGATTTACTGAAAACTGCAATTGTCATTCCATTGCATAAAAAAGGTGATGTTGGAAACGTTAACAATTACCGCCCCATATCACTGTTATCAGTGTTTTCAAAAGTTTTTGAAAAAGGTGTTAAATCGAGGATGCTCTCTTTTTTAGAAAAAACTAAGTTTTTTAGTAACTCCCAGTTTGGCTTCAGAAGTGGAAGATCAACCGAAAATGCTTTATTGAAGTTGTGTAGTGAAATCTATAAAAGTATCAATGAATCTTCGATTCCTGCTGTATTGTTTATTGACATTACCAAGGCTTTTGACATGGTTGACCACGATATTTTACTCCAAAAATTATTTAATGCTGGTTTCAGAGGTTTTATTCATAACTGGTTTATTTCTTACCTACAAAATAGAAGTCAAAGAGTTAAAATAAGTAAAGTTCTCAGTTCCAAAGTCTCAACTAACATTGGTGTCCCGCAAGGCTCTGTTTTGGGACCTATCTTGTTTTTAATTTATGTTAATTCATTATTTCTGCAACCTTTAAAAGGTTCAATTACAGCTTTTGCCAATGACACAGCCATAGCTGGGCACCGTTAATCAAAAAGTTAACTTCGTTAATCGCTAATCCGTTAATTAAAAATTTAACTTCGTTAACAGTTAAAACGTTAAATTTTAGAAAAATTAACGCAAGTTAACGTTAATCGTTAATCCGTTAACACGCCATACAAATTTTATTTTCTAATAAAAATTGGAAGTTAGAAACAAGAAAAGACAAGTAATTTTTTTTTAATATAGTAAATTATATTTTATAACAATTTATTCAGTCATCTATATGAATGTGATTGTTCCCCTTCATGAACATCAGCATGTTGAAATTCTCGTCGGAAAGCGAGGCTCTTTTCGGCTGAAGTATATCCTTGCCCGTGGATAAGAGACGTTCAACAGCAGCGCTTGAGGGTATTGTATTGTATTGCATTGGATAAACTTATTTGCCAATACTTGTTCCCCGAGGAATGCCGCTTCATTTAACGAGTCTTTTGACTTCAAATCTAGCCACGTTTTTACGAGACTTTGAGCTTTACTTCTTAATGATTTGTTGTTCTTACGTTTTTCTGAAGATTGAGTAACAGAGATGAAAAAGTCATCCTCATCATCGTCGTTGTTACTCGCGTTGCTGCCTCCACCACTTACACCCTCTACGTCCTTTGATATTTCGATAGCTTCTTCTTGTAGCACTTCTTCTACCTTTTTTTCCATGCATTTTTTCACTGCATCTACACGACTGTTATCATAATTTCTGCAACCATATCAACCGAAACTTAGGGTGAAAAGCCGCAGCAAGTTGGCACTGTTCATCGTCCATAAGTGGTCCGAACCTTCTCTCTATGCCGTTTAATAACGCATATTATATTCTGTATATGTATACCTATAGCACCAACAAAAAAAAAAAAAAACACCGACAGGCAGCGAAAAAGACAAGTCGCGTGTCGTTGTGTTTCCTGAAGGGTGTTGACTAATTTTTTATAAGTTATAAAAATAATTACCAATAATCTAATTTGAATGTGTATCTGTATGGTATTTGTGTTCGATTAACGATTAACGGACTTTGGAAAATTTAACGATCGTTAGCATTTTTTTAAAGTTAACTGAAAAGTTGATCCGTTAATGGGAATGTTAACTTCGTTAATTAACGATTAACGGATTAACGAAAAAATGCCCGTTAATGCCCAGCTATGGACACAGCCTTGTCTTACAGTGGAAAAAGTTATTGCAACATTTATTTAGATGTTAATCACTAATCACGATCTGGAAGTATACTTCGTAATTGGTTCAATGCTCACAAATTAGTCATCAGTGACAAAACAAAATTTATGTCTTTCAACATTTTGGGTAAGGTTTGCAGAGATATGCCATTGTATTATCATTCTCCTAAATGCAAAAGATTCCGTTTAACCAGTACTTATTTATTAAACCAAGATTCCAGTACCCAGGTTGGGTGTTGTAGGATCTGGGGGCTTCGGCTGTATCTTTTCCTACACACCAAGTGCTTACTTTACCTCCTCGTGGTAGCCACCGGGTACTGGTTATATCTTAGATATAACTTGCGAAACTTGTAAGCGCGGGTGCAAATCGGGAAAAAAGAGCACCTTATCTACGAACCAACAAATTTGGAGGTTAGTGCGAGGGGCTAACAACCCCTCCACAGTGAAAAACTTGACAGTTATGAGAGAGATACCAGCCTCGGATAATGAACCCCCTCTTATGGTAACCAGACCCGGAACGACAACGGACTACGCATTGAGAGTTTGTACCTGGAATGTAATAACCCTCTACACTCCAGGTGCAACTCAGAAACTTGAATCTGTCCTCTCGCAGTATAAGGCAGATATTACTGCGATCCAGGAAATAAGATGGATAGGATCAGGGACAATGATTGCGACATATATTACAGCTGTCATCAAAGAATGCATATATTTGGATGCGGATTCGTCGTGGGAAATCGGCTTAGATCGAAAGTCATGGATTTCAAGCCATTAAGTGATCGCATGGCTGTAATCCGCATCAAGGCCACACTACAAAACATCAGTATAATATGTGCACACGCCCCTACCGATGATGCTGAGGAGTCTAGCAAGGAGGATTTCTACGACCTCCTGGATAGAGCCTACGGAGCCTGTCCAGAGTACGACGTCAAAATCGTACTCGGAGACTTCAATGCAAAAATCGGGAAGGAAGACATCTTTGGCGGATTAGTTGGAAAGCACAGCCTCCACGAAGAAACAACAGATAACGGCTTCCGACTAATCGACTTTGCTGCAGCTTGTAATACGGTGATAAGTAGCACTAGGTTTCCAAGAAGGAAGATCTACACAGCAACCTGGCGATCTCCGGATGGTCGAACCACCAACTAAATCGACCATGTGCTAATCGGCGCAAGGCACGCATCCAACATCCTGAACGTGCGCACTTTCCGAGGAGCAAATGTCGACTCTGACCACTTTCTGGTAGTGGCTAAGTATAGAGCTCGAATATCAAACGACAAAAAAACACGTGCAGCCCAAAGAAAGAAGTTCAACATCGGTTGCCTTAGCACATCAGAGAATGCCAGAGACTACAGCGAGCGCCTGAGCGAGCGACTCTCCGCCGTCCTCCCAAATACTACAGACGTCAACACACTGTGGAACCAATATCGAGAAGTAATAAAAAATGTAGCCGAGACCACCATAGGTTACCAGCCACCCCCGAAAAAGAACCCGTGGTATGATGATGAGTGCGTGACATTGAAAAGAGAGACGGAAAATGCACGCCTGCAGATGCTGCAACGGAAAACAAGAGCAGCAAGGGAAGAGTACCGCACGAAAAGGAGAAATGAGAAAAAGACCCTGCGAAGAAAGAAAAGAGCATCCGCAGTTTCTCAGCTCAAAGATCTAGAAGAGTCTCGGGCCAAGAACAACACCCGGCGTTTCTTTAAAAGGTCGAAGCAATTAGCTTCTGGTTTCAGAACCGGGACACAAGCTCTTCGAAACAGTGAAGGAAACCTAGTCACCGAAGCACAGGGAATTGTAGATGTTTTCAAGCAGCACTTCCAACAGCTGCTGAATGCGCAAAATGTCGAGCAAGATAATGACGAAAGAGAAGCAAGACCAGTCAATGAAGACCCAGTCCCAGCCCCCAGCAGAGAAGAGGTAGAAAGAGCCATCCAAAAGCTAAAAAATAACAAGGCCGCAGGGTCGGATGGCATACCCGCGGAACTCTTTAAACATGGAGGAGATGTTTTGATGAACCGCATGCACCAGGTCATCACCAAAGTGTGGGAGGAAGAATGCATGCCCACTGACTGGTCGATAAGCTCCATATGCCCCATCTACAAAAAAGGCGATCCGATGTTATGCAAAAACTACCGTGGCATATCCCTGCTTAATGTTGCATACAAAATCCTATCCAACGTACTGTGTGAGCGTCTTAAACCTTTCTGCAACACAATAATCGGCACGTACCAGTGTGGCTTTAGGCCAGGCAGAACAACGATAGACCAAATATTCACACTGAGGCAGATCCTGGAAAAGACCAACGAATTTCAAGTCGAAACCCACCATCTTTTCATCGACTTTAAAGCTGCTTATGATAGCATCCACCGCCAAGAGCTTATGATTGCGATGTCTGAATTCGGGATCCCGAACAAACTGATCCAGCTGTGCCGCATGACGCTAAACAATACGCAGTGCAGTGTGCAAATGGGTAACAGCTCATCCGAGTTATTCCAAACTTGCGCAGGGTTTAGACAAGGAGATGCGTTGTCATGTGACTTCTTCAACATAGTCCTGGAGCAGATAGTGCGCAAGGCAGGTGTGAGCACGGAGGGCACTATCTTCAACAAATCCACCCAGCTCCTAGGCTATGCGGACGACATAGACATCATCGGTCGATCCAAGAGAGCTGTGCTTGAGGCCTTCACAGCGATTGAAGAACAGGCGAAACTAGTTGGTCTTGAAGTGAATGAGGACAAAACAAAGTACATGTTATCAACAAACAAAGCAACATCTGTCCACCGCTTAGGACAAAACGTCACTGTTGGTAGCAGCAATTTCGAGGTAGTTAAGGAGTTCACCTACCTTGGAACAAACATCAATCCCACGAACGACACCTTAGTGGAGATCCGAAGAAGAATCACCCTAGCGAACCGCTGCTGCTTCGGTTTGGCCAAACAACTGGGTTCAAAACTCCTCACTCGAAAGACAAAGTGTCTGCTATACAAAACTTTGATTTTACCAGTCCTACTCTACGGCGCCGAGTGCTGGACGATAAGTAAAAAAGGGGAATTGATACTGGGCACTTTCGAAAGAAAAATTCTTCGACGGATTTTTGGTCCCGTATGCGACGATGGCGAATGGAGAAGAAGATACAACCGAGAACTGTATGAGCTGTACCAAGATGTGGATGTAGTCCAGAAGGCCAAGAAAAGACGACTACATTGGCTCGGCCACATCGAGCGAATGGACGACAACGCTCCAGCCAAGAAAGTCTTCTCATCCCAGCCCCCAGGTTCAAGACGACAAGGAAGACCGAACCTACGGTACAAGGACCAAGTGACTGCGGATGCCAGAGCGCTTGGTCTCGGTGACTGGAGAGTGCATGCGAGGGATCGTTCACGATGGAAGACTGCAGTATCTAGGCTGTGATCCTTCATGGATCGTGAGCCGGTAAAGTAAGTAAGTAAGATTCCAGATCATTTCATTCCGAATTTCCTTGCGTTTCTGAATGTTTTTTAATTGAGCATGTTGACTCTTTCAAATACTTAGGTGTTGTTTTGGATTACAAAATGTGATTAGGAAGATTTTTCATCTCAGTCAATATTGTGGCTTGTCAGTTTTGAAATTAGTATATAATGCTTTTTTTAAGTCTAAACTTCAATATGGTATAGCTTGTTGGGGAGGCACTCACTTCAGTAAGTTAGAATCCTTATTCGTTAATCGTCTCACTCCTAGCTTCAGTTTATTCAAAAGACTAGATCTTCTACCAGTAAGGCATTTGTACTGTTTTAAAGTCTTAAAAGTTTTTTTTGAAACCTCTGGCAACATTGTTCCCAGGATTTATGAAAACTTAAATTTACGTGTAAACAGCAGAAATCTTGTTACTGTTCCAACCATCAGAAAAACTCATTTTTCACTTTTCTATACCGTTAGAGCACCACGTCTTTATAATAAGCTACCGGCAAATATTAAAAATGAGAGAGTTAAATCAATATACCTGCATGAGATTAAAAGATGGCTTTTCTCGATAAATTTTGATGACATAGAAAACCTTGTAATCCCATTAACTTGAATATTAAATTTATTAAACTTAAATATGAATAGTTATCATTATCATATCCCCATCGATAAAATTTGTTAATATTAATTTATCTACAATAGTACTTTCGACTCTTGTTTACGAACAACAGAAGGTACTTAACTATTTCATACAATTAATTATTAATTATTAGATGTTTAAATATTTATGTATGTGTACTAATAAATGAAATAATGAATTCCAAAAAAAAATAAAAGATAAGAGTGACCCTGAGTCCAATGTTCATGCCCGCTAACTCACTTCGGAGGTGCGTTTTTGCGCTGACTATAATCAACTATAATCAACAATGGTTGACTATTTCTCGTTTTTGCACGCCAATAGTTACGATTCGTAATCACAGTTGTCGTTTTTGCGGTCTTCATTGATGTGTCAAATCGTAACTATCTCTAACTATTTCCAATCCATCTCAGGAGGTGAGTTGAAAGTGGTTGGTGTGTCAAAGTGTTTTTTTTAAATATATTTGAGAAAACAAATGTTTTCGTAGCGAAAAGAATTGTAGTTGATACGAACTGCCAAACTCTATCCGCGCTCCACATCATCCACACTCGTAACGAACAAAATGTTCGCGCGCGAATAACCTCAAAAATCATTCTCTTTTTGGTTTTGGTTGTTCATTCGCGACGAATTAAAAACTGTCATGTGAAATAAATGTCCAAATCAACGAATATGAAGGTTGTTGGGTCGTTTTCCTTTAGTTGTTTACGCAGCAACGTGAAAAAAATTGTAATTGAAATTTGTAATTTACAAGTTTCAAACATACATGGTGCAACAGTAGATTGTAAATTTATTTTACAATTTGTAACTCTCATCACAAATATGTGATCCCACTTTTTTGTAGTTGGTGCAAAGCAAATTCATATACAAAATTTGTAGTTGTGGATTACAAGTACAAAATTGTGGTTGTAATTTGTAAACTGGTGCAATAGGGCACTGGTTGTGCATTTTTTACAACCGCGTAGCCGCGAATTTAATTAAAATCAAAGGATTTCTTTTCGTTTTCAATTATTTAATTACAAAATAAAGAAAATAAGATTCCCCTTACAAATTTTAAATTGTCGGAAAAAAAGAACTTTATTTCGCCGGATATTTTGCAAAAGGAACTTCATTAGAAAAAAGACAACAAATCATAAGGAAATTTCTCTCGTGCACTTTTTTTTTGGTTTCAAAATGTGTAGTGTACTCGTAAAAACATTCTGGTTTTAAAATCTCTCCCTGGTCACAAACTCTTCCAATCGAATTGACTATACTGCGATCCGCAAACATCCCTATTTCGAGGAGCGAAGAGCGTCGGCGATATACTCGAGAAGCAGGACGAAAAATTGGAGGATAAGTTGGCCGCTGCCCGTGAGCAGATGATTGTCGAACGTCTGTCGGCACGAACGGCAAACTTAAACTTGTAGAAGGTGGAGAAGCAACTGGAGCACAAAATGTGGGAAAAGACCGAGCAGAAGAGGATGAAGGAGAAATCTGATGTAAGGTTTTTCATCTTCAAATAGAATTCATATAACGTTTATTGTATTCTTTAGGCCGTCGAACAAATTTTAGAACAAGAAACTCCTTCGTGAACTCAACGAAGAGCGGGAAAAGTCCTCAAACGCCATCGATTCGGCTTCAGCTATCGAAATCAAGCTCAAAAACCTCGAAGACAACTACGAACGACTTAAGTAAGCATGCAACATCACCGACAACCAGCTGACCGAAGTCGAGGCAATGCTGCAAGCCGAACAGAAGCGCAGTCAATCGTTGCAGGAGAAAATCGATGTCCGGGAGAAGGACGAAGCCGAAGATAATCAACGAGAAACATGCGAACAAACTCGTCGCCGAAGGACGGTGAAACCGAGACACAAGAAAAAGTGGAAGTCCTTATTATTATTATCGCTTTCATGTATTCTGTCGGCAATAAAAAAATTTGTTCATTGGTTTCAAAAAATAAAGACTTTCTCTGTTTATTTATATAAAAGCACGAACTAGATATGGAATTGATAGTTTTTAAGCGAATCTGGTAGCAGCAATTAGGAGAATATCAGGAGCTGGCTTGCTTGGAACAGCTTGAAGATTTCTTTATGGAGGGTGGTCTTCAGTTCTAATATGCCATTTGCCTTTCTTGCTGTGGGTTGTTCAAAAATAAATAAATATGATCTTATTTCAATTGTCTTTAAGAACTTACCATATCAAGACTAACGAAAATTGTTGTCTCTTTATCCATTTCAATTATTATAATCAAAAGAAAAGAAAAATATAACCTCAAAAGATTTGTTTTTTTTTTTCTCGTTTGATAGATCAACCAAACCAACCTAAAAAGCGTTTTTGGATTATTTCAACTATTTCTAACTATTTCAACTATGACACATCAACCATTTTGTTTTGACACAAAAACTATAGTCAACTATCGTCAGCGCAAAAAACGCACCTCGGCATTGTTGAACTAACTTGGAGGATGAGGTGGACGAGCCAATCGCTTGAATAGCCGTCTGACTGTCCGAAAAGATAGCTGTGTTGCGGTTTTGATTTGGATCTAGTTTTAAAAATTTGCATGCTTCTTTAATCGCGAGTTGTTCAGCCTGAAAGACACTAGTAAAGTCAGGAAGCCGAAAAGACCTGGAGACATTTACAGACTCCGAGAAAATCCCTGCACCAACCCTACACTCCATCTTTGAGCCGTCCGTGAAAATAGTTGTGTCAAAGCCTCTCGTTACTAAGTCATCTTCCCATTCTTTTCGATATGGAATGATAACTTTAAAATCCGCATTGAGGTCCACAGTAGGGGTGCAGTAGTTGGGTTTTGTCGAAAAGATGTCCACTGGGATGAGGTTAGTAATATTACTATGACCATCGGGTTTAGAATACCAACTATTCGATTCCCTAAGTCTCAACGCGCTTCAAGATACTAAATATTTGATGTGCAAGTCTATTAGTAAGAGGTAAAGAAAAACGTTTAGGGCGTCCGATGGACATGAGCGCAAAGCTCCAGTGGAGCCAACACTAGCTGTTCTCTGAACCTTTTTCAATTTCGTTATATTGTAGGCTTTGCTAAGTGCAGGCCACCAAACAATCGAAATATAGGTTAAGATTGGACGGACTACGGCTGTATACGTCCACAAAATCATCTTCGATTGCAAACCTTATAGAGCTCCTACGACTTATTCGCAGCCCATGCCTATAAGGAGCGGTTTGGGCGAAGAGTCTTAGAGTCTAAGAGTTAAACTAAAGTTCTGGCTCTTCATGTTGGGGGGTCGTGCGTTGGGGTAACTGCATGGAGGCGCTACAAAGAAGGACACGAGCAGCTCGTGAGCTCTACGAACACAAAAGGAGCGTGATAAGCGCGCGATCGAGGATATAGAGAGATGTCACAATAAGAACAAACAAGGTAAAACAAACCTCCAGGTCTTATACACCCCTTTAGAGACCATCATGGGAACATCGTAGTGGAACCACAGTCAGTGCTGAGGATATGGAAAGACCACTTTTCCAAGCTGTATAATGGCCGCCAGCAATACAGAACCATTGAATTTGGGTGCAGTAGACAAACAATTCCACCCACCCACGACATTGACGAAGTGAAGATAGCGATATCTAAACTTAAGTCGAACAAAGCCGCCGAACTGTACAAAGCTGGAGATGATTTGGTTAGGAGCATGCACCAGCTCATCTGCAAAAGTTGGTCGGAGGAAAGCATGCCCGATGAATGAAACCTCAGCATAGTATGCATGATCCTCGAGAAAGGAGATCCCCTGGACTGCACCAACTACAGAGGTATGTCTCCTTAACATCGCCTACAAGATCCTGTCTGCCGTGCTGTGTGAACGTTTGAAGCCCTTCGTCAACAACCTGATCAGTGTGACTTCAGACCCGGAAAGTCCACCATCGATCAAATATTCACCCTACGGCAGATTTTGGAGAAGACCCAGGAACTTCAAATCGATACCTACCACCTTTTCATCGATTTCAAGGCTGCGTATGACAGTGTCTATAGAGGCCAATTATATAGAGCAATGTCTAGTTTTGGCATTCCAGAAAAACTCGTCCGTCTGTATAAGATGACAATGGGAAACTCACGCTGTTCCATCATGGTCGGAAAAACATAACGGACGCTTTTGATATCAAAAAAGGTTTTAACGAAGAATCACTATTGCCAATCGCTGCTTCTTTGGACTTAGAAGGCAATTGAGTAGTAAAGTCCTCTCCCGAGCAACTAAAAAGACACTGAACAAAACTCTCATTATCCCGGTCCCCAGCTACAGCAGCATTCTTTTTCTACAAAAATCGCCAGCTTATCTGAGGCCACCTGTGCGAGAACATGAGACAATACAAATCTAAGTCTCCTCCTCTGAGCCACGTAGGTTTCTGTTATGTGTGCTTTCTTTTTATGTGTCTATCTGTCTCTCTCTGTTGTATGTCTTGTTCTGTCCCAGCCGATGGTCTCAGTCGCCAGAGCTGCTATGTGTCTGTAGTTCGTTACATTTATGTGCGAAGTACTGTGAAATGTAATGTAATGTAAACATAACGGACGCATTTGATGTCAGGAAAGGTTTTAGACAAGGCGATGCGTTGTCATGCGATTTCTTCAACATCATTCTTGAAAAGATGGTGCAAAACTCCAACGTTAACACCAGAGGCACAATCTTTCAAAAGTCCGTCCAGCTACTAGGATACGCAGACGACATTGACATAATTTGAAGAACACAGCGTGATGTCAGTGGAGCGTTTGTGAGTCTTGAGACCAAGGCCAGGAAGATGGGTCTAGCAGTTAACGAGGGCAAGACCAAGTTAATGCTGTCAACAAGAAAGGACAACCAACACCGACGCACAGTGTGGGAATTCGCACATCTAGCGTCATTTTATTCAAAAAATGATGTGCTGCAATTGATAGCAAAACCGGTTTTTCGTAAAGCTAAAATAGTGGATTGAACGATATGAAAAAAATTTTGAGAACAAAATTATGTTAACAAAGAAAAAATGAGCCATGATGCAGCAGTTTGTGATAATCTTTGTTCTAATTTGGTTGTACTGGTCACTTCGAACTTTATTTATTTTTGTTACGTGTAGTGCGTGTTTTGGTGAAAGTTTATTTTTTCTAATTATATTTATACTTAATAATATTAAAATAAGTAAATTTATATAGTTTCATTCTTTTAACACATTTTTGGTGGTGGATAAAGTTAAAAAATGTGTATTTTTGTAGGTATTTTTACTTTCAATGGATCAGAAAAGCTAAGTTCCACATAGTTCCGCCTTGAAATTAGGTTCACTGCAAAGCTTGACATCTTTACTATCTAAAACTATCAAAAAGTTTTGCGCGTTTTTGCGCGCCTTTAAATTTAAGTCATTTTTCACCATAGCTAACGAGCCAAAAAATGCTCCGGAACAAGCTAAATAAGAGAAAAAAAAATTTATTGCTGCAATATGATCTACTTATACGTGAATATAGATATATACAAACGAGTATAGGCAAACATAGTTTAAAAACTTAATAATTTTGTATTTACAGGGACGGATTCAGGGTTCTTAGCTCTAAGGCCTGTCGTAAAATTGTATGAAAGTTCTTTATTTGTAATGCTGCAGTTTTGAAATTCGGATGGTAGATCATAGTTACAAGACGATATCCAACAAAATATTTTAACACAGGGCCGGATTAAAGGGGTCTAAGGCCTTTCGTAAGCTTGTATGAAAAATGTAAATTTCTTATGCTACAATCTTGAAATTTGGACGGGAGGTAGATCATAGTTACAAGACATCTAGACTGGATACAATGACAGACCTCATTCACAGGCTGCTAATTACCTCAGACCCATATATTGCTGGCTTAAGAAGCATTCCAAAAATAAGGAACAGTTTAGAACCTGAGGTTGTGGAACTTTAAGAGTTTCGTTTTTAAGATGTATATGTATTTTTTTTTTTTGTGTTTGTGCAATTTGCTAAAAATAAAAACAATTTCCGTGTAAGAAATCATGGCTAAGGTATCTTAATTTTTAAATATGAAAAAAAACAGTTTTTTGGTGTTTTTGACACATACATTTTTTAACTTTTCCATCGCTTTAAAAGGTTTTGACATGCAATTTTCAGTTTTTGACTCCAAATTTAAAAGAACATTAAATATAGAAAAAAAGTGCCAGTAAATATGAGAAAATGAAGAGTAAAATTGCAAATTATTTATTATAATTAAAAATAATTTTTTTTTACGAAAGTTTCGACTTTAAAATTGAATTTATAGAAGACTGCGCTGTTCAGACCTATGATTTATAATGAATAAGAAACAATAGTATATTAGCTTCCAGAAAAACTATACCAAATTATGGTAGGCACCTATCACCGCTTTTTACAAACCATTTTTTTATTTAACCAAGTTTTTTTCGAAAAATGCCCCTCCCGCTTAAACGGGGGAGATAGACCCGCCTCCTAGAACAATTTTTTGCTTGTTTTAATGTCAGTTATCAATTTCGGGCATTAATAAAAATGTTAAAAATAAATATCAAAAATGTGAAAAAACGGCGGATTTGTGACTCATTTTTCAAGAACTTCGACCAAATAAGAAAAAAATAACTATTACATTTCATTTCATGGGTATTTTGCACTCAACTAAGAAAAAAAAATTTATCAAAAACTTCAAATCACAAGCGTTATTAATTTAATTCCGCTAGATGTGCGAATTCTCACACTGTGCGACGTCTTCGACCTGTCAACCATGGGAGGCCCTTCTGCGAAAACAAGTTTCGCGATCGCATAGCTCTCAGCTTCATAGTAGTAGTCACCGTAAGCCGCTCCGCCACGTCAAGGCTTACCCCATGGAGGGGTTTCGTCGTATTGGTATTGCGAAATGTTGGGTGTAGCTATATTGGAATACATAAAGCTGGCCATCTTTTCATCATTTGCGTCTACATACCTCCTGATTCAACCAGAGATGTGTATGAAAAACTGATCGACAGCATAGAAAAAATCTATGAGGCATTGGAACCCGAAGATGAACTTTTAATCGTAGGTGACTTCAATCTACCAAACCTTAATTGGATAAAAATTGATGACGATACTTTCCACGTTCCGATAAATGCGTCCAGTCTTAATGAACTTACAATAGTAGATGGTATGTCTTCATTTGGCTTGAGTCAGTTTAATGGAACGAGTAACAGTTCTGGAAGAATTCTGGACTTAGTGTTTTTTGCTGATACAGTCAACACCGAAATTTCTGTTTTAACTGCTGCTGTAGTTTTGATTGATGAGGATCGACATCACCCAGCATTAGATATTTCACTTAACTTGAACATGTCCTCTGCTCATTTTGACTATAATAACAAACTTGAATTTGACTTTCCTAAATGTAACTTTATAGATCTTTATGAATTGCTATTAACTATTAATTGGAATCATTTATTTTGTAACTGCAATATAGATGAAATGTGCAATATTTTTTATAACACACTTTTTAACTGTTTTTATGAAACTATACCATTGAAAAAAACTCGTTTATCTTCAAATGCACCACCATGGTTTGATACACATATTAAAAACTTAAAAAACAAAAGAAACAAAGCTTGGACAAGATTTAATAAGACAAGAACTGACGATGATTATAGAACTTTTTTAATTATAAAACAACTTTTCACTGATTACTCTAACTTATTATATGACGATTACATTTGTAAAATAGAAGCTGACATTAAATCTAATCCAGTAAGTTTCTGGAATTTTGTTAATAACAAAAGAAAAACTTGTGGCTACCCAAATTTGATGACTAATAAATTATCAACTAGTCATGAACCCAAACATATTGCAAACATGTTTGCTAATCACTTCAAGGAATCATTCGAAGAATCAAACTTTAACGCATCATCTTCTTTCTCTTGTTTTTCGGAAAATTATGCTCATTTAAACGATATAAACTTTGAAATAAGTGAGGAAACGGTTACTTAAAGTATCTTACTACTCGATGAATGTTTCAGTCCTGGCCCCGATGGTGTGCCATCTTCTATTTAAAAAAAATGTGTCTCATATTTGTCATATCCGTTGTGTATTCTCTTCAATACGTCTTTAAGAAGTTCAAACTTTCCTTATATCTGGAAAAGTTCATTTATTATTCCTGTATATAAAAAAGGTCCTAAGAATGAGGTTATGAATTATCGACCTATTGCTAAATTATCTGTGATACCAAAATTGTTTGAGTCAATTGTAAGTAATGTCCTTTCTTTTCATTGTAGTTCAATTGTGTGTGATAGTCAGCATGGCTTTGTTAAAAAAAGATCCACAGTTACTAATTTATTTAACTTCGTGTCCTTTTGTTTAGATGTGTTTGAAAAACGTGAACAAGTTGATTGCATATTTACCGACTTTAGTAAGGCATTTGACAAGTTATGTCATTATACACTTTTACATAAATTAACGCTTTTAGGAATTAATAATCATTTTTTAAATTGGATTGGTTCATATTTAAAAAATCGTAGTTACTGTTTTGTTTCGTAATGAGTGTTCTAACCAATTAATTGTGAACTCTGGCGTCCCTCAGGGGAGCCATCTTGGACCTATTTTATTTGTTTTATTTATTAATGACTTGACTACTATCATCAAAAACTCTTCTGTTCTCATTTATGCGGACGATATTAAGATAATCAAAAGTATAAAATCGAACACTGACTGTTTACTACTACAAGAAGACTTGACAACTTTTAGGGAATGGTGCAATAATAATTGTCTCGTCTTAAATGTTGACAAATGTAAAACCATGAGTTTTACACGCAAAAAAGTTCCGTTTTCGTACTGCTATACGTTTGATTCTTGTCCATTAAGTAGGTAAGGTTTCTGTGTTTTCTGACTTAGGTGTAGTTCTTGATCCAAAACTAACATTTATTGATCACATAAATTATACAATTAAAAAAGCAAATAGGGTTCTTCGATTCGTTAAAAGATTCGGTCGTGATTTCCACGACCCTTATGTTCTCAAGCTTTTGTTTGTTTCATTTGTAAGACCGATTTTAGAATACGCATGTGTTGTATGGTCACCATATTACTCAATACATATAACAAGAATTGAGTCAATCCAAAAAAAGTTCCTACGTTACTGTCTTCGATCTCTTCCTTTTTTTTAGAGGGATTCTCCTCCCCCCTTATTCTGATAGACTAACTTTTATCAACCTTCCATCTTTGACTAATCACAGAAAATATATACAATTTTGTTTTGTTGCTGGAATAATAAATGGGTCGATATCTTCAGCGTCAGTTCTTAGTAAATTAAATTTCAGTTTTAGTCGCTCAAGTTTAAGACGACAACAACCTTTAAATCAAATATTTAGTAGATCAAACTATGGTGTAAATAGCCCACTTAATCAATTAATAACAATTTATAATGAATTTTACATTTGTTTAGAATCCGCTAATGATAACTTAAAATGCAAAAAGTTTAAAGATTCATTTTTTAATAATTGTGTATAATATGTAACCTAGATTATTAGAATTAGTTTAAGTACTGTTCACGTTAGATGTTAACGAATTGAATAAATAAATAAAATAAAAAATTGATTTCTCTAACGAACGAACGAAGGGTAGAGCTTCAATCGTTTCAGTCCATCACTGGAATCGAAGATGTAATCAGTATTTTGGGGTCGAATCCAATCGTACAAATTGGACACAAGCCCAAATAAGTCCTCTGCTTCGATTCCGAAATCGGTGTCACTTTTGCCAATGCTCGATTTTCCCTGCCCTATTTCCGATTTGCTCAGCAATGGTGGCAAAATTAGAAGGTTTAGCAGCTTGACTTTTTCGGTGTTTTTGCTTGAGCATAGGTTCCTAATTGCATTATTAACTTGTGAAAACTTACCCAAAACGATGTCGCATGTCTCGCATTTGCCTCCGGCGAGCTGGATGAGGAGTAGTGGAACATGTTTTCGTCCTTTTGTTGGTAGATTTCATGATTCTTAGAGATAGTTGTTCTTTCAGGAATGGGATTGGTTTCTTATAGATCTTCGTGCAGCTGATCCATAAAGTACCTTAGAAATTCTTGGATATCATGTTATTGAAATCCACGGAACATCGAGTGGACACTTCGAATGCCGTACAAGATCCCAAGTATTGCTATAAAGTCTGAAATCGAATGAGAAAAGAACGTCTAATAGATCCAAGTTATACAGAAATTTGGACAAACTACCTTTAAACTACCTTTACCACTTCTTCCGTTGCACCAAATGTCCTTGATCAACCTATAGCAGCTCTTAGCCAGGCCAGCTTTGTTCTTATTACCTGCATTACCACACAATGTTCAATTTAATAAAAAAAAATTTACTATGAAGAACAAAATAAACAAATTATTTTTATACGAATGGTTTCTGTCACTTTGGGCACAGGAAAGAAATTTGCCCGCGGTTGAGGTGAATTTTGGTGGTTTTTTCTTTCTTACACTTTCATGGACACGAAAAAAAGAGGATTGTGAGAGTTCACCCCAGAGGAGAGTTAAATCCAAATCTCCTCTATTTTTTAATAATAGTGCTTAATATGCTGATTCCACTCACACTAATCACGAGATTAAGCGAAGTAGATTAAGAACAAATCTTGACTTTTATAAGATTTAGGGTACATATTCGTATGCCAAAACGTTGAATAAGGGAAAGTTTAGTATAATACTAAGTTTTATCTACCCTAAATCCCAGAAAAGTCGAGATTTGTTCTTAATCTACTTCGCTTAATCTCGTGATTAGCGTCAGTGGAATCAGCATATAAAGCACTATTCACATGAGCAAACCAACGACCAACGAATGAACGAAAATTCGTCGGTTTTGACTTTTCTTTCATATGAGAGTTTTTTATTCGTCGCGAATGAACAACCAAAACACAAAGCAAGAATGATTTGTTTAACGCGAATTGGGTTTGGCAGTTCGTATCAACTAGAATTCTATTCGCGATGAATAAATTTGTTTTCTCAAATTTATTAACATTTGAATTTAAAAAGTTAGTTTATGCATCATAAATCAAACATTACCCGGCGGCCACATGAGCAAGTTCTGGCTAGCATACAATCAAATATTTTACTCACACATTCAAACTTTTAGTACTTGCTTTAGTACTGGCTAGTCAACTGGCCTGCGAATTTTGAAGCCAGTAAACGAGCAAGTAAAAAGGCAAGTAATTTGACAGGTTTTGCCAAATTTATCAAAATGAACAAAATTAAATTAGATTAGTTGAAGCTAGGATTTTAATTTCTTTTTTTGTTGGCGACATCTTCTAAATTCAAAATTGGATGTTAACAGCAGGTAAGCTTGTATAAAATCATTGAAATGGAAAAAAAATGTGAGCTTGCAAGCAAGTTGACTAGAAAGTGGCTTGCCACCTACGTCACACCAAGTACACCGATAGAAATTTAACAAATAATATATGTTGGCTACTGGCAAGCCAGAACTTGCTCGTGTGGCCGCAGGGTTAACTATACTTTTATCGTTTTGTTGAGAATTTGTAAGGAAATACGGCTTTAAACGTATCTAAAATCAATTTTCTTCGTTTGTTGGTCAGTTCATGTGAATAGTGCTTAACTCCCCTATTCTCTGTTGGATTATTCAAACAATAAAAACTACGCAATGCAAAAGATTTTTTTTGTAAATCTGTCACTTTTGACAAAACAAAACTACAAAAACAAACTGAGCGCAGACGTAATTTTTTTTTTATTTTTTGTTCAGCTTTTTCACAGATCCACGTACACGAAAAAATGAGAGTAAATTGAGAGACTCACCACAAAATTTTTTGGACGGTGATTTTTAAGAAAACAAACGAGTTGCGACTGTAGGTAATTTGGGTTTTTCTTTTTTACCTCTGAGCAGATCACTGATGTGTCAAGTCAAAACTCTGAGCAGATTATATTCAAAGTCCTTTGATATATATATATAAAAAAAAAAAAACAAATCCGAGTACCGAAATTATTTTTTTTTTTCATTTAATATTTGTTTTACATTTTTTGTTTGCTTAGAGTATACGCTCAACTGTCTTGGGGATTACTTTTTAATTATGTGTTTTTTTTGTTTATAAAATTAGAAAAAAAAGTGAACTTGTATTCGCTCCGGTATTCGCTCTATTTGCTCAGTCGTTTTATCCTGAGCAAATAGATCTAGCTCCGAGCATAAAAATGTTTAGCTCTGATACATCTAAGTTAAATAAGAAACACAGATTTTTTTCTTTGACATTTCTGTGATCTGCTCAGAGGTAAAAAAAAAAAAACACCAAATCACAGATCTCTATAATACACTGGATAGTTCATTCCATACAAATTATAACACTTTTCTTGACTCCTATTTATTTTGACATGGTACTCTTACACTTGTGCATCTCTTTCTATATAAACCGAAAAAGTGTGACTGAGTGAAGTGATGTTCAACAAAAAAAGTGACTGATCTCCTTTGTCTATATCTCTGATCTCTATTATCTCTATCTCTATTATAGATATCAGTGGTGGGGAAGTGTTATATTTTGGTATAAGTGTTATACCTGGATGGCACCTTTACAATTATAACAATCTTCTATGGGAGTCAAACTTTTTGCTCCTATCCACTATCTAGTTATAATAGAGATCAGTGCACCAAATACCTCCTCTATGATGAGTACTATCAAGATTGGTTTCTGTTTCTCTCATTGATATTCTATACATAGTTAGTCAATGGTTTCTCTGCTAGTTTCTGTCATTTCGTACAATACAAACTTACAGCCTGATTCTCCCACTGATCTCTATAATACACTGGATAGTGGATTCCATACAAATTATAACACTTTTCTTGACACCTATTGATTTTGACATGGTACTCTTACACTTGTGCATCTCTTTCTATATAAACCGAAAAAGTGCACTGATCTCTATAATACACTGGATAGTGTATTCATACAGAAAAAGTGACTCCATTTGATCATTGTTATAAAGTCGAAAAGGGAAAAATTCGTATAACAGTATAACAAAAATATACGTCAAAGAACCACTGATCTCTATATTACTTATCTCTGAATTTCATTTTTTCTATCTTCTCTGAGAAACAACTTTAATCTCTGGAAGCCTATCTAACATAGGGATGTCGAAATACAGGAAAGTATCGTATCGATATTTTTTTTAAATATCAATATCGGTTTTGATATTTTATTAAAAAAATATCGATATATCGGTAAAATATGACAAGGAAATAATTTTGCCTATTTTAATTATTACTTTTATCATTTCTTTTCATTTCCCCCCAACCTTAAGCTTTACATTTGTTTGTTTAGGCATGTTGCTCGGTGTCTTTTTTCCGAGCGCGTCGTCGGTTCGACTCTGAACAATCAGAATCAGTGCTTTAAACTAAAAAAAGTAACAAAACTTTGTTGCTCTGAACACTCTGAATGAAAAAAAAACACAATTTTGAGTTTGGCAGTTCAGGCTCTGTTCAGTTGTAAAAAACAAAAACGCCTTAAGATAGGAAACCAAGCTGTCAAAATGGATTCGTATTTTGCGTACGAGCTTAAAAACTTGTGAACTATGAACGTATGCTTGTATGGTATGAATGATGCGAGAGAGCAAATTGTTGAGAATGTTTTGTGTGCAAATGGTGCGACAAATCACTTGTGTTTTCAAATAATTGATGTTTCATGATCTCAGATTTATTTACGTACACTAATTGAGTGTAGTGTGTGGTATTTCTTTTGAAGGTTTTTCTTAGGCCGTGTGCGAATTCAGTTAAATTTTGACATTTCGCATTGAATAAAATGTGTTAAAATTAGAATAGCTGCTGAGCAGGTTAAAATATGACAGTAGGGGTTAAAAATTCACCCATTTTTAACCACAATTCATCCAATTCGCACACGGCCTTATTCATTCATCCAATTCAATAATCAATTCATCCAATTCGCACATGGCCTTAGGCCGTGTGCGAATTGGATGAATTGTGGTTAAAAAATAAAAATGGATGAATTTTTAACCACTACTGTCATATTTTAACCTGCTCAGCAGCTAGTCAAATAATGCGAAGTGTCAAAATTTAACCAAACGTCAATTTTGACACTTCGCATTATTTGACTAGCTGCTGAGCAGGTTAAAAAATGACAGTAGTGGTTAAAAATTCATCCATTTTTATTTTTTAACCACAATTCATCCAATTCGCACACGGCCTTAATCATAAAAAAATATCGATTTTTTATACCTTTTCGATACTCGGATTTTTGTATCGATATATCGAAAAATTAAATATCGATAAAAAATATCAACACATCGACATCATTAGTTAGACCTGTTAGACGTCAAAAAGTCGAAAAGGGGCACTGACTGTCATCTTCAAATGGAGTCAAAAAAACTGTTATACTTTGTAGGTAATACACTATCCAGTGTAATATAGAGATCAGTGAAAAAGTGAGACTGAGTGAAGTGATGTTCAACAAAAAAAGTGACTGATCTCCTTTGTCTATATCTCTGATCGCTATTATTACTATCTCTATTATAGATATCAGTGGTGGGGAAGTGTTATATTTTGGTATAACTGTTATACCTGGATGGTACCTTTACAATTATAACAGTCTTCTATGGGAGTCAAACTTTTTGCTCCTATCCACTATCCAGTTATAATAGAGATCAGTGGATTCTCCCCATTGTGAGGAATCACAAGTCGTAAGCCCTTGTGACTATTTCTTGTGAGGATTGTTGTGATTCGATAACATTTGTCGGGTTCTCCCATAATCCTCACAAGAAAAGTCACAACGAAACTCACCACAGCCAATGCGAATATGGAAATGCGTCGCCAGAATGGATTCTTTGTAACTGCAATGTGTTTCAACGCATCATATGATGCGATTTCGTCAATATTGGCAACGCAAACAGAGATTGTGTAGGTATGGGGTTGCTTTTATTATTGTAGTGTTATTTCAAAAGCGATGAGCAATGATCGTTATCAGTTGTGAACAAAAAAAGAATAAAGAAAAATGATGAAGAGTTTATGTCTTTTCTCTTTCCTTCCTTTTTTCTCACTATATTCATTCGTACTCATAAATCAAAATGTCAAATCTCAAATAATTTTCTAGTTATGACCTGTCCTGAAGGAGATCACAATTTCGATTGTTTTTGTGACTCTCACAAGTTGTGACTTTGGAGGAGAATACGAAAAAGTCACAAAATCAATTTCACCTCTTCTTAGGAATTTTGAGGTATCAGTGATGATGGGGAGAATCGGGCTGTTAATTAAAAAATACTGTTTCTGTGAAAATTCTCAAGATGGCGCTACCATAGTTTTCCATCTTGAGACTACTCCCAAAATATATATACTACCCATATGTTTCCTAATCTGACCGCTTGGTGATCTGTTGTACGACTGGTATTGCCATGCCACATAACATTAATTAATGTGATGTGCCATCTGTCTTTGAGCTTTGACAAAATATTATACGTCACTTAATAAAAAAAGCCGTGATAGATTTTTCGCTAAAGAAAAGGTCGTCGTAGGAATAATTGTATTCATTAAACAGTAAAATTTCTTTAATTTCATATAACAAAGTTTTGTGTTGAAAACAAATATCTTACGTGATGTGAGTTTAATACTTATCAAATCTCTTCAATAGATAGATGTAACATTCATAATTTTGGTGCAGAAAATGACAAAATGTGTCCAGGGCACTAATATAATTGTTCATAAAAATAAAACTCAAGTGTGAGAAAATTGAGAACATACATAATATTAAAAGAAAGTTCCTGCCAGTTCGCCATCGGTCTCTTTCTAACATGCCACCCTTGGTTTGGTTTCCATCTTTGAAAATTGAAATCGAAATACTTTTTTTTTAGTTAAATACTTCAGTACTTATCAGTAATTTTATATTTTTTCCAGATTATTAAACTTTTGTAGGTAATTTAACATGCCGTCACGAAGGTGTTCATTTCATTTCTTCAAATAGTAAAAAGATTTAAAACTTCGTCTAGATATCGTGTTTACGTAAATAATACATTATGTTAATGATAGTTTGATTTTTTTATTAATTATTCTTAAACCCTCGGAGCCAAATTACATATGTACACAATGTATATTGGGATGGAACAATATTTATATCTGTAGTATTCAAGATTTATAAGAAACATTTGTGAAAACATCAAATCAAATAATTTGTCCATATTCCCATATCTTCAAGGTTTAAATACTATGGTGAAATTTGGTTCTTCATTTCCTAGATTAGAAGGATCAAAACAAATATGGTTGCTGGATGAAAAAATCAAGGAATGTAATAGTTTTGTATGTTTACAAAAATCCTTTCCTAAATGGATGAATCCTTTCTTATTGTATTTCTTATCCCGTCTTTATGTTTGTGGAGGAAGTAAGGAACGGTTCAATCATTTTCTGATGGCTTATTGTATATTTTTGCCCAATATGCAAGCAGTTATTGAGCATATCTAAAATATATATATATATATATCTTAACATATTGAGTCCCTTTTTAGTTAAACAAGTTTTGTTTCTTAAAAAGAAAACAAAAATTGCAATTCTAAAAAAAATATAGAAATAGAATGGCGTTCATGCCATAATTAGTAGTAAGACCAAGTTTTTATTTCTGACAAAAATATTCCTCTCCATTCGCTAGTGATAACAAATAGCCAGAATTCAGATTGCAATCTAAGCCCTAAGCGCAGAGAAATCACTCATAGATCTAATAAGTCTCATGCTTAAAAGCAGGTCAAAAACTTCCAGCATAAGAAGTTTTACTACGACCAGATTGGTGAATCGAGGTACCCCTCAAGGTGGGGTCCTTTCGCCTCTTTTATGGATCATGGTAGTAAACGACCTCCTAACATCAATGGAAGCAGAGGGTTTCAAGGTGATTGCCTATGCTGACGACGTTGCAATATCTGTATCTGGGAAAAATCCTCAAGTTATCTCGTATCTCCTACAAAATGCCTTAAACAGGCTAACAAATTGGGCTAAGCAGTGTGGCTTGGACGTCAATCTACATAAAACAGAAATAGTACTCTTTCCGAGAACGTACAAAATTCCTCAGACTAACCCACCCACGATTAAAGGAATACCCTTCAGCTTTTCCGACCAAGCCAAATATTTAGACCTCATTTTAGACAAAAAAAACCAAATTTGAAGGAAAATATTGATGAAAGAGTAAAGTGGTCGTATGGTGGGCCGCACTGGACAAGATGGTAAATCTGAATAAACTCATCAAAGTCCAGCGGTCAGCAGGTATGTGCATCACAGGATCACTTCGCTCAACACCAACAGCAGTCTTGGAAGTGCTTTTAAACCTAATGCCTCTTGAGCTCTTCTCCAAAATGGTGGCAGCCAACTCATGCGTGAGGCTTAGAGCCACCTCTCAATGGATCAGTAACAACACTGGTCATACAACTATCTTGGACAATTTCAGATATATCCAAGATCACTTAGACTATACCACCCCAAAAATGGTATTCAATAATAGCTTCCAAGTTTCAATCCCTTCAAGATCTTGGGAAGAAGAGAGACCCCTGGAAGACAATACGGTACACTTCTATACCGACGGTTTAAAGACCGATTACGGCGTTGGAAGTGGAATCTATTCCAAATAACTGAATCTCAGTCTATCATATAGACTTCCCAATCAATGTAGTGTTTTCCAGGCAGAAAAAATGGCGATTAAAGAGGCAGTATCCTGACTCAAAGAAAACGTTATATCTTGCAAGGATATACTATACAAATCTTCTCGGACAGCCAAGCCGCTCTCAAATCTCTCGCGTCCGTCTCCACAAACTCTCAAATAGTCCACGACTGTCGATCATCTCTGAATGAGATGACGAAACAGTTCAATATTCACCTCATTTGTGTGCCGGGCCACAGAGACATCCCGGGAAATTGCAAAGCCGATGAGCTCGCCAAAAACTGAACACTTCTGCCTACTGTTAGACAAAGACATAACATAGGAACTCCACTTGCAACATGCAAATATCTCAAATATCTAGAATCAACAAATGCTAGATGGTCGCAGGGTACCTGCCCAACAACCAAACAAATATGGCCAAGCATAGACCTGAAACGGTCAAAAGGCTTGATTTCCCTGAGCAGACAAAATATAAGCTTTACAATTGGAGTCATAACAAGACATTGCCTATGCTAGGGGTCTACGCAAACGACTTCTGTAGAAGCTGCATGGACGAGGAGGAAGAGGAAACAGTCCAACACTTTCTATGTACATCTCCGGCACTCTCCAATAGAAGGAATAACTATCTCGGTAATCCCTTCTTCGATTATAGCAGTAAACTGGCAACGATCGACACAAAATGTCTCTCTAACTTCATTAAAAGTACGAAATGGTTTGTTTAAGTTCATTACTCTCCCATGAGTAACTTCTTTACTGGTATCACAATGGACCCTTGAGGTCTAAATGAGTCAATAACATCTAGACAGCCACTCCAACCTAACCTAACCTACCTACTTCGCTTACTCTTTAAGTATGCTAAGTCTTGAACAAATCGATCGACCAGTTTCCAATACAGATGCTAAAATATGGGTGGCCAAGGTCACCCCCTCATTCCGGGTGACTTTGGCCAGGAGGACTTTTCCTTAATTTTCTAAGAAACTACGAGCAGCAAGTCAATTTCTTACTTTATTACTTAAGGTGGCGCTATAGTCCGGTATGGACTTAGGCCTCAATCAACAGTCTCCGCCAGCCAGCTCGGTCCCTAGCTAGCTGCCTCCATTTTTGCACTCCAAGTTGATTGAGGTCCTCTTCCACTTGTGTGTGCCACCTGAGTCGCGGTCTTCCTCTCCTTCTGCGTCCCTCGGGAATAGTGTCGAAGGCTTTCCAGGCCGAAGCATGAGTCTCTGGACCTTGACCCTTCTCCATGTCGTTGTACAACCCGTAAAGTTCGCTGTTGTATCTTCTTCTCCATTCCCCATCAATGCGCACGGGGTCAAAGATGACCTTAAGAACTTTCCTCTCGAAACAGCCTAAGGCACATTCATCCGATTTTGTCAAGGTCCATGCTTCTGCACCATACAGCAGGACAGGGATGATGTACAGTACAGGGTGTTGTACAGTTTTACCTTAGTTGCTCGAGAGAGGGCTTTTCCACTCAATTGCTTTCTTAGCCCAAAGAAACAGCGATTAGCAAGAGTAATTTTTCGTATTATCTCGGCGCTGGTGTCATTGCGCGTGTTAATAGCGGAGCCTAGGTAGACAAACTACTCCACTACCTCGAAGTTGTATGCGTCTATTGTGAGGTTCTGTCCGAGCCGTCGGTGTTGGGTGTCCTTTCTCGAAGACAGCATATACTTCGTTTTTCCCTCATTTACAGCTAAACCCATTTTTGCTGCTCCTGTCTCAATTCTCACAAAGGCGCCATTGACATCACGCTGTGTTCTTTCCATTATATCAATATCGTCGGCGTACGCGAGAAGTTGAACAAATTTTTGGAAGATAGCGCCTCTGGTGTTGACGGTGGAGTTTTGCACTATCTTCTCAAGAACGATGTTAGTCAACCACCTCGTTGGCCGTTATATCTTCGTCACTCATGATTTGTTGTTCTTGCCATTCGGCGAGGTTAATACTATCTGAATCATCCAAAGATAAGAACTTCATTGAGTTAAAGGTGGTATTATTAGTCGAGGATTCCGATGAAACGCTGACCTGTTAATACACATAGGTAGACCTAGTTAATTTACATATTTCATTCAATGAAATAGTTAAATAGGTTTACCCTTGCGGCGTCTTGGCTTCCGGTTGCTACATTTGTTTGATGCACCAAGTTCATCAATATACATTTCTTCAGTGATATCTTCATTTGCTTGCATACTGGGAGGCTGCGTTAAGACGTTCGGCGATGTTGTCAAGTCTGCCATAGTGATACTAGCGCCAGGTTCAGTGTTAACCTTTTTCTTTCTTGGCTTTCTAGTTGAAGTCTGAAGGCTCTTCATATAATCCAGAACTGATTCGCTTAGGGTGATCATATTTTCTTGAGGTGTCTTTGGATCAGTTTTTTTTTTTCAATTTGCTCTTTGCTCTTTGTGCCTTTCTAAAAACGTGTTTGCCCAATCCTTCCCTGGCAAATTGTTGTTAAACTTGGCGATATATTTGTGTTTTTTGTCCAGAAAAGTCTTGGTGATGTGACGAAGATCAAGCATGGAAAGCTGAAATCCCCAGTTACTCGTTGTTACATTTCATTTCAATAGCCACAGATCTTAGTAAAGCTCCAATAATATTCTGTTTAAACATAAAAAACTTGGCTTTCCGCCTCTGATTATCCCTCTATAAGGAGTGGTGTGGCCGACTCTTAATTTTAGAGTTAAACTAAAGATCTGGTTCTCCAACAAGCCTCGGACACGGACGGAATTAATCATGACGAACCACGCAAACAATTTTAGGACAACGAATATCGGTTTTGCACTTGGAATGTTAGGTTCCTTAACAGACCACGTGCATCCGATTAACTAGCGTAATCCAAGATGGGATAGTCCGGGCCTACGTAAAATGAACAACCATGATTTCTACTACGGCGACTGCTACCGGGAACAAAATCAGCGTCTCTTTGGCTGTGGATTTGTAGTTGGGACTCGACAATCCGCATCAAGGCTAAATTCGCCAAAATAAGCCTCTTATGCGCTCAAGCCCCCACTGAGGAAAAGGATTAAGACACCAAAGACAGAAACGAGCTCCTCGACAAGATGAGTGATGCCCTAGATATGACATTAAAATTGTCCTTGGAGATTTAAATGGTGAGCTAGGTACAGAATAAATATTTGGTGGAATAATCGGACGACATAGCCTACACGACACCACCTCCGATAACGGATTAAGGCTAATCGACTTCGTTGCGGGGCGAGAAGTTATGGTAGCAAGTACGCGTTTCCCACATCTTGATATCCACAAGGGGACATGGAAATCTCCTGATCAATCAACCGTCAACCAGATTGATCAGATTGCGATCGACGAAGAAGTCTGCACATTCCGAGGTGCCAACATCGACTCGGATCACAACCCTGTTGTAGCCAAGGTACGGCTACAATCGTAGATCCTCTTCCAATCGTGTCTCCGAAAATCTCCTCAGAACGAGGGTTAGCGAGTAGTGTGTAAAAGTAGATGGGAGTGGGTATCGGGGTAGCGGGTTATCGGGATAGCTGGGTAACATGGTAGCGGGACACAAAAGCCTAAGTCGTTTATTTATCGATTGGACCAGTACGAAGTCTGCCGGGTCAGCTAGTTATATATATAAAATAAAATAAATTATCTACATAAAATATAAAAATTAACATATTATTTTTCTCTATTTGCAGAATCGTTCTTCTTAGTCAATTTCAACAACAAAAAGTACGAAAAGATTACAAAACGTATACAAGTACAATTTAAGTCATATGTGCATCAAAGGTTTTTAAAGCTAGAGCTAAACGGTTTTGAAGGAACCTGAGCATCAATATTCATCACTGTGAAAAAAACTGTTGATATATTTATCAATTTGGAAAAACTAACCGATTACTGGTCTCAAAATTATAAGCAAATATGCTTATAAACAACCCTGACGCTCTTAAGAATTGGCTTGTGATAATACTAGAGCCTCTGTAAGTATAAAAATTTAAGTTATGATTTCACCTTTTATCAAAAACCTACTTAAACTGGAAAAGCAAAATATAATTCTTTTTAAATAACGAAAAACTGCAAACGTAACAACAAAATTACTTACTTACTTACTTAAGGTGGCGCTACAGTCCCTAGCCAGCTGTCTCCAGTTTTGCACACCAAGTTGATTGAGGTTCTCTTCCACTTGGGTGCGCCACCTGAATCGCGGTCTTCCTTTACCTCTACGTCCCTCGGGAATAGTATCAAAGGCTTTCCGGGCAGGAGCTTTGGTGTCCATGCGCTCTAAATGACCGAGCCATCTGAGTCTCTGGACCTTGACCCTTCTGGCTAGGTCCACGTCGTTGTACAACCCGTAAAGTTCGCTGTTGTATCTTCTTCTCCATTCCCCATCCATGCACACGGGGCCAAAGATGACCCGAAAAACTTTCCTCTCGAAACAGCCTAAGGCACATTCATCCGGTTTTGTCAAGGTCCATGCTTCTGCACCATACAGCAGGACAGGGATGATGAGGGTGTTGTACAGTTTTACCTTAGTTGCTCGTGAGAGGGCTTTTCCACTCAATTCTTTCTTAGCCCAAAGAAACAGCGATTAGCAAGAGTTATTCTTCGTCTGATCTCGGCGCTGGTGTTATTGCGCGTGTTAATAGCGGATCCTAGGTAGACAAACTTCTCTACTACCTCGAAGTTGTATGCGTCTATTGCGACGTTCTGTCCGAGCCGTCGGTGTTGGGTGTCCTTTCTCGAAGACAGCATATACTTCGTTTTTCCCTCATTTACCGCTAAACCCATTTTTGCCGCTTCTATCTCAATTCTCACAAAGGCGCCATTGACATCACGCTGTGTTCATCCCATTATATCATCGGCGTACGCGAGAAGTTGAACAGATTTTTGGATGATAGTGCCTCTAGTGTTGACGGTGCAGTTTTGCACTATCTTCTCAAGAGTGATGGTAAAGAAATCGCACGACAGCGCATCGTCTTGTCTGAATCTTTTTTTGACGTCGAAAGATTCCGTAAGCTCATTGCCAACCTTGATGGAGCAGCGTGCGCAGCTAGATCATCTGCTCCACCGGCTTTGTTGGCTTTCAGCCGTGATATTGCCATTTTCACTTCTTCTAAGTCGGATTCACGGAATTGTTGGCTATCATCGTGTACGATAAAAGGCTCCTGTCTGACGGCGGGGTTTTGTTCGTCGTCGCCGTTATACAGTCTACAGAAGTGCTTTTTCCAAATCCCCAGCATTGACTGCGATTCTACTATGATGTTCCGTTGTTTATCTTTGCAGGCATCAGTTCTTGCTCGACGACCTTGAGCCAGCTGTTTTACCTTCCGATAAAACCTCCGAGTTTCATTCCTGCTGTTGGCTCACTCAACATCTTCGATCTGACGCTTCTCATGCTCTCTCTTGATTCTCCTGAGAAGTCGGCGTTCCTCTCTCCTATTTCGCTCGTAGAGCTCACGATCAGCTCTTGTCCTTCTATTCAGCTCCGTTTTGTATGCCTCCTGCTTGGCTGCATGGGCCTGCCTGCATTCGTCAAACCAGGGGTTTTGTTTTGGTGGCTGTGTGAAACCCAGCACATTAGAGGCGGCATCTCTAACTGCCTTCTGGCAATGTTGCCACTGGTCTTCGATACTTGATGTTGGCCTTTTTAAGAGGTTACTTGACACTCTATCAGAGGAAGATCTAGCGATCTCTTGCGATTGTAGCCGTCCGACTTCAAATTTTCTTGCAGCATTTCCTTGTTTTGGCCGTTGTCGGGATATTCCTAGCATTGCCTTGGCTACGACGAGGTAGTGGTCCGAGTCGATATTGGCTCCTCGGAAAGTTCGAAAGTCTAGAATGCTGGACAAGTGCCTTCCGTCGATCGCAATCAATATTATTCGTTTTGACTTACATAATGATAACCGTTCATGAGAGAATAAGATTGGTTTCTCTTAAACTCAAATTGACTAAAGTAATAAAACTACAGAATTTAATTACGTTAATATTTTATCGTTTTAGCTGTGATGCTGATTCATCTGCACTGGCCCGTTATGTGTTGGCTCTACTTAAAAAGGAAAAACCGATTTCAGATCTAAAAAACGTCATGGTCGAGCAGTTAGACGTGTTTTTAGCAGAAGAAACAAAGCCATTTGTTGAACGTCTGTTTAATGCAATAACATCAGAGGAATATCTTACTGTCATGCCAGCACCTGCTTTAGAAAATGAGGTGCAAAATAAACCTTCCTCAGGCGTTATTGGTGCGGAAAGAGAGCTTACACCACCATTAGATGATGTGAGTAATGATAGCCTTCCTGATGACACGATACTCATACCCAGCACACTCTTATTGCAGACTAAAACCAAAGAACTATTTAATAAAATCGAAGAAAGCAACATCACACCTCAAATTACGTGTGCAATTGCTGAGAACACTATTAGTACTGAATCTATTGCTATCACAACAGACACATTGTCTTCTGCGTCCTCTGTACCAATTGCACCTCCTCCGCCGTTAATGGGACCTACAAAAAGCGCAAGTCCATTTAAAGCCACATCAGATAAGGAAAATCAACCCCGTGATTCTCGCCGACGAAGGGCGTCCCTCAGATCTCGATCACGATCTAGGTCTAACGACCGAATATCGCGGAGATCAAGATCACGTGATCGTCGTCAAATTGAGCGTGAAAAAAATACTCGGCAATTTAGGAACAATTCACCACCTATGCATGGCATTGACAGAAGGGAAAGACGAGGTCCGGAACGTCGTCGTGCACCTCACATAAATGACGAGAGATCTCCGCGCGGTTTTGTATCAAAGAATCGAGCAAAAAGTCATTCAGCATCCCGCAGCAGGTCACCGTCGGTCGAAAGACGTAAGGGAGGAGGTTCGCCATCAGGGGCTTTGAATAATCGGTCACCAGCATACACCAATGAAAACTCTAAGAGACAACGCTGTCGTGATTTTGATGAAAAGGGTTATTGTGTTCGTGGAGAAACTTGTCCTTGGGATCATGGTATTAATCCAGTGGTTTTTGAGGGAATAAATAATTCTGCCTTAATAAGCATGTCCTTGCGAGAATATAACCCAGATGCACCGGATCTTTGGTCTCGCGGATCGTCTTCTGCTGTTGTGCCATCGGGAGGAACTACTGGAAATACAAGTGGCAGCGGTGGTTCAGTAGGTAATCCATTTGCATCTGGAACACGAAATAGTTTTTCGCATAAAGGTGGCAATTGTTCCCTTTCCGGTGCATATCCTAGGACTGGTGGTGGAGCGGGTTTTCGTCCTTCTGGTCCGATTTTTCCATTCCCAATTAATGCTGCCGCTACCCCACTACAAAGAGAGTTAATACCAGTGCCAGTTGTTGATGCAAACGGATCAGGAGGAGATATCTCCGCTTCACTTTCAAAGCGTCGATACGAACTGGAAGACTCTGTTGCCATAGCTGAAGGTCCTAGCAAACGGAAATTACCCATGTCAAGTCGTCTAGGTCCACGCACCTCGAATATACAAAATAATTGCTCTTTAGAGTTACGGAAAATACCCAGAGGAATGAACACTATTGCTCATCTCAATAACCACTTTGCCAAGTTTGGTAAGATAGTCAACATTCAAATTTCATATGATGAAGATCCCGAGGCTGCTATTGTTACATTCTCGACTCACGCTGAAGCCAATGTTGCTTATCGCAGCACGGAAGCTGTCCTGAATAATCGATTCATTAAGGTATTTTGGCATAGCCAGCAGCAGATAGACGGCTTAGCAGGAAATAATTCTTTAATGACCAGTCTAATGAAAGATGAAGGTGGTACCTCTGTTTCACTCAATGGCAGTGTAAGAAAAAATTCGCAGTATCACTTAAGTAATGTGCCAGCAGTTCCAACGCCAGCCGTAGACGCAGCTAAGACACCAGTTTCTATGCCAACGACTCCAGCCACGCCAACACCAGCAACGGCAACAGCTTCTAATACGCCAACAGTTGTTGCGGCGGCTCACGTCCCACCGCCATCCTTACGTGTCAAGAATAATACCCAACGTATAAATCCAGCTACAACTGCTATTATTCGAAAGAAACAAGAAGAACAAGCTAAAGCTGTTGTTCAATTAGCAAATGGATTGCGTAAGCGGAAGCATGAACTTCTTCAAGGATATCTCAAACAAATGAAATCTGCCGTGGAACTTGTAGAACGCTGTGAACCTAGTGATCCACAGCGTATTAAGACCGTGGAAACTATTAAGATATTGCAAGCTACAATCGACAAGCTGCGCAAGGAAATTGCAACCGAACAAGAGCAAATTACTGCACAGATCCAAAGCAACCAGCCTCCTTTAAAGAAAACAAAAGAACAGAAAAAAAAAGAATTACTCGATATTGAACTCGAACTATTTGCGCAACAACAAGAGGGCAACGATACAACTGCTATTCAAAAGCGTTTAGAAGATTTGCATCGCAGCTTAGGTGTTGGACCTGCTGCAAAACCCCATTTTCCAGTTAACGGAGCCAGATCTGGAAAACATATGCGTCCAACATTGCCCGTACCCGGATCCACCAGTGTCGATAGGAGACCAAAATCTATCGTCGTAACCGGTTTTGCTAGTGAAGAATGCGATGCGGTACTCTCTCATTTTAAGGTGATTATAGATGAATTTGAATTTTAGTTTTAAACAGTCAGTTCTTTAAATGTTAGACTAGTCCTGACATTCAAGGCACTACATTTTTTCAGGGAAGGGAATCAGAGTCGGATTCTTCGACCATGGTGTTAAATTTTATCAATATACCATTTTTTTAAATTGAAGTTTTAAGTGTAATAAGATGATATTCAGCCCTATCGTCGCATCCGTTCGGAGAAACTTACGATCGCAGAAAAGTTCCGATCTTAACATTTATTTTGTTCATGGTATCAGTTTCCTAAAGGAAAGATTAATAACGCATGTCGTTCCGCAAATGTTCCGACACAATTTAGCTGTCGGAACAATCGGAGACGCATAAAACAAAATAAACACTATGCATCGCATAGCGTTAGTTGATTTTTTGCTTTGCGCCGCATGAAATCGTGATGTGATAGGTTAGGTTAGGTTGAGGGGCTGACAGTTGATCTCGTTACTGTCGCACTTAGATCAATGCAGATCCGTTGTAATATAAAAACCTATGTGTTCAATTAATCAAGCCATTTAGAGGCATTGATGAAGTTCAGAATGTTAGTAACTGGAGTACTAGAGAGTTCTTCTAAGTCCCCGAAGAAATAATTGCCGAGCAATTTCTTCCTTTGATGGGAAAGTGCAGGGCAGTGACATAGAAAGTGTGAAGTGTCTTCATGCTCCTCTTCGTCACCGCATCCTCTGCATAGGTCATCTGAACTGATTCTCATCTTTTTCATATGATAGGCTAACAGATTATGTCCGGTAATTATGCTTACAAGAGATCGAAGTGATCCCTTGTGTAAATACATAATTTTTTCCGTTCTTTGTTTGTTAAAACGGCCAGATCTTTCTTGTAGTACCGCAGGTGTCAAGAAGGTTCCACCTTTCATCGGCCTTGATAGTTATTCTTTTTGAGATTTCCTGTTTTAAATAACAGGTAGGCGTGCTAACTAGCTGGGCTTGGCTTGGCTTAGGTCAAGCGTTGGCCCTAATCTTGTTAATTCATCGACTTTCTTGTTGCCTGGTATATCGCTGTGGCCTGGGACCCAGCAGAGTCTAATGTTGTGCTGTGCGCCTAGAACCTTAGCTCTGCGCGGCAGCATGAAACAAGCTTTGATTTTACCTCAGTTGCAGTAATCGCTTTTATTGCCGCTTGGCTATCGATGTAAAAGGTGATATCAGCCCGTGGTATCGCCATCATTAATACCTGTTTAGTAGCTGTTGTCACTGCCAGGAGGGTAATTCCGTAACTTTCAAAACGACTATCGTCCAAACGAGTGTCGTCGACGATATCGTCTCAAATTTTCTTCACGTAAGTTGATCGTCATCGTCTCGTTCATCGTTTTTTGTCTATGCATTTTGAGAGTTACAGAGACTCAAACTGTAGACGAAATGTCATCGTAGTGCACGTGTATTACTATCAGATCAAGTTTTGTGTCTGTATACTTCACCCCTATGAAGCATTTGCAAGAAAGATATAGAGAGAACTTTATAATATAGATGTCGCTTCTCTCTTTTCATCTGATTGCAGTACTTGTTAATAAAAATACTACCATAAAAGATGACGATCTGAACTAAGCGTTTTACACATTTATTTTTTGTTTCCCTCGGAGATTTATTTTTAAACACAAAAAATATATGTAATTTCATTACGAACAGTTGAAATGAGTTACATATTCCTATTTTCCTTTCCAGCAGTAAATTTTTTTGAGAAATTTTTGTTTTTGGGCTTTTATGATCAATAAGTTGGATGCGATTAATAATTAAATAACACTAATCCATCTTGGTTTTACCCTACGTTTCGCCAGTTGTTTTCCAGCTTCTTCAGGGGATTTATTAAGCTACATATATATTTAAATACATTTTTAGTACAAAACATTTTAAGAAATTTTACATTTGAAAAGAACTTACTATTTGATATTTAAAAAAAAACATATTTGAAATTTGCACAAAAAGTGCGAAAGAAGTAAATTATGAACAACACTGTAATTAAATAAAAACAATATGAGAAAATAATTTAACACCAAATACAACAAAAATTAACCTAGTATCACAATATTTAACAACTAGTGTATGGCAACACTATACAAAGAACTAATGTTGTCGACGTCTTCTTGATGGTTCATCGTCATATCAATTTTTTGCTGGATTCTCAAGCTCTCCAGCGTGAAGCGGGTGGTCATGCGCTTTTCTTTGTCTAGTATTCTCACATTGTCAAAATCTGCCATAAGGTCATTGTCTTTCATGTGTTGTGAGAGTGCTGTATTTGTTCTCTTTTTCCTTACATCTGTTTCATGTTCTAGTAGTCTCACACTCAGTTTTCTCTTTGTTGTACCAATGTAAATTCTCCCACATTGTTCTTTATCATTTCCTTTGCATGGAATTTCGTATACAACGTTGTTTTGGTCTATGGTCTCTTTTTTTGGTTTGGTGTTTGTAAATATTGATTTTAATGTTGTGTTAGCTTTATGAGCGAAAATGGCATTTCTTTTGTCTATTGGTAATGTGTTGTTGAGTGTTTTATTATCAGTGAGATGTGGAATATATGTGACTGAGTAATATTTAGGGTTGCCAGAGTCCGTTTTTGTTGTTACTTGGTTATTTTTGTTGAGCATTTTATGTAATTTTTCGTTGATGAGGTTATTGCTTATGTTATTTAGAAAATTATTCATTTGTAAAATCGTCCTTATTTTTCTGATGTTTTTGCTATGGTAGATGGTGTCACTTAGATCCAGAACTTTATCTATCAGGTTTTTAGCTGTATTTGTTTTGTATTTTGTGGGTTGTGAGGACAAATAGTTAATAATTCTGCCTGATGCAATTGGTTTACTGTACCAGTCAAACGAAATCTTATTATTTTTCCTTATAAGTTTTAAATCCAAGAAGGCTATTTCATTTTGGTTTTCAAGTTCTATTGTGAATTTCAATTTTGTATGGAATTCATTTAGTGTGTCAAGTATTTTTTGAACGTCATTTTTGTTTACTATGGCGATAATGTCATCTACATATTTGTTTATGAATTTGATTTTGGTGTTGCACTTTTTAAGTTTGTCAATGGTTTCGTCAAGAAGATGGTCTAATACGATGTCAGCTATTGTGGGTGATAAGGGGTTTCCCATTGGCATACCGAATGTTTGGTTGTAGAATGTTGTGCCATATTTGAAATAGTTATTGTCCTTTAAACAGAAGTTAAGTATTTTTAAAAACTGTGATTTAGGTATTTTAGTGTTATTGCTTAGCCTTTCCCAATTTTGCATGATTATTTTAATGGCTGTGTATGTGGGTATGTTAGTGAAAAGAGATATCACATCAAATGAGACAAGAATCTCTTCTTCATGAAGTTCTATTTCCTTTATTCTATTTTTTAGTTGAAGAGAATTCTTGACGTTGTACTCTTCTGATATTATTGTTTTGAGGATTTCTCCAACGTATTTTGAGAGATAGTAACACGGAACATTGGTTGATGCTGCAATTGGTCTGAGTGGAATGTCGGGTTTGTGGATTTTGGGAAGTCCATAAAGTATTGGTGCTGATGCCGCGGGATTTAAGAGTTTTGCTTTTTGTCTAATGTCAATTATTTTTTGTTTGTATAGGTTATTTACTATTTCGTTGTTAGTTTTTTGTAGACTATTGGTTGGATCGGCTCTCATTGTTTTGTATGTGGTTTTGTCTTCGAGTAGTTTATTCATTTTGTTGTTGTATAGTCTATATATGACTACTGTTTTATTTCCTTTGTCGGCGTTTGTGATTATAATTTTGTTCTTATGTTTATTGATGATGATTTTTGTTTGTTTCAATGTGTTGAGTATGAATTTTTCTGTCTTGTTGTTTTTAAAATTTCTTTTGAGATTGATAATTCTATGTGATAGTTTGGATCTGGCAATGTCTTTTTGTTTTGCATCTTCTATTGTTTGAATGTAATCTTCCAATTCGGCTATTACATGTATTGGTGAAAAATTTTCTCTGGTGATCGGTAGTGCAAATTTCTTTCCAAGTGATAAGAGCCATTTGCACTCAATTGGAAACTCTACATCAGTTTTGTTTTCAAACCAGCTCTCATTGTAAACAAGACCTAGCTCGTTGATATGTTTCTTTTTTAGCTCATCTAGCTTAGAAATAGTTGTGGATTGTGCTTTTTGTATTAATTTGTTATATGTTTGTGTTTGGCTTGATATAAATGTGTGGTATTCTATTTCATTTAACGTGTTTTTGATTGTTATATTGGTGTGAAAAATATTTTTCTCCGTTGTTTTTATGATTATGTTTGTTTGTTTGATTTCCAGTTTGAGTAATTTTAGTAGGAATATTTGTTTTATTTTCTTGAGTTGAAGTTTGATGTCGTCTGAGATGAAGAGATTTGTTAGGTTTGGGCATGAGTTCGAGAGATGTGGTGGTAAAATTTCATAATCTTTGCATGTGAGAAGGAATTTTAGCCTTTGTTTTTGGGAAGCAAGTTTACTCTTCTCTTTGCAATAGTGTTTTAATACTAAACAGGTGTTGGTGTCGTATTTATATTTAATGTGTTCGAAGAAACCCTTCATTGTATGTGTTACTTTTTTGAGTGTTATGTGCTAATAATATGGATGTTGTTGTTTTCTCGGCTGGCCCTCCGATGAATTCTTTGATAATGGGAATTTGATCATATATATAATTTGTGAGAAATTTTTGTTTTTGGGCTTTTATGATCAATAAGTTGGATGCGATTAATAATTAAATAACACTAATCCATCTTGGTTTTACCCTACGTTTCGCCAGTTGTTTTCCAGCTTCTTCAGGGGATTTATTAAGCTACATATATATTTAAATACATTTTTAGTACAAAACATTTTAAGAAATTTTACATTTGAAAAGAACTTACTATTTGATATTTAAAAAAAACATATTTGAAATTTGCACAAAAAGTGCGAAAGAAGTAAATTATGAACAACACTGTAATTAAATAAAAACAATATGAGAAAATAATTTAACACCAAATACAACAAAAATTAACCTAGTATCACAATATTTAACAACTAGTGTATGGCAACACTATACAAAGAACTAATGTTGTCGACGTCTTCTTGATGGTTCATCGTCATATCAATTTTTTGCTGGATTCTCAAGCTCTCCAGCGTGAAGCGGGTGGTCATGCGCTTTTCTTTGTCTAGTATTCTCACATTGTCAAAATCTGCCATATGGTCATTGTCTTTCATGTGTTGTGAGAGTGCTGTATTTGTTCTCTTTTTCCTTACATCTGTTTCATGTTCTAGTAGTCTCACACTCAGTTTTCTCTTTGTTGTACCAATGTAAATTCTCCCACATTGTTCTTTATCATTTCCTTTGCATGGAATTTCGTATACAACGTTGTTTTGGTCTATGGTCTCTTTTTTTGGTTTGGTGTTTGTAAATATTGAATTTAATGTTGTGTTAGCTTTATGAGCGAAAATGGCATTTCTTTTGTCTATTGGTAATGTGTTGTTGAGTGTTTTATTATCAGTGAGATGTGGAATATATGTGACTGAGTAATATTTAGGGTTGCCAGAGTCCGTTTTTGTTGTTACTTGGTTATTTTTGTTGAGCATTTTATGTAATTTTTCGTTGATGAGGTTATTGCTTATGTTATTTGGAAAATTATTCATTTGTAAAATCGTCCTTATTTTTCTGATGTTTTTGCTATGGTAGATGGTGTCACTTAGATCCAGAACTTTATCTATCAGGTTTTTAGCTGTATTTGTTTTGTATTTTGTGGGTTGTGAGGACAAATAGTTAATAATTCTGCCTGATGCAATTGGTTTACTGTACCAGTCAAACGAAATCTTATTATTTTTCCTTATAAGTTTTAAATCCAAGAAGGCTATTTCATTTTGGTTTTCAAGTTCTATTGTGAATTTCAATTTTGTATGGAATTCATTTAGTGTGTCAAGTATTTTTTGAACGTCATTTTTGTTTACTATGGCGATAATGTCATCTACATATTTGTTTATGAATTTGATTTTGGTGTTGCACTTTTTAAGTTTGTCAATGGTTTCGTCAAGAAGATGGTCTAATACGATGTCAGCTATTGTGGGTGATAAGGGGTTTCCCATTGGCATACCGAATGTTTGGTTGTAGAATGTTGTGTCATATTTGAAATAGTTATTGTCCTTTAAACAGAAGTTAAGTATTTTTAAAAACTGTGATTTAGGTATTTTAGTGTTATTGCTTAGCCTTTCCCAATTTTGCATGATTATTTTAATGGCTGTGTATGTGAGTATGTTAGTGAAAAGAGATATCACATCAAATGAGACAAGAATCTCTTCTTCATGAAGTTCTATTTCCTTTATTCTATTCTGTTGTTCATAATTTACTTCTTTCGCACTTTTTGTGCAAATTTCAAATATGTTTTTTTAAATATCAAATAGTAAGTTCTTTTCAAATGTAAAATTTCTTAAAATGTTTTGTACTAAAAATGTATTTAAATATATATGTAGCTTAATAAATCCCCTGAAGAAGCTGGAAAACAACTGGCGAAACGTAGGGTAAAACCAAGATGGATTAGTGTTATTTAATTATTAATCGCATCCAACTTATTGATCATAAAAGCCCAAAAACAAAAATTTCTCACAAATTATATATATGATCAAATTCCCATTATCAGTAAATTTTTTTATTTGACAATCTATACTCTCTGCTGCCACAGTCCCAAAGTGGTGGTCGCTTTTGCACAGCCGCTAGTAAGCGGGACACCTCCCCTTAACACCTCCAAGGTATATTACCCTTCTATTTCTTTTCAAAAGAGCAGCTTTTTTCTTGGGAGCTGAAAAGGAAGGGTCTTCTTCCACCAGCGAAGCCCAATCGACATTTTCTTCCATCTAAGAATATAAGTTGAATCTTACTTGCCCTACTCGAAATTGTATTCCTGGAAGAAAATAAATTGATTTAATTAATTTGATTAAAATATTCATGAATTACGAAAAGTCGCTCTGCTTCACAATTAAATCATATTCTTAAATACCGAAACACACTCAAATTCAGCTATACACAATACACATGTATAGAAGATGTCATTGCAGACATCATTGACGTGGCAGAAAATTATGCCGTGTCCACGTTCAATTATGGTCAACGCGTTGACTAGCTGTCCGAAAAATTGTGAAACTGCGCCCCAACAGCATTAGCATGATGATACGTTCAACGAAATAAGTTAAAGCATTGACTTTAAAATGCACGTCATTGCTGTCATCACTGCTAACGTCAACGCGTTGACAGCGTTTTACGTTGACCATCACAAGATGTGACCATCCAGCGTTGCAAAAATGTGCCCGATCGGGCCATTTGGCTCTTAGTTTTTTTTATTTTGGCCCGTGGCCCGGGGCCAACATGCAATGGCCCGCATATCATTTTTTTGTGTTTTGTAGTTTTTGGAATATATTTTCGTAATCTGTCAAATATTATCTTTATGCGAATCATATTTTTTTCTTTTTTCTAAAACAAAATATTCTACAAAACACAATCTTTTCATTCCATCAACAAAATTATCAATGTGTTTCCTCCATAAACAAGTCCCCATATAGAAAATGACACTGAACTCATTCATTCAAACTGACGATTGCTTTTCATTTGTTTTGGATTTTGAGACCCACGACTCCTGGTTTGAGGACGATGTCCTCTCTGGTTTTATGCAGCCGGAGTAAAAGGTTTGTGGATGGCGTGATGAAGATTAATCTGAACTAATTGCAGCACTGCTACTTTTAGCCAGATCAACTTCCACCAGTGTCTTATCGGTGTTTTCATCGTCCGAGAGGGAATGAAGTAGGACTTCCTCGCTTAGAGTGATGCCTAGAGTAGAGGCTTGTTAGAGGCTGAAGAGGTCGATGGTTCCACGTGTGGACCTCGATATTGGTGTTCTTTGAAGCATTTCCTTCTGCTGAAGGGGCTTCTGGAGGGGTTGCATTTAGCGCGTCTTCGTCTTTCTTGTAAATACGGACCATGATTTCGTCAAAACCGTACTTAATCACGCCTTCGGTCGCGGCCAGTGGGGCCAGTGATTCCCTATTGATCACCAAGAGAGCTGATCTATAGCGACCCACTGTCTCATTCTCAACCTTTGGGACTTTCCAGTCGTGACTAGACTGATTTGGATTACATACCCATTTTAACCAGTTTTATGACAATATTTGGATAGTTGTATAGAGCCGGGACCATTATGCGTGCTCTTGGTTGGCAAGAAATATTCTCCCTTGTAATAACCTCGAGCTTGCCAACCGGCCAGACTTCTGGCAAGCCATTGACAGCAGCCCTGTACAGATTGAAAGATCTCTTATCTCCACAGGCGATGAGTTTGATACGATTTTGGTACCATCCTGCATCGGCTGTGTCTTGGGAAGTCCCGGATTCTCCTCGATGACAGATAAAAATCTGAAACCGAGATGAGCCTTGACGTCTGCCCATTGATCATGAGAGATGTTACTAACCACATGACCCCTGTCAATGACCGTGGCTATGATCTTGCCTTTGAGCGCGTCGCTAAAGGAAAGATCTTTATTGAAGGCTGTTGTGCTGCTGGAATGCACCTTCAGCCTTTTCGCTTCAGGCATGTCGCCTTCAAGAGACCTATTATGCTTTGACGTTGAGTTGCTGCAGGTTGGTTTGGTGGTTCTGCTAAGGAAGCCACTGGCCCACTCGAGTTTTCGCATTTGTTCCGGGGTTCTTTCCGCCGCTGGTAAGAAACCGACTGCGGCCAGAATTAGTCAGCTATGTATATTTTGGAAATGGCCCTTAAAATTTTTTCTTCGCGGCAACGCTGGTGACCACTTTGGGATACAATTCTACTTCACTCTGACGTCAGAGAGTCAACGCGTTGACCCATTTGGTTGACCGTGTAATGCAAGCTTAATCAGTTATCGCAAATATTAACAAGTATGCATACAGCAGATATCTGCTTTTATCGCAAGATTTGTATCTGTTGTTCGTCGAGAAATTAGGAAATTTTCACAACTCTTATTTCCGTTTTTGATTTTATCTAACGGGTAATACATTATCCTCATTCCGCTATTCGGCTTCTACAAAAAAAATAGGAAACCGCTTTTAATTGTACTTTGAGATACAAAAAATATTGGGTCCATAACATTTCCTTTTCTTAATCCATTTCATTTTATATTCACAGAACTTTGGGGAAGTGATGAAGCACGACATTGATAGATCCATACCACAGTTAATAGCAACATATGCTACCCGTCTTAATGCTGAACAGGCAGTTCTACGAGGAAAGGTTTTTAAAGACAAACGTTTGCAGGTTTATAACGAAAATGATTTTGATTAAACTGAAAACTATAAAACCAGCCAACAATTTTGTTTCAGATTTTATGGGCACCTATCGTTCAAACTTCAATGTCACATCAACAGGAAAGATCAGTTACTGATAATTTCAACGAAGAGAATCAAACTGACAAAAACTTAAAAAACAGCAATGAAAACAATGAAGCAGACACAGCTGACACTCTTCCAGAATTGCGCCTTGAAGATGAAGAAGAAGATGATGAGTCCGAAGATCGTTCTTGGCGCCGTTGATAGCGTAATGTCTCCAAATATATCATCACTATGAACATCTTTTCCACAGCAATAATAATGAGTTTATCGACCTATTCGTGACTGTTGAAAAAATATGCCTATAATACTGAATATTACTAAATAAAGAAGTACGAAGCGATTACAAAATATGTATACATATATAAATAAATATTTGCAGAGCTAAAACAAGCATTCAACAAAACACCTAGACTATTAGATACTGATTATGACTTAATAAGATAATATAATATTTACTATGATGCAGATGTAAAATAAGAAGTTTTTAGGTAAAAACATTTAGTGAAAATAAAAATAATAATTAAAGTAGTGCTTATGTTGGATTATATACATCCCAGAGTTTAATTAGTAATGTAATTCTTCTTTAAAACAAATAATTACAGTGAAAACGTAAGAATTATTATTTATAAACGAAAACAATGTTGCGTTTCAGTTATTTAGGACTTGTGTGAATTGGATGAATTGTGCTTAAAAATTGATGAATTTTCAACCACTACTGTCATAATTTAGCCTGCTCTGCTAATTTACACATTTGATTCAATACGAAATGTCAAAATTTAACCAAACGTCAAGTTTTAACCACTTTTTAACTGAATTCGCACACGGCCTTAAAAAGAAAATTTCACATAATTTCTAATTTTTCTTCAATTCAAATGGGTTTTAAAATCACGTTTAACGTTTTTTTAAACAGATTTATTTCCGATCGTTTATATACAAATATTCTAAACAATAACATGAACGCCAAAATAAGCAACAACTACGAAAAAGATACTAATAACAATAAATGATTATAAAAAGTGCAACATTCTCATACACAAAATCGATTATTGAAGACAAAGTAAGAAAAAACAAAAACAAAATAAATAACAAATTGTAAAAAAAAAATTAATTAAAAACTCGAAACGAAAATAGAAGACGGATAAAAATATATAATGAACTCGAGTAGTTAACTCAAAACATTTTTCAAATCTTATTGTTTTCTTTCAATTAAGAAGTCCACTATAGAAATCACAACTAGGCAGGTGGTGACCCGCAGCGTTGCCAAAATGTGCCCGTTTGGGCCATTTTGTCCTTAGTTTTTTATTTTGTCCCTTGGCCCGGGGCCAACACCAAATGGCCCACATATCATATTTTTTTCTTTTTTCTAAAACAAAATATTCTACAAAACACAATCTTTTTATTCCATCGACAAAATTATCAAATTCATTCAGACTGACGGACGTTTGCTTTTCATTTGTTTTCACCAATCGCCACTATTTTTTTTTCTCCACCTAGTACGTATCTCGTCTGTTTCTTTTGTCATTGTCATACGTTTACTGTTATTGTCCTGAGCCCGTTGATGGTGGATTTTGAGACCCACGACTCCTGTTTGAGGACGATTTCCTCTGGTTTTATGCAGCCGGAGTAAAAGGTTTGTAGAGTCCATGATGGCGTGATAAAGGGTAAATTCACAAACGTCAAATTTTTAGGTAGTGATCACCTTTGTATATGGATTTACCTAGTACTATCAAGAATGGGTTTCAAGCAAGCAAGCAGAGAACACACATTACAAACTAATGTAAAAAACTGTCAAAAAACTGTCAAACCAAGCAGAAAACCATTCTTGATATTACCTGGTAAATCCATATACAAAGGTGATCACTGCTTTTTTGCGATGCTGATCGTTGCTCAGCTGATTACGATGCGATGCTGATTGACAAAAAGTTTTACGTTTAAAAACAATTTTTGCTTAATGATGGACGTGATTCTAACAAAAACTCTCATTGATAATAATGAATCGAAGTGTAAGTTCACAAACGCATCACTGCAGTCATGATGCACAATCATTCAAAGTCAAACGTTCACAAACGCAAATTTGTGCATCATTTTTCTCGTCAACTGTTCACTATTGCAAACTGATGCGCAAAAAGTAAACAAAAAAGCATCACTGCTACAGACTGATTAGTTTTTGATTCCATATATTTTTTTGCAAATATGGAGACGGAAAAGGAAAATTGAGTATAATTTAATAGCAATTATATGGAAACTTAATATTTATTGAATATTCTTTTGTTTTTTCCATCATTAATAAATAAAAGAAAAAATGTGTTTTTCAACGTCAAATAAATAAATCGATCAGCATCGCATCAGCATCAGCTGCATAAGCATCAGCATCGCAAAAAAGCAGTGATGCGGAATCACTGCACAGAAATGAGGCGTTTGTGAACTTACACGAAAAACAACACATTTCTTCAAAAAATGCGAATTTCGAGGGTAAAACGTCTGAAGAGAATGCAAAAATTCATAAAAATTTCATCCAGAAGGAAAATTCCGAAGATAAAAAAGTTTTTCAAAATAATTGAAAAATACCCGAAAGCCGAAAATTCATCAAATTAATCATTTATAAACAACTTAGAATTTGATTAAATACTTTTCATTGTCCTTTTGCTCCATTTTTACTCCAATTCCCATCGGCATCAACAAGTTATCAAGAAAATTCTTGATGCTTTTTTCTTTTATATTTGCGCATCAGTTTATTGAACTTTGCAATAATGAACACTTGACATTTTATGTGATGCCAATTTTTGCGTTTATGAACGTGCTATAGAAATGATTCCTAATCATCTCTGCAGTGATGCGTTTGTGAATTTACACAAAGATTTATCTGAACTATAATTGCAGCACTGCTACTTTTAGCCAAATCAACCTCCACCACTGTCTTATCGGCGGCGTTTTCATCGTCTGAGAAGGAATGAAGTAGGACTTCCTCGCTTAGAGTGATGCCTGGAGTAGAGTCTTCAGTTTCCATGTCGGAATTACTGTCGACTGCGAGATCAGTTTCCACGTTTGATGGCTGGTTAGAGGCTGAGGAGGCCGATGGTTCCACGTGTGGTGTTACATCGATCTCCATATTGGTGTTCTTTGAAGCATTTCCTTTCGCTGAAGGGGCCTCTGGAGGGGTTACATTTAGCGAGTCTTCGTCTTTCTTGTAAATACGAACCATGATTTCGTCGAAACCGTACTTAATAACGCGTTCGGTCGCGGCCAGTGGAGACAGTGATTCCCTATTGATCACCAAGAGAGCTGATCTATACCGACCCACTGTCTCCTTCTCCTCAACCTTTGGGACTTTCCAGTCGTGAGTAGACAGGTTTGGATTACTCGTTTTAATCAGTTTCATGATCATATTTGGGCAGTTGTATGGAGCCGGGACCATTATGCGTGCTCTTGGTCTTAAAGGAATATTCTCTTTTGTAACAACCTCGAGCTTGGCAACCGGCCAGACTTCTGGCAAGCCATTGACAGCAGCCCTGTACAGATCGTAAGATCTCTTATCTCCACAGGCGATGAGTTAGATACGATTTCGGTACCATCCTGCATCGGCTGTGTCTGGGAGAGGTCCCGGATTCTCCTTGATGACAGATACAAATCTGAAACCAAGATGAGCCTTGACGTCTGCCCATTGATCATGAGAGATGTTACCATCCACATGACCGCGGATATAATCTTGCCTTTGAGCGCGTCGCTAAATAAAAGATCTTTATTGAAGGCTGTTGTGCTGCTGGAATGCACCTTCTGCCTTTACGCTTCAGGCTTGTCGCCCTCAAAGGACCTATAACGTTTTGACGTTGAGTCACTGCAGGTCGGTTCGGTGGTTCTGCTAAAGAAACCACTGGCCCACTCGAGTTTTCGCATTTTTTCTAGTGTTCTTTCCGCCGCCGCCGCGCCGCCGGTAAGATACTAACCTCGGCCAGAATTCGCGTAGCATTACGCTGATCTCGATCGCCAGGCTTGTCGCCCTCAAAAGACCTATAACGCTTTGACGTTGAGTCACTGCAGGTCGGTTCGGTGGGTCTACTAAAGAAGCCACTGGCCCACTCGAGTTTTCGCATTTTTCCGGTGTTCTTTCCGCCGCCGCCGGTAAGATACTAACTGCGGCCAGAATTCGCGTAGCATTACGCTGATCTTGATCGCCTGTACCTTCGTAGACCTCTTTCTGACCGACCCAGAGCTGTGTCCGTGTGACACAGTTGTGAATCCATTATTTAGTTTATTTAGAAAAGACAAATTGTTATTTTTTTTTTTTACAAATTATCCCTAGGGTAGTGGACTAGTGGCCCGCAGATTTTGGAAATGCCCTTCAAAATGGCCCTTAAAATTATTTTCTTCGCGGCAACGCGAAGGGTTTACATAACCCTTGAAACGTAGGAAAAGGTGATGAGGAAAAGGGACAGGGAACGTAGCAAACCAGTGAACTAGGGGATGAAAAGAATGTCCGAGGCGAAGGAAGCGGCACGGTTGTAGTGCACGGCTGTGCTCGTTGGAATGGGGGGGGGGGGACCCGTTTCGGACCTCACTCACTCACATAAATCGTGCCAGCTGAAAATCATCCACCACTTTCTCTCTTCTGCTACTCCTCTTACGGCACGGATGTCGGTCGGGCAGCGCAGTCTTTACCCTCCGTTATTGTTAATCAAAAAAGATGTGGAATGACTTCCCCTTTATCTGGTCTACTTGAAAATCATTTTAGAGCCATCTTTACCGAACACGCCGCTCAGCCACACCCCGTGAAAAACTCGACCTTACACTACACATGCATGCACATTCCAGTGACTGTGCATGCAAACTGCGAGTGTATGGTGAAGCATGTGTGGTTGTGCATGCGGCATGAGTGATTTCAAAATTTTTTGATATTTTCTTGTTTGTACATGCATGCATGTGCAGTGTGTGGGCTAATTTGCTCATTCAAGCGGTGGATTTAAATAAGTAGGTAAACATCAAGAGAAATCTAATTTTGAAAATATCAGCGGGAAATAAAAAAAATTCGACTTAATTCTTGGAACTTTATCGACATTAGTATTATTATTTTTTTTTTTGTATTGCCAATGCAATCAAAATAGCTTTTGCAGTGGACTTTGAATCTGACATTTTGAAGATGTTCTCTACTCAGCGATGTACACACGACTAAAGAATGTGCAGTTTGCATGAGTAGTATATGGTTGAAACGTGACTGTGCTAATTTTTGTTTGTGCATGCATGCATGTGTAGTGTATTGGCCCTATAACCCATTAGGCCTTTTCTTACCCAATGAGGAAAAACAAACACCGAGTTTTCATCAAAGAGACGTGATTCACATTTATTGAATTTAATTAAGAAATAATTGAAATGTAATAGTATTTAAATTGGTTAATTTTTGGAATTAAAGGATTGAAATTAATAAGTAATTAACACTGAAAGAAAAACAACCAATACAAGAGAAAAAGACTGATGGAAAACCGCAAATTAAGTTCAAGGTTCCCCTCAGATCTCGCCTAGATCTACTGGCGACTGACACGCTTCCCAAGATTTGGTTGTTCCCTGAGGCCCTACCTGCACAGAGCTCTATTTAGGTGGTACCTAGGTGCAAATGACTGAACGACGACGTACTACACGAAAAATAATAAGTTAAAAAAATAATAAGGGTATTCATGCAACGTCGTAAACTTTCCGACGTCGTAAAATCGGAAAGTTTACGATGCTCGTTTCATGAACGTCCCTTTATCTGCTTCCGAAAATGTCGTAAACTATGTCGTAATTTAATCAGCTGATTGTTAAACGTCATGATACACAGAAATATCAGGCATGTACACTCTTCGTGTCTTTGTGTTTTGTGAAGTCACAAACATCTTTTATTGTTTTTTTTATTTGTTAAGTGAAGACTCAGAATTTAAAATTATTTTTTCCAAAACATATGAAAAAGCGGTAAATAAATAATATTATTTATTTTCTATACAGACAAAAATCAGATGACTGTTGTGACGTCACTCAGAAGGTCAGCACATAGCTTAAACATATTTTGTATCCTGATCGTACGTTAAACGTCAAACAACATTGAGCTTTTTTCGTCCCCACTGGCAAGAAGACCAGCTCCTGTGTTGCCTTTCCAGGTGACCGCTGTAACAAATGTTCCTTTTAAATATCTCATCTTTCCACGGATGCACACCCAGTTGATGTTGGCTATGGCTGGGGTTTGCAATGCAATCCTTTGGTAAAATTTCTGAGCTGTGGGTTTCTGAAAGTTAAAAGATTCTCAATATAATTTAATAGGTACATATGTGTGCAACAGACCTCAAAAGACTCTGGGTGCTCCTTAATATCTTCTAGAATTGCGTCTAAAAAAACGTTCGTCTCAAATTGTGTCCAGCGATGAGTTGGATTAAGCCGGCGACGCACATTGGGGCAAGATACTCCAATAACCGGAATTAATTCTGTAGATGGGTCTGCTTTATTGAAAACATTTTTTTTTTGAGTTGAAGTACCAAAACAATTAATAGGAAAACCATAATTGACATTTTAAATTTAGTTTTAATGCTTATTTTACAAATTTTACAAATACTAGTCAAAACAATTAAAGGAACACTTGAAAAAAACTCAAAAATTGAGTGGTTTTTCATAAGGCTGTATCTCAGTAGAAATCGGATTGAAGTGAAATAAAAAGTTTTTTAAAGGTTATAATTTTTTCTTTTCAAATTATTTTGAGTTAAGAAAATACCGTTAGTCGTTTTCGCTTGAGCGTAATAAACAAAAAATAAAGTTTGGTTTGTCATAAAGTAAGCTGAAATTTTTTTTCAAGCCAACCGATCTAATAGCGTTTTTTTTTGGTAATCCGGAATAGTACACAGAACTGTCCGATTCCGGATTCCAAACGAACAGGCAAACACATTTTTTTGCTTCTAAGGGTTGAATGGTTGTGTATTTGTGAAACCTCATATGCAGAATTGCAGATGACATGACATTGTTTTTAATTTCTTTATTTGTAAACATGGCAGCGAGTACGTATATGCGAGTGTGTGCATGTATGCGTGATTCTGTTTTTGATTCTGACTTCAAATTCGGAATCGTTTTTCTGTTCTATTCAGAACAAGAACTGTCATCTTGTGCCAAGTGAACGAGTACAGAACTGTTCGGAACAGTTCCGGACGACCAAAAAAAAACGCTGTAAGATTCAATTTGAAAATTTTGTTGGCATTAATTCCCTGTTTGTTTTAGATCGCTATGATTTTTTTCTAATCAAAAAATGGGTTTACATGCAAAAACACAATTTTGACTTTAGACCCTAATATCTCTGCAAAATATTGACTTACAAAAAAATAAAGGCAGATTTGAAAAATACACTAGTCAAAACAATTAAAGGAACACTTGAAAAAACTCAAAAATGGAGTGGATTTTTATAAGGCTGTATCTCAGTAGAAAAAAAGTCGGATTGAAGTGAAATAAAAAGTTTTTCAAAGGTTATCATTTTTTCTATTCAAATTATTTTGAGTTAAAAAAGTACCGTTAGTCGTTTTTGCTTGAGTGTAAAAAATGTTCACTCAATTTCAAAATCGAAAAAAAAATAAACTTTGAGTTGCCATAAAATGAGCGGAAATTTTTTTTCAATCCAACCAATCTAAGATTCAATTTGAAAATTTTGCTGGCTATAATTCACTGTTTGGTTCAGATCGCTACGATTTTTTTTCAAATCAAAAAAATGGATTTACATGCAAAAACACAATTTTTTTTTTTTGGACTTTGGACCCTAATAACTCTGCTAAATATAGACTTACAAAAAAACTAAAGACAGATTTGAAAAATTCATTAAATTTTCTACACAAAAACATTTAAAAAAAATAAAAATATTGTTTTTTCAATCTTTTCTATCACTTTAAAATAAAGTCCAAAATACGCATTTTTCAACTTTTTCATAAAAACTGCCGTTATTTTGTGCTTTTCAGTGATACAACTAATCTGAGGCTTAATTATTAAAGTTCATAAAATTTCCTTGATTTTGGTGAAAATTTCGCATCAATACGATTAACTGTTTCTCTGTTTCGATCAATCAAACTTACAAAACACTTTTTTTTTCAATTTTAAGGAAAGTGTTCTTTTATTTGTTTTGACTAGTGTATCATGAAAACCACTTTTATTTACATTCTAAGCTTATTTTCTTAGTAAAGTCAGATTCATCGGACTCAATTTTATCGCCGCTGATACTAGTGTTTGAGTTTTTAACACTGGAGACATTTGGGGCAATGATTAGGTCAAGGACTTCTTTAGGGAATGTTCTGAAGTTTTTTTTTTGGTATTTGCCTTATACTGGCTATTAAGGGGTCTCAAGTTACAAGCAATAATGGTGTTGCTGAATCAAGAAGTTTAAAACTAATTGGTGTAAGCAACTAAGATTCATTAGCTTTCAAAAATCGGAATTCGTTTCTATTACATTCAAACTGTTTTTTTGTGAATCTAGCTTCAAAAATCGATAACGAATGGTGGAGTTCTTAAGCATTCCCATTGTGGCTGGCTTCAAGGTGATCTACCAAAAATTTCAATTTATTTTTCAATGTTTTGATTCCTGAATATTTCATGAGCTCAAACAACTCCATTCGAGTATAAAATATACTGTTAGAACGTGAACTTACACGAAAAAAGCCTTTTTTTTGTGCATAAACATTCAGAATTTTGTAGGGTACTCTATTACAAAAACTTTAATAAAAAAAGGGTGTAAATATGAGCAAGAAATTCTTTTTACGCACAATACACAAGATATTAAACTATACTGTCACATAAAAATCTCAATGTAGAAACGTGTAGAAACCTACTTTTTCTCTAGCTATACATAAAAATACCCTTAATTATAAGGTGCACATTATCTATAATTAATTTATATTGAAAAACAAAAAATAGAAACTTAAAATATATTTAGCAATAAAGTACATACTTGAAACTATTGATTGCATGTTGATTTTAAGTTTTCACGTTTTTAAAATATTTAAACAAAGCCACACTGATAACACTACTTATTTAGCACATGTCTTGAGAGTAAATGAAATGTGATTTCAATTCGACCGTATGGAGTGAGAAAAAAACATAAAAATATAATTGATTCAGCAAATGATAGCTTAGAATATGTGCTAACGGGAAAACCAGTTTTCATATTCATCGCTTGGAATTTTTTTTTTTAGTTTATTCCGACTCCTTCATATGAGTGGGCCCACTGTGCGACGTTGTTTAAATATTTTGCTTTCCTCGGAGTTCTAAAAAGAATACGTAATTAAAAAGTTTTTTTTTATTTTTTTATTTCTTTATAATTTTATCTCACCTCAACCATTTTAATAAAGAAAATTATTTATTTGTTGATCCAACTTTATCTGACTTAGAAATAACTTTCATAATCAAACGTCACTGTATGTACCGTTATAGCCTTTTCCCACCGACTTGATTTAGCTTATTTGATTTATAAATCAAGAAAGGCGTTCCCACTGAACTTTTTACTTAATTTAGCTAGACATTTAATATGACGGTTTTACACTAAAATAAAACCGTTATTATTTGCCGACAGAAAACACAGCGTCGCTATTGAAGAAGCTATTGTGTATTCGCCCTAAGATCTTACGTGTTCAGCCTAAATGTCTAATGAAGTTTCTCGATTTGTCACCCAGAGGGCAGTTCTGTTGCTGTCAAACACTGCAAGCGCCTACCAGGTGTAAAATTCCTCATAGCGTCTTCACCAGTAAGGAACTTACTGCGACGCTGTGTTTTTTGTCGGCAAATAATAACGGTTTTATTTTAGTGTAAAACCGTCATATTATCTGCCTGGTGAAAACACAGCGTCGCTATTGAAGACGTGTTTGTTATCTGCTGGTGTTTGAACACAACGCTATGATGATGAAAACTAGAAATAGTTCTAATAAAAATAGTTAAGAACCTTATTCCCATAAAAGAAAATATGTTTTAATCAATTCAGTCCATTTTACATCATATCTCCGAGATATACTATTGACTTGACAAACTAAGTTGCTCTTCTTGTATAATAAGTATTATTGTTACACAAAACAAAAATTTAATTCATAAATAGTATGGTTACAAAAAATAAAAATTCAATTCATATTTACTTTGCTTTAAAATTCTGAAAAAGTTGGTTTCCCTTCACGGAATGATTAGGATTTATATTTTTGCAGTAGTGTCGTCTGAAAGTATTCTCCGCCCTCCAATTTCCTCTTGAAAGAATTTCATCAACAGGTTGGTTCTGGAGCCAACTTAGTGAAGCAACCGCGGCTCGCACACTACCAGGTGTATCACTTATTCCGGTCTCTCGTAAAACTGACCGCACCCAACCGCCGATCAATGTTCTTGATGCTGGTCTGACTGGTCCCTTTACGCTTATAAAAAGACTGTCAAGATTATCCACACTTGCTCTTCTCTCCTCGGATAATGTGATTAAACGCCTTAACCAATATACTGGACAGATGTTTCTGTTTGAATGCTCGAGTAACTGCCAACTGGACTGTCTCTGTGTGGCTGAGTCAGTCTTCGAACCAAAAGACGGATGTAATATAATTTCGTTTCTACCCTCTATAAAACTGTCGGGGGAAACTCTAAGCAATGTAAGATCATGAACTCTTCGTCCAGATGCAAGTAGCAAAATGATAGCCGCCCTCCTTGATGCTTCAAAAAGGGTTTCATTGCTCTTTGTTGATGCCAGCCAATCTACTACAGTCCGGGGATCCCAAGTCTGTAATTTTCTCGTAGCAGGTCTTGCCAATGATACTGCTTTTAAAATCTGTTTCACTAAGAAATGTGAAGAAAGATTTTCAACTGCATTCGGGCCACAAAATGTTGAAATTGCAGATTTATAGACAATAATAGTACTTGGTGCATAGTTTTCTTTTAAAAATAACCAGGCCAAAAATCTAGCCACAATGGTACCAGATGGAGAATTCGCATTAAAATGATTTACTTTGCACCAAGCTATCCAAGTTCTTATAGCTGGTAAGTATGTCTTTAAAGTCGAAGCTCTCCACCCTTTCTTAAGTAATTCTTTTTCTTCATTCGACCAAGCCTCTACCTGATTACCCCACCCCCAACTCTCCATACGTTCAGGCTCAAGATGAAAGAATTTGCGCCAAGGTTCTGCCACTTGTCTCTGAAAAACCTTAGCTGCCCTCGCCTGAAAGGTGTCTGTGAGTCATTTATTGGGCTTGGTGTTCTCTTTGGAGCGAAAGGAATTCGCTCCCCGTCTGTCCTGCTTGCTATCACCCTGCCTCTCTTTGTAATTGTTTCTGTGTGCAGATCTCTTATAATTATACCTGGTCTCACTTTTCTTTTTTCTGTCGTTGTAAGATGACCGTTGATTCTGAAAAGGCCTTCTCTCCCTAGAAAAAGAAGGAGTGCTTAGCCAAGACTGAGATCCACCAAGCGATTGCATTAAGGCCTGTAGCGCCTGTTTGTCAAAAAGATGCTCTACACTTGGATTAACGTTTCTAAGCGCAGACTGAATGTTCTTATTAGATATCTCAGAAATTAATCTCTCACGCCTCACCTCTATGCACTCAGCTCTCTTACCACATATCACCTGCAAGGCTAGTTCTGTGTTTTTATAGGACTCAGAGGATGATCCAAACAAATTTGTAAATTTGTCAAACAACGAGTTTGGGTTCAAGTCATCCGGTGACTTGAAAGCCCAGTCAATAATTGACTGAAGTCCTGATTTCAACAAAGACTTTTGTTCCAACAAGGAATTAGAAAGGGCTGCCATTACTTGCTCTGTGGAAACTAAATAATCCTTTGTCTTACCGAGCAAACAGAGCTCATCATTTACCTGAAGTTCAACGAAACCTGGAGAAGCCGCCAGCATCTTCATTGCTTTGGAATATCTCACATTCTTCCATGTTGGAAGTCCAAAATGTTGCAACCTGACAAGCGCTTCAAGATGTTCTTTCTTCGCTGGCTGGACCACTCTTGCATCGCTCTCAGTCTGCAACTGACCCAGATCTAGTGATCTGTTGGAATATTCTGGATGACTGAGAAAATCCTCTGATGTTGGCATGTGCAGTCCGATGCTCGCCTCCTCCTCCTGTGGAACAAACATGCCCATACATTGGGACAGATAACTGACCTGATCTGCTAGTTCACCCAGCCGCTGATCAATTGATGTCGGCTCGCGAGTTCTAGATTCTCTCTTTCGTTTGTTTGGTGGTGGTGAAGCAATCATCTCACTGCGCGAGGATGAAGAACTCGAAGACGATGAGCTCCTTTTAGAATGGCGAGGGCTCATATCTTTTTTCTTTGATTTACACGGCGATGAACTCATTTTAATGTTTATGAACAATAAAAATCTTAATCTTTCACTTTTTATAATAAATTTTTTTTTCTGAACTTGATCAAACTTGATTTGCGACCTAACGGCGACGAAGTACACAACGCTATGAGGAATTTTACACCTGGTAGGCGCTTGCAGTGTTTGACAGCAACAGAACTGCCCTCTGGGTGACAAATCGAGAAACTTCATTAGACATTTAGGCTGAACACGTAAGATCTTAGGGCGAATACACAATAGCTTCTTCAATAGCGACGCTGTGTTTTCACCAGGCAGATAATTAATCTTGACATAACTTTTGAATTTTTCAATCAAATATATTAATATATGACACAAAATTTGAAATTTGACTGTCAAAAAGAAAAAAAAATGAATTCAAAATGAATTTTATTCATTACTTGAGCATGAAATCATTCAGCCTGGAATCATCGAGGTGATTTATACCTAATTAAAAAATGAACAAGCTAAATCAGGGGTGGAATCGGCTAAATTCAAAAATGATTATCACATTTGTGATAGTCACATGTGATGAAATGAAATTTTCCTTCTGCGTAAAGTAATCACAAAAAAAAATTGTTTTATTTGGAATCACTTTGCCAAACTGACGTTTGTCAGTTTTTCTCTCGCACAATCTCTCGAATACCCTGGTTGGTTATATGAGTGTTTAACCAAATAAATTTAATGCAATCACTTATTTTCTTAAAGGAACTGCTGGCTGAGGGCAAGGAAAAGATAAAAATGGAGGTAAAGAACATCGAGAAACAAACAAACGAAATCAAATCGGGAATGGCCGGGCATTTATACCAGAGATTTGGAAGTAATATCTCGCTGGAGAGCGATTAGAGTTTTGCTTTTGGGCTTACGATTACGAGGAATTAATTAATTGCAGATCATTCTTATGACATTTAATACACCACGTTATATATATTGGGAATTTTAAAAAGTAACATTCATAAAACCAAAACAAACGCTTAGAATCGAAGAATCTTGTACGAGATTGGGATTGTACGAATTGGTCTTTTGTATATGAGCACTCAGGTGCCCGAAAGTTGCACGGAACTGCTCCCTGAAACACTATTTAGCATTCAAACTGTACTTTAATGGTGTAGCTAGTCTTCAGACTGTTGAACTTGCCATAACTCTCTAGACATGGTTCATCGAAAGGTCCTTATGTTCAAAGGAAGAGAAATTTATTGAAATAACAAAATTTATGCACATCTACTTTTATTCTGCTTCGAAGTCTTTTTGCAGGTTTGTCTGGCAACTAAAAATGAAGGAAATACTTTCAGCGGCTGAGCTGAGACACGCTTCCTAAAAGAAAAAAAAATAGTAGTAAGAAAGTGACACATTTAAAATTATTCAAAACTCACTTCTAGCAAATCATTTGAAAACGGTTTGCAATAGTGTTCTCATTTCGTCAATTCGTTTATCTGAGAGGAATCTCTGTTCACGTAGAACTGCTTCTTCCACTTCAATCGCATCCGCATTCAAAATTTTCATGAGTAGCACATGTATCAAAATCCATTAGTAGACCAAACAGACCAGTCAATTCTTGACAGTAAACTTCATGGAAACCTCCGAAGGAAATTCTGTAGCAGAATGTTCATCGTTGTTCTTCAAAGCACAACTTCCAAGACTAGTTTTGACAATTTGTCACTTTTAGATTTTTAAATTTCAATTAAATTTGATGCGTCCCCTCAAAAATACAAATTTTGTATGAAAGTGATAGCTAAAAGGCTGTCACAGAAAAAAATCACACAAATGTGATTGTCACAAGTGATAATCACCTTACACAGACAAAATTTGTGATCTATGATTATCATTTATCACAAATCACCTTAGCCGATTCCACCCCAGGTAATTTCAAATAATTGAAAATGTATGGCAAATCATGAAATAAATTATGTGTTTTAGCTAAATCAAGTTGTTTTAGCTAAATCACGTTGGTGGGAATAGGCTATTAGCTAAATCACGTTGGTTGGAATAGGCTATTACAAAAAGTTTACGACTTTTCCGATGTTAACGACCAAGTTTACGACACAAATTCGTGTCGGAAAGTTTACGATTTGTCGTAAAAGATTTCCCATACAAATTTTGACAGCTAGTTTACAATCTTCGTTCCAATTCTCGAGGTTTCATTCTGGATTCCTTGTTCAGTCTCTTGATGAGTATTTTAACCTCGAATTAACATTAAAAGCAAATAATTCTTTAAAGAAAATAATCACTCGTTCCAAATGCGGGCAAAGTGCATTCCTATTCGGTTATAGCCATTTCATTTCGGCTCGTATGAATATTCTTAACTTCTAGTGCAGGAGTGAATCAGTCGGAAGCGACTCCTGAGGCTACTATCCTCTCAACTTCTCGGTTTTCAAATTAAAAAGTACAAAAAAAAGCCTTAATTAGTTGTATATGGCGTAGAGGTCGAATAAATCTTACTGCCAATTCCATAAAGCATTGCTTAAGTTTGAATTGAAACCCGATTTGTTTGGATCTCGTTACAGATAATGCCAGGTATCAAGATAGCAAAATAAGATTTCTTAATTAGACTCAACCTTTTGTTTTCATTTTTATTTTTGTTAATTTTTTATGTCGGAAATTCTACTGCTTGATATATTTGATGCCATGTAGTGCTTTTCTCGCAATTTTGCTTTTCCTCACTATGTTTTTGAAAGTACCCCTGTTCTACTCACTTTTACTCACCTTTTGTTCGTTAGGCCGTGTGCGAATTGCATTAAAAAGTGGTTAAAACTTAACGTGTGCTTAAATTTTGACATTTCGTGTGAAATAAAATGTGTTAAAACTAGACTAGCTGCGGAGCAGGCTAACATATGACAGTAGTGGTTAAATTAAACCAGTACTTTTTCCAAATTCATCCAATTCGCACACGGCTTTAAGACGACAAATTTTCAAATTTGTCGGTTAATTAATCCCCACATGGTGAAAGCAAGTTTGCTATTAGGTCCGTTCTTTTACTTTTTGGGCAGTTTGTGTAAAAACTGTCGAAAATCATCCCCACTCCTCGAAATTTTGTGATTCACCCAAAAAGTAAAAGAACGCTTTACACCAAAAATCTGCCAAATGCACAAAATTATGTCAAACGTCAGCAAAATTCAATGTACTTCTTATGGTTTGACAGAACTTACACAAACTGTCACAAGAAATTTTTGTGTCTAAAATCGGCAGATAGGGGAAATATTTTTCTCCTTCGAAAGTGACAGATTTTACAATAAGTGGCAGTAAAAGAACGAAAAAGTGGGAGAATATGGCAGGTTTGGGGAGTAAAAGAACAGAGGTGCGTTTTTGCGCTGACTATAATTAACTATAATCAACAATGGTTGACTATTTCTCGTTTTTGCACGCCAATAGTTACGATTCGTAATCACAATTGTCGTTTTTGCGGTCTGTGTTGATGTGTCAAATCGTAACTATCTCTAACTATTTCCAATCCATCTCAGGAGGTGAGTTGAAAGTAGTTGGTGTGTCAAAGTGTTTTTTTTTTTTTTTGTAAAATGGCGTCTTTAATAATTGTCAATCTGGAATCTAGAAAAAACATTCTGGTTGTACATTTTTTTACAACCGCGTAGCCGCGAATTTAATAACATTCAAAGGATTTCTGTTCGTTTTCAATTATTTAATTACAAAATAAAGAAAACAAGGTTCCCCTAACAAATTTTAAATTGTCGGAAAAAATAACTTTATTTCGCCGGATATTTATCAAAAGGAACTTCATTAGAAAAATAGTCAACAAATCATAAGGAAATTTCTCTCGTGCACTTTTCAGGTAAGTCTTTTAAAGTAAGAGCTTAACCACTTAATTTACAATTGCTTGAAATTCCTTAGTTTGATGAGTTGGATCAAAATATAACAATTCAAGAACATTATCGATTTCCCCGTGAGGAACGTCCAAAATCAGAATTGGCAGAAGATGAAGACAAGAAACAAAACTTTAACGATAATAAGACACAAAGTGTGTGCAGCTTTTGATTCTGTGGACGCATAAAAACCTACAGGCGGAGGATGCTTCCAAGGGTCAGGCAAAATTGGATCTGATTGACATCTTCTATCGAAATATGGTCTCCTCGAACAATGTCCTCACATCCAGCGCAATTTCAACTACGAAACAATTTCTCGAAGTGCATCCAGCTGACACCCAGTTCATGTATGAGGAGCAAGCTGTGCGGAAATCAGCTTATATCAACTCAATATCGCCAGTTAGAATGATACACACTGCAACCACGACCCATAGAGACCTTGAGTCGTTCCTTATGTCCCATAGTTCATCATGCAAGTGTGAGAAATGCAATCACACATTCTTCAAATGTCAAAGCTTCAAAATCGGTTGCCTCAACGCAAGACTGCTGTACCTTAGTGATAACTACAATGAATCCGAATCGTTCTTCGCCAAAGCCTTGGAATGGTGTTCAAATCAAGAGCATCAAACACACACTAAATTTTATTTCAGAGAATATCAATTCTGTATGCTTATGCTGATTCATTTCATAAATGTTCTGCGACTGACAAGGAAGTTCAACGAAGCTATCGCCAACAGCAAATGTTCAATTGAAATGTACAATCAATTCAAAAACGCCTTAGATGGAGTCTATCATCTTAATTTGTCCCTTCAAATGGAATCAGCTGTAATTGAGATGAATCAAAAGCCCATAACCCCAAAAGTAAAAAGAATTCTTAAATTCAGTCCGATTGAGGCATCAATCAAACTCAACAGAACAACTAGCTTCGACAGCTGCATCATCATCAAAACCATAGAGAATATATAATATATATAGAGAATAGATAAGGTTCTACCAAGAGTACGACGTTCACCGACTTTTGAAGAGGTTTGAGTTCATATTTTTACTAACACAATTTTCATTATTGACAAATTTTAACAGGAAAAGACAAAGGAACTAAAAAAGAACACCACAACCCTGCCAGCAACAAAAGGACTCTCAATGCAAGTCAATCAAATACGACAGGAGCGCTACAAATGGGAAAAATATCGAAAAACAACCTCTCTATACAGAAGAATGGAAGAAATTCTGGAATCGTCGCTACAAAGAATTGGAAAACGAAAAGAACGTCGATCGCAACAAATACGACTACAAGCCCGAATGCATTTTATTCTGGACAAATCGCATGAAGGAATTGCACGCGAGAAATCCGAATTGTTGCATCTAGAACTCGAACACCAGAAGTTAAAACGTAAAATGATTGTTAATGACGTTTTGTTTTTTTTTGAGTTTGTTGGAATTATCCAAGATAATGGTAACATCACGCATTGAAGAACCGCCAAACAGGGCTGTAAAGCGAAGCGGTGACGATCGCTATCCGGAAGCAACCGAACGCAAGAGGAACACAGGCGCAAGATTTGAGGCACCGCCTCCACCGAGGTTTGATGCTTCTATTGTTACAAGGTGAGTTTGGTGTTTAATCTCCGTCAGAAAAAGGTCCCCTGATTATTTGTTTTTTATTAGTTATGATAAAAAACGTGACGACTATGGAAGTTCATCCAAACGTGACGACTTCACATCATCAAAGCACGGAGGCGGAAAAGTGGCGCAGCAGGAGCCGACGACTATTCAGGCAGTACTATGTGCAGTGCGCCCACAGCACGATTACACAGACAGAACACAGGCAGCAAACGTTCAAACGCCGACTATTCATCCAAACGCAATTATCTATCGAACAAGCGCAGCTGTGGCGGCCATGATTACTCTTAGGTTGAGATTCGGCATGTTCCTTCGTCCAGTTATCAATGTTATCATGCATCGAAAGGCGGTGGTACTGGAATGAGCGGTTCGTCGTTCTACGGTGGTGTCATGGACAGGGTGGAGGCAACAGCAAGCGCTACGAAGGAGCTTCCTATGTTGAGTGTCAAAGTGGTGGAAGCGGTGGCGATGGATCATGTAGCTGGCAACAAATAGGACAGTCGGGTCATGGACATTCTTCAAACTCTGGTGGACCGTGTCGGGCATGATGTCATACGCCAGCAGTGGTTTATCAACGAATGGAGGGATCGCCGGCGGAAGGAATTCACTCAAAGCGTCCGACAATTGGCTCGTCAGGTGATCGCTACGACAGGACGTACAATGAGAGATCCGGACCGTATGGAGGCAGCGGTGGAGGTGGTTGCAACAGCCGCCAAGTCGCAGATCGTTATGCGGACAGATTTCGTCACGATATGAGAAATATTAGTCAACTTTTGGAGATCATGAGAGAATATTCATACAGAAGTCAGTACACACACACAACAGATGTACGCTTTTCAAAAATATGTTGTAACAGGTTTATTTTGAGAGTTTAGTGTATTCTAAATGTTGGTTTATTTTCTTACCAATGCAATTTTATTATTAATTATTTATAAATATAAAAAGAAAATATCACAAATTTTTGTCTTTTGCTCTTCTTGTTTTCTCTCAAAAGTGACTACTAAGAGGGTTGTAAACGGGTCGAGGTTTTCCAATTCGACGAATAAATTTGTTCGGCGAAATAGCGGATGTTCAACAGACGATTGATTTCTTCGATGAACAACAAGGACTTGTACTCAATGCACATGTCCATGTGCTCTTTGTACGACTCCTCGAACTTAAAGTGTCAGAAGCATGATCTGCACTTTCGTTCCTTGCCTTGTTCGGATTTAACCAGTCCCTGACCATCTTTGAAGACATATTTGGCCATAATTTTTGCTGCTACAGAATAGTCACGACGGTTGTTCTGAAAGATAGAAACATTAATTTTGTTTGTTTCCTTTTTTTGACTGCATTTACATATCTCCATTATGTTGAGTGAGATTTCTTGCAGTGATGGTGGAGGAGCGATTGCAGCTCCCTTGTTTGAAAACAATCAAATCTTAGATTAGAATCACACAAAAATATGGGGCCTGTTCAAAGATAAATAAATATTTTCTTATTTTAATTTTCTTCAACAACTTACCATATCAAGATCGTTCTTGAATTTTTGCAATAAATTTAGAGCAACGAAAATTGTTGTCTCTTTATCCATTTCAATTTCAATAATATTATGATCAAAAGAAAAGAAAAATGTAACCTCAAAAGATTTGTTTTTGTTTTTCTTGTTTGACAGCTCAACCAAACTCAACTAAAAAGCGTTTTTGGATTATTTCAACTATCTCTAACTATTTCAACTATGACACATCAACCATTTTTTTTTGACACAAAAACTATAGTCAACTATCGTCGGCGCAAAAACGCACCTCAGACCTATTATAGTTTGTTAAAAACACGCATACTCTAGCAGCAAACTTGCTTTTAGTTTGTACGCAATTGTTATTTTGACAGCTTGCTTTCCTATCTTCTTATAACTGATCAGTGGTTATGGTATTTTACTTTGAGCCAAGAAATTGATTCTTCACAGATCTGTGGCAAGTTGTTTTCCTTTATGGGATTTTATATTTAGCCAAGATATTGATTCTTCACGGATCTGTGGCAATTTTTTTCCCCTTAAATGAATTACATTTGGCGTTTTTCTTGTTTACCTCTGAGCAGATCACAGATGTGTCAAGACAAAGCTCTGATCAGATCATATTCAAAGTCCTCCGATATAAAAAAGAAACAAACCCGAGCACCGAAATGAAATTTTTTACTAATTTTACTAATTTGATTTATATTTTTTTGTTTACTTACAGTCACGCGCTACTGTCTTGGGAATCCATTTTTAATTATATGTTGTTTTTTGTTTATAAAATTAGAAAAAACAAGTGAAGTTGTCTTCGCTCCGGTATTCGCTCTATTTGCTCGGTCGTTTTATCCTGAGCAAATAGATTTAGCTCCGAGTTCTGTTCTGATACATCTGAGCTCAAAAAGAAAAACAGATTTTTTCTTTGACATTTCTGTGATCTGCTCAGAGGTAAAAAGAAAAGAAAAACACCAATGTGGAGAAGTAATTGAAATTTTTACTGGAAGAATTGATTTCTCTGAAATCTCTTTTTGGAGACAGATTTACACATCTTCTCACACGAAATTTCACACTACGACTTTAACATTTCGATCTGACTATTTGTTAATATTCAAAACGTTTGTTACAATATTTGTTGAAAAATTATTTCTGCGAAGGTAGAAGAATTGAAAAAAAGAATATTTAATCATATATTTGTTTCTATAGCTTTCACACACACATTCAAAAAAGGGATTGCTCTTTTGCTTTTACAAATTACATTGAACCCAAAAAGAATTGCATTTTAGTAGCAATTCGTGGTGGTTGAATGTAAAATCCCATTACTCTATTAGTCCACCTCCACAAATCTGTGATTCTGATTTAGTCAATAAGTGGTTTTCCTCGCCCTCGGCCGTGGATTGAGCTTATTCTATAATTTTTGTTCGGTCGTATGGGTACGTTTCAATTGTGCATGCTCCTTTTCTGTCTTTGGCGTAATGAATTTCCTGTTTGCCACTTTCTGACAACGCCTTTTAGCTTTATATAAAAAATAAATTTACATTTAGACTACAATCCCACTTGTACTTTTGTACTTTTTGGTCTAAATGTGTAATTTGTGTCGCAAAGAATGAATAAAAGTTCACCTGTTCTGTGTTTCGTTTTGTTACTTAAATCAATCATTTTTTGATACGATAATTACATAAATATGTATGTTCTCATAATTCTGGTGTTATCAGAAACTTCCCTTTCTTAGCCTGTGTACCTGTTTGGAAAACTGTAAAGTTGAATCATAATTATGAGTACCTATGAGTAAATTAAAAGTGTGTACCAAACAGTACCAAGTCGTGTAGTTTTAGTAAGTCTCTTTGAATAAGAGCTTGCTAAATGAAGATGTGCAGTACTGTGAGAATACTCTACGTTCGAAGAAACACTCAGTTTATAAATTAACATGGTGAGTGCAATTGTAATACCTGGGTATCAACAAACAATTCAATTTTTCTTGAAGAAAGTTAAACTTCCAAAGTTTGGAAGCCAATAAGCTGACAACTTACCTTATAACATGGAATATCTATGTTCCAGTTGAGTCTTTTGATCATGGTTCTTGTGATTTTTTTTTTTGACATTTGATTCTGTTTAAATGGTAACTATAAATAGGATTCCATACCACACTGCAATACTCAAAGATTGACCTTCAATAAGAAGTAAACAAGTTGTCAAGGTGTAAGGATCAGTTAAATCAACAGAAGGCTCTACTTTAGTCTAATTTTTTTCTAGGAAAATAATATTAATAAATAAATAATAAATAAACACGATCGAACTTTTTGCCACTGATCAGTTATAACAAGGTTGGAAACCTACCTACGTTTTACCCTCCAACCAAATACCTCAAGTTTTATTTGTTTTTCATACACACATACTCTTGCAGCATACTTGCTTTTTATTATGTAGGTAATTGTATCATTATTACAGAAACACGCACACTCTTTTAATTTTTACTTTATTATATTTATGTAATGTTATATTGTCATATTTTTATATATTTATATATATATATATATTTTATATATATTTTTTTTTGTTATAAGTAGTTAAACAATGTTAGTTTTAAGTTTAGTTTTAAGTAATCATTGTAATCGTAGCGTTAGTATTTAACGTATTTGAATAAACAAGTCATAAACACATATATATGTTCTGTAGCTCAACTCAATCAAATTTTTAAGCTTCACTTGCTATAAGATAATTTAAGTACAAGTTGAACTGTGTATGGAGTGCTTTAATGTGTTAGCATTTAATTGAAATAAAAACTAAAACTAAACTCTTGCAGCTTGAGCTAACCTGCTTTTTTGAGTTTGTATTACACTCATACTCTTGCAGCAAATCTGCAAATGTCATTTTGACAACAAGCTTTCCCATCTTGTTATAACTGATCAGTGCTTTTTGCTATCAATCAATTCAGTATTAAACTTTAAACGTAATTTCCTTTACCGGATTCTAAATTTGAAAATGAAAATGAACCCGGGAAATTGATTAAAAATTGTTTTTAATTTTCCGTTTAGGGCCTTTTTTTCTTATTTCTGCAAAAAATTGTTCAAATACGCATATGCAAACTGTGTTATTCAATTAATACTCATTTAAACTAATTAAACAACAATTTTTTCAAACAAATTTTCATTTATTTATATTTTGGCTGGACTTTCACAAATTGGCTTCTGAATTTAGACACGAGAATGGTCTCAATAGATAGATACTAGTTATTTAAGCACAAATAAATATTTCTTTTTTTAATTAATTAAATAAAATTGCACTTTTTGCACAGAATTCACGATTTAATGTAATTTTTAGTACCGGCAGACTGCGTATATTTATGGGATTTTTTGGGGTCGGAAATTTTCTTAAATACTTCCCTTTGAGGACATTTTGAGTTTTGAATATATACCCAGTCGTTGTCGAGCCGCTTGCGGCGAGCGCGTAGCCAGCGTCGTGCACTCCACATCGAGGGTTAAAATCCCTTTACCGGCGAAGCCGCCGCATATACTTTCTGTTTGATACAAAAAGCTGCATTGGGTAATACATTACTCATCTGCCAACACTAACATGCTTCAACCTGAAGTTGTTTCCTCACCTTTTAACAGATAAATCAAAGAAAAAACAAAAAAACAAAATTCTAACCTCAATGAACCCAATTGTGAAAGTCGCCCCTATATTTTTTTAACAATTTTTAAAGTTTGCGCTTTTCACCGAAATGCAACCTCGGAAAATGAATAACAAAAAATGTTTTTTTTTCTATACTTTCAAACTGTATCATTACTCCACATCCAGTGCTCGGTGGTGGGATTTCTTGTACCCGTCTTATGTTTGCTACATTTCTGTTTACTATCAGCTTTGTGTAGCAAACAGAAAGTATATGCGGTGGCTTTGCTGCTAAAGGATTTTCACCCTCGATGTAGAATGCACGACTCTGGCTACGCGCTCGCCGCAAGCGGCTCGACAACGACTGGGTATATAAAAAAAAATTCCCAAAATATTTCCCAAAAGGACCAATAATACACTACCCATACGTGCACTTAATAGAAGAAAATTATACACATTGCTATGTGTTTGTGTTTGGAAGAAGTGTCAAAATACATCCACAGTGTTCTTTTCCTCGTGTTTTCATATGAAAAATAGAACGTTTAAAAATTTATTAAATTATTTTGATTTGTTTATTAAATTTATCTTTCAAATAAAAGTTTTTTTTTTGTCAAAATTCAGTATTGGAAGTTTGAAATCTGAGCCTGATATTTTAAACGCCATTCACCACGTTAAAAAATGTATTGAAATTTATGTTACTATTTCTTATACTCATGTCAAAATGCATTTCCTCATGATAAATTAATAATATTAATACATTACCCAAAATTTTTTAACATTAAGGCCGTGTGCGAATTGTGGTTAAAAAATAAAAACGGATGAATTTTTAACCACTACTGTCATATTTTAACCTGCTCAGCAGCTAGTCAAACAATGCGAAGTGTCAAAACTTAAGCAAACTACAAGTTTTAACCACTTTTTAACTGAATTCGCACACAGCCTACTTCAAGTTCTAATATTTGGTAAAATATTACTCATCTGCCAACACTAACATTCTTCAACCTGAAGTTGTTTACTCACTATTTGACAGCCAAAAAAGAGAAAACAGCGTTTTTTTTGTCGTCCGGAACTGTTCCGAACGATTCTGAATTCGTTCACTTGGCACATGATGACAGTTCTTGTTCTGAATAGAACAGAAAAACATTGAATAAGAAGTACAGGAAGGGGTCATATCTCTTATGAAAATGAAGTGAAGCATTTTTCTAAGTAGTGTGAGTTTCACAAACACAAACGCATTACAACAGGGCTGGTCTGCAGTTGAATGGTTAATCTCAGGGGCGCCAAGCGAAATTTGATTGAATCAAGATTACATTGATTGTGCTTCAACTTTTTTTTTCAATCTCAATTCTTTTATTAGGATGCATGGTGTACATTTTCTTAATTTTTCATCCATTATTCCTTATATTTTTTGCGCTTCTTGGGTTGTATTTGAAAGCGCATTCTATGAACAACTTAATCAAGTGTTAAAAAGCACAAGAAATTGTGTAGCGCCTAACGATCACCAACAAAAATAAATGCGCTCCTGTACTCGGGTTTTTTTTTTTTTGACAGATGAAACTTCAAACCAAGAACAAATAAATTCTATGGACAATGAATTTATGCCCATCAAGTTAGCACTACAACTTTGGAATTTAAAAAAAGTAATTATGCAATTAATTGTCGTGAATTTGTCGCAAATTTGTCGTGAAACAAAAAAAAAATTGTCGCATCCTTATTTTAAAGGTTAGCCCCTGGTAACTTGATGCGAAAGTTAGCACTACCACCCCAGATTAGCTTTTTTTTGAACCAAACTTGTTGGCAACAATTGCCAGAAATGCCATAAACAATTTTGTCGCTCCTCTTGATAAGAAGCAGTCGGCCCTTGACTGCAAACACTAAATATTACCACGTGTTAGTTTTCAACTTTTTGCCCAACACTATAAAACATTTTGTAACAATTCAATAAATATCGACAAGATAATGGGTGATTTTGAACTTCTGCTTGCCAAACCCACCATTGTTTTTTATAGCGCCCTTAATGAAGAAACAATTAACTAAAAGATCAAAATCAAACCGCTAAAAAATCGCATCTTTGTTTCCTACAATGTTTGTCTACCATATATAATGACTCACAGCCAGTTTTAATTTTAATTTTTTTATTTCAATTTGTTGGATTTTTCGTAAAAAGAAAAAATAAGCAAAATATAAGCAAAAATAAGTTTACGAAATTTCTTTATTTTTTTCAATTGTGTAGCTTAAAATATTTTTATAAACCGTTGGTTTTATTAAAAAAAATTTGAGAAAGTAAACTTAAAATTTTTAATTGAACAGAATAAATTTTTTTCGCAAATTAAGAAAAAAACAAAAAAAAAAACAATAGAATGACGTATTTGAACATTTTCGCTTTCAGTCTTTTGTATCATTGTATGGTTGAGTCTTCATTTCTTACTTTATTTATATATGTAGCTATTGAAAAAAAAAATTATAGTTTGGTATACTTAGTATTAGTAATATTTGTACTATATTTACATGTTGTTTGCTTATCACATAGATATATTCATATTTTTGTTAATTTTACTTTTTTTTAATACGTTTACCTTTAGATATGCATGTTTACATTTTTAAAGTACACATTGCATAGGTTGCTTAAAAATAATGTATATACATTTTGATAAGTTCAACATTGGTTAGACACGGTGATTGCCATAAGCTGTACATAAACTAGTTTAATGTATTAGAATATTTAAGTAATTACATAAATTAGTAGCGATGGTGTAACCTTCATATCTTTAAAACTTTCTTCAGCCTTTTCTAGGAGGTCATTGTATGTGACCACCTCTCCTCTGTTTCTATTTACGATGGCTGTATAGTGGGCATTGGAGTCCGACAATCTTGTCTGTTTCGTCAGTCCACTGTAGTTTACAAATCCAGCAAGAGTGTATTTACCAATTGGTTCTTCTATATGAAGAGTCGTCGGAATTGAACTTAACCTCACCGAGCTTGTAATGAAGCGTTCAAATGCAATGATTTTTCCTAAAATTATAAAAACAGACAACAAAAACAAAATTAAACAGTAAGTAAGTATGCAGTTATAAAAGCAAAGACATGATTAGTTATTGAAAAGAATTGAACAAAAAGCAGATATGATTAATTATTGAAAAGAATAGACCATTTTAACATACCAATTTTTGTTATTTCTAAGAATTCCATATTAGCTCCTTTGCAATCAGGACATGGTCTTATACATTTGGGAATAATAGTTCCAAAAGCGTTTAGTTCAAAATTGTTCTCAAAAATGTCGCTGTCCCTAACAGACGTCATTTGAATATACAAATTTGGACGTATGCATCCGCCCTCACACTTAGAGGACTGCACAAAACTTGGGGTCTCGACGAATAATTGTTTAAATAAATGGCCGACATTCATTTGACAGTCCAATATTTTAATAACAGGGCTTAAAGATATTTGTGAAATACCCGCCTTTATTTTTGACTTCTTTTTGTATTTCGATGCATTTAACCCATTGTGCAGTACGTCGTTTACCAAATCGTATAGGTTGTTGTTGTGTGTGTGCTCTTTTACAAATGCGGCTTTTTCAGAGAAATCAGTTGCCGCTGCCAACACAATTTGAAATATGCTGTCGAACGCACAAGTCCTCTACAAAGACAGCTTTGAATTTTCGATTTGAATAAATTTAAGTTGTAAACAACTGCCATTCTTTAAAATTGGGATATTTTTGTGTCTGAGGAACTGTAGTGCTTCACTATGTGCTTTCTTATTTTTGCCATAATAGAGGGCTGCTTTACGTTTTTTTGTGGAACTTGCCAAACCTCTGCAGTTTTCCACTTCGGTGAGACCTTGGCGTATTTCCTTATTGGGATCCATCTTGCAACTATCACACAAAAAACGCCTAGGCTCTTCGTCTTCATTACTCATCAAAATTTTCCAAATATTGCACTCTGTTATATTTTTATCGTTTATGGGTTCGTTTGGCTTTTTCTCGATTTCAAAAATTTCTAGCCGGCCTTGGTCTTGGACTATTAATTTTTCTACCAGTAAATCCACCCTCAAGGGTTTGTTGTGAAGAATTAGATTTTTGATAAAGTTGAATTTCCCTTCGATTGCAGCACTTGTGGCAGGAATCCGGCCAGACTTGAGATTTTTGCCAGCATTCTTCTTGCAAATTGGGGACAAAATCTGGGGTTGTTGTTATTCATATTCCCCTCTTCTGTTTCAAGAATGTGATCCACTTCTATTTGAATTTGTTGGGCCCATCTTTGCAAAAAATCGTCCTTCTCTTTAAACGATTCGGTTGTATCACTTATCAATTATTCATCTTCATCGGTATCCTCAGGGTAAGAAAAATTGCTAACTTCTTCATCAGTGCATAGGCTCGTTATTAACTTATCGTATTTGTTTAGGGATGGTGTACCTTCACCTAGGGTTTCTGATGAGGAAATTATCAGTAAACCTTTTATTATCTCCCTCACTGAATTTAGTTCAGTGCTCATAACAAGCATTCCAATTCCAGCCATGTAAAATGTTTTTATCCGCTGCCGAACAATTTTTAAAAAATTAGACCATGTCCTCATGAAGTTGTTTCCATCGATACGTATGAACACGGTTGGTTTCTGGTCAGAAAAATAGCCATTAGCGTATTGAATCACGCTTTGAAACTCCGTAAAGGACCAAACAATGGCATTCAACAATGCCATTGATTCATCACATATCTATTAAAAACAATAGAAGAGAAGCATTTTATACGTGATACAATATAATTTTTACTGATTCTACATAAAAATATTGATATGGAAGTTAAAAATTGAGAACACGTTTATTTCTACACTTGAATATGTTTTATTTATTTGTAATTTAATGTTTATTTAAGAGAACTTTGATTTCTTTTTCTTGAAACAAGTTTTATTAATTATATTTTCATTTTTACGAACCTTCTAAATATGTATGTGTATTATATACTTGCATGTGTGTGTGTGTATTTTTTGGTCAATTTAAAAAATTAACCATCTTAGAAAATAATTATGTAAATATTGGTAATTTACCACTTCTTTGGGAAACTTGGCACCCGATATTATCCAGCTCTTCAACCAATTACAAATTGATACAGCATCCTGGTCTTCATGCAGTTGCCTAGTCACTGGTAAGGGCGCAGTTGTACTGTGAAGAACAGCCGAATATAAAAATATATGCTGCGATTTTTTCCCATCTGCTGCATGAAAGAGCTTTGGAGCTACTCTGCCAGTGGCATTAATTATAAGCGGTGTTTTCTCGATCGACCAAAAAGTTATACGCTCTAACTTAATGTGACGACCAAAAGTGAACAAAGAATGGATCAAAACCTATGTCATGAATGACATTTTGACCAATTGAACTGTTTCTTTTCAGCACTGACAATGCTTTTATCTAAATATTTGGATTTTTCGAATTCATGCTTCGCATTCCTCAGAACATTTACATTTTGGAAAAAAAGTTCCCATAAAATTGGCGATAGGGCTGATTTATGTAGCAAATTGTAAAAGTTTGGTCTAGAATTGGAGAAAAGGCTGATACGAAACTGACAGTGCATCCTGGATCATAATGATTCGTACAATTTCTCCTTGTTCATAATCTTCTGGAGAGAAGAATAACGCCAAAGAACAGTGAATACTGAATAATAAAGTTACAACTGAAAATAATTATTCGTTTTTTTTCGATTTTAAGAAAGTTTTCATAGCTATATCGATTTTTTATTGGTCACATTTATTTTTAGCCATATAAGTACTGGTTTTCCTATCCTTCTGCCATACATATTTTTAGCACTTTAATATAAAAGAACTTTCTTCCGTTCCATTGGGCATCTACATCTATCGATTGAATCTATTCAAGTGTATACAAACAATATTTATGATGTATTCTCGCAGCCTTTAAGATATCTTTAGTTTGCGAACACAAAATCGAGTATAAGAATGTAAACCTTAATAATGCATACGACAGAATGACGCGTACGAGTGTTGGCATGCGTATGTGGCAACGGCAAAAAATTAAGGGTGCCATTTTTTAAATGGTCACTACATAAGCTAAAATTTTTAATTGAAGTTTCATTTTGTATCATTTCCAATTTTTTTCTTTATTTTAACCTCGGTATAATGAATCGGAACCTTGATTTTCGGATGTCTTTTCAATTTTAGTAATGACATTTAACATTCAGTAAGCAAAATAAACATACAGGGTGGCTGATGAATATTGCTACATTAAGAAACTGAAATACCTTTTTCAGTGTATGGGATTCATTTTAATTTTGTTCATATTAAAGTTCATTAAATTTTAATAAACATAGTTTAGTTAGTTTTAAAAATAATGGATTTTAAATGTCCCCCACGCTCGTTGATGCATGTGCGACATCTAACCAAAAAGTTGTTCATTACTGCTTGGAGAGTTGACACTGAAATAGCCGCGATTGTTTCTTAAAAGCAGAAACACAATGGCGCTTTAGGCAGACGCGTCGTTGCGTTACGATGCACCCGCTTCACGTGTGCTTTGAATGACAGTTCTCCCTCCATCATCATCAAAGAGATTTGCCACTTTACTCCTTTCGAAGTAGTCTACTTCGATTTTTGAAAAACTTTGAATATCTATTCCAACTTCGCACCATCAAGAATGTTTTGAAATCTACTTCACTCGATTTTACTTGATATTTCCAAAATCTGCTTCGATTAACTCATTGAGTAATTTTATGCCTACAGTTCTCTTATTTTCATCAGGAAAATATATAATCGATAAGTTTCTATCCTTATACACGAACAATAAGCGGACACACTTTACAAACACGAAATGTCAACCCATACATATACGCAAAGTATGAGTTACGTGATTGTATTAAAGTGTTTAATATTTTACGCCGTGCGCAACTTGGGTTGGAATGTTGGTTAAATTTAAGCACTAGTGTCATATTTTAGCTTGCTAGTTAAATTTTAACACATCATATCCGCCATGTAGTGTCAAAATTAAATCGAAAGTCAAGTTTGTATACACATTTTAACACAATTCACACACGGCTCTAATTGTAGATCTGTCTATGTTTTCATGGTCAATATAAAATACACTATTTTAAAATCTTTTTCGCTTTTTCTCAATCTACTTCGCTTTATTCCCAAATTTACTTCGCTTCCATTTTTTTTTAAAAGTGGTAACGCTGCTCCAAACAACAAATGAACAAACAGCTGTTGAGCTGTCAGACAAAGCAAAAGTTCAACCAAGTTGAACTTTTTTTTGACAGATGGTGGCTTCTTTACGTTTTCTTACGTTTGTCAAAAAAAGCGTACGTAGGAAAAGCGTCATTGTGTGAGGTTACACAGATTTCCTATAGCTGAACTTTTCGCAGTTGTCAAAATCGACGGCAAAGCGTCATTGTGTTTCTGCTTTAAATGGCTTGCTTTAATTCATTCAATTCAATTTGTTGGTTGTGACTTGTAGACTTCCTCTCAACACGGTCAAGTAACGGTCTCCAGTAACCGTAACGGTGTGACCGTTTTCTTCGAAGAAATACGGCCAGACAATGCATCGTGACGAAACTGCACACCATACTGTGACACGAAGTTAATGCAATTCTGTCTCATGGAGTATCTGTGGGTTGGAAGCACTCCATATTCGACAATTTGATGTTGCCGTTTAAATCAAAATGAGCTTCTTTAGACATAAAAAGATAGTTCAACATGTTTCCGTCCTCTTCCACCATTTGGAGCATCTTCTGGCAAAATTCCAAGCGAATCGTCAAGTCTGCTGCATTCAGTTTGTTGACCATTTGGATTTTATAGGGGAATAAGTCGAAGTCATTGTGCATAATTGACTGCAATGACTGTCTGCTTATACCCCTTTGAGCAGATAAGTTTCTTGTTGAAACTCTTGGATCATTTTGTATGGCAGCAGCTACAGTAGCTATTGTTTCCTCGTTTTTCGATCGTAAGGTCTTCTTTCGACCGTTCCATGCTCGGCAAAATTTTTGACAAACCTAATTATAGTCCATCTGCTCGGAGGATTGCCTCCAAACATGCGCCTATATTCTCTTTGAACCAAAATTACGGACTCCAGTGCATAATAACGGCGGACAATCCAAATTCTTGCTTCAGTGCCACAGTTATCCATTTTTACTAAATCTAAGAATCAATCTGCAAAATAAAAAAACAAATTACTAGATTCATTAAATTCAAAAAAAAGTTATTAAATTTTTTTTTTGTAGCAGCTTTCCTTCAGACACCTTGTATTCAATTTTCATGAATACACTTTCCCGAGTAGCTCAATAAATAAAGCACGGACAAAAATGATTATTTATAGCTTACAATGTTTCTAATACATATTAATTGTAACTGTTGTGGGACAGCTCCGAAAAGCCAAGGCCGATGCATGTGACGTACACCTTTCAACAATTCCTGAGACTTGTGTGCGAAAATATGAGGGGACCTAAAATTGTATACCGATTTCGAATGCGTAAGTTGACAAATACTTTTGTCAGAACCCACAAGTTCTGCGTAAGAGCTTGCTTCAAGTTGTTTATTCTTTTTTCATTTATACTTGCGACAAATAGGTTCTTGTATGGTATGTTGCATTACCAGAATAATAATTATAAACGAACAAAGTGATGAGAAGTTCAGAGTCAACGTACTTTATATACATTCAGAGGTCTCCTTCATCCTCTGAAGTTCACTAAACTTCTCGACCATGTCCTCGAGTTTTTCGATGACTTCTTGAAAATTATCCAGCCGCTGACGCTGACTGTCTTCGACATCTTTGGCGGCCTGCAGATCGCAGCTCCGTGAGACCACCATTAGCTGATTCGTATGGTTTGGAGATTTTGTTCTCAGAATTGCTCCGAGCTTGGTTCAAACTGCGACTACACTCGGAGACTTGCAATTCCCTCTGCAGTTTCTCAACAACTTGCTTAAGATCCAATGCGGCTTTCTCTCCTTCTCCGCATTCTCCTTCTGCAAGCGGGCATTCTCCGAACGGAGAATGTTGTTGGCTTCAATCTCCCTATTGAAACGACGTTGCATTTCGTCATTTCCTGACTACTTCGCGATGAACAAATGCTGTCATTTAGCTCCGTGCGAACATCCCTCAGTTCCATGGTCAACCGCGACTTGTTATCCTTCTCCAGACGAAGCATATGCTTGAACTCGTTCAAGTTCTTCTCGTAGGTTTCTTGGAGATGCTTCTTCTTTTTTTCTAATTCGCTAACGTCCGTCTGAGCTTGCGTCCATCACATTTTTAATTACATTTGCCAACTGATGATACTGTAGCCGAGGAATGGGAGGTCCTTCCCCGAAAATTGAAAGTGTCATTCTCGCCATTGACATTCGGAATATGGGGTGGACTTTGGTGGCGCAGTGAGTCCCATTTGATATTCTCGAAATAGGGATGTTTGCGGATCGCAGTATAGTCAATTCGATTAGAAGGGTTTGTGACCAGGGAGAGAATGAGATTCTTGAAATTGGCGCTGACTTTTTAGTCACTTGGAAAGGCAATCGTTTCCTTTGTGTGACTCTCCTCGCAGCGACTGAGGATTTTTGAGTATGTCTCGTGACATTGTCCTCGTGGAATGGTGTGACTTCGCAGATTAGTCCATAGCCTATGATATCCATGGATCAGAAGTCAAAGCTGACTTGTAAGTAGTTTTTAGCTTCAATGTTTAAAACTCGAGGTTTGAGAGAACTTACGCTATGCTGGAATTTGGTCAATCTACAAGTGGAAATTGTCTCAAGCAGTTCTGGAGCAATGTCATCAGGAGTTCCAACCGGCGAGGAACTGTACACATGCCCGTCACGATTCAAGGCATCAGCGGCATTTCCAAAACCTGCCAGATTGATATGGCCAAAGCGGTCGATCAGAATGTTTTCCGGTTTGATGTCGCGATGGAAATAGCCCATGCAATAGGGAGCATGAATGGCAAGAGTCAGCTCGGCCAGATAGAACCGAGCCAAGTATTTGTCGAAAGGTCCATTGCGACTCATCCTCCAGGGAACTACTCCATAACCAAGTAGAGTTATTCATTGTCCTGATTGAATTTTAAGCAATTGTGATCCATTCTAAACTCCATTTATACACCGTTCGCAGATGTTTTTCTTCGTTTTTCTTGTCTTCCAATTTGGTGTAGGCATATGGACAGAGTTTGAGTTGGTAAATGTTGAGAATGATTTTGGACATTACTTGGTTGGGATTGGCCTTGGCGAATACTTTCTTATGGCGTTTTTAATTGGAAATGTGAAAGTTAAGCATTCTGAATGCGTTCGATTGGGAAAAAGTGAAAATTCTGATTCTAGATTCCAGATTGCCAATTAAAACGTCATTAAACAGAAAAAAATCACTTTGACACATCACCACTTTCAACTCACCTCCTAGAGATGAGTTGGGAATAGTCAGAATTATTAATGATTTGACACATTAACACTGACCGCAAAAACGACAATGTGGTTACGAATCGTAACTATTGGTGTGCAAAAACGACAAATAGTCAATTATAGTCAACTATTGCCAGTGCAAAAACGCACTTCAGTACTAGCACCAACGTAAACAAATAAAGCGACATGCGGTGCCTTGAGAAACATCGCTTTCTTTGTGGTATAAATCACAAAAAAAAAAGCAATGAGAAAGAACATTACTTTTTCGGAGTTAAAAACTATAATTTGAATCACAAAACTACCTTCATCTTACAGCCCGATTCTCCCCATCATCACTGATACCTCACAAGTCATAAGAAGAGGTGAAAGTGATATTGTGACTTTTTCGTATTCTCCCCCAAAGTCACAACTTGTGAGAGTCACAAAAACAATCAAAATTGCGATCTCCTTCAGAGTAGGTCATAACTAGAAAATTATTTGAGATTTGACATTTTGATTTTTGAGTATAGTGACAAAAAATGGAAGTTGAAATGATTATGGCGCATATTATTGACGAAGTTTCCTCCGTAAATGAAAAGTAAGAATTTTGCAACAGCACATCATTTGAAACAAACTAATAAAATTGCTAAGATTACAGCAAAGACGGCTTTTACGATATACAAAATTAAATACTTTGCCTTTTTGTAACAATTACATTATGTACATACTTCCTTCCATTTTGCGGCTGACCTGGTGGGCCCATTCATGGCATTCAACGCTTCTCCCAGCTGACCCCATAATTTTTTACCTTTTCCGGATCGGTTGGGTCATTTTTGTTGGCCATGAGCTGCGGGTGTTCAGTCATGCCACGAAGTATTCTAGTTGCTCCACCGAAGTCCTAACCATTGCGATTTTCTTCTGAAAATATAGGTATTTCTACAATTACTTCAATTATAAACATTTCTATAAAATTTATCACGCTTGTTGCTGGCATATTGTAGAGCTGAGTTGTTGATTGGCAAATTTGAAATCTTTTAAATTTTTTCAATGAGAAGCTGATGACATTTCCATATGCACCTTGGCTGTGGTGAGTTTCGTTGTGACTTTAGTTGTGAGGATTATGGGATAATCGACAAATGTTATCGAATCACAACAATCGTCACAAGAAATAGTCGCAAGGGCTTACGACTTGTGATTCCTCACAAAAGGGAGAATCAGGCTGTAAAGTTAAGGAATTAATCTTTTACTTTGGAAGTAAAATAGAAAACTTTATATATTTTTTTTTTAATTTGTAACTTTATAATATAACTTTATAACAAATGTTTTTAAGAAGCTTGAAAGTAAACTTTAATTATAATTTCAATAAAAAGAATTACTTTATATTTATACGAAAACATGTTTTTTTTTCAATGAATTTCAAAGGTTTTCTAGATTGAATCAAATACTCAAACGAGATGTTATTGCCTTCAGAACATATGATTGAAGATGATAAGCAAACATCACCTTCTTCTCCATGGCTTAAGTACGAAAATTCTTTGACTAAATCCATTGCGATTCCACATCAAATAAAAACTGCAACCACAGATTTAGAAATTCAATCATCAACTACGGAGTCAAAGATTAGAAAGACTGGATTAACAGTTCAATTTCAAGGATCTTATTGGAATGACATCGGAAAAAATCTCGACACTTTACAGGCGATTCTCAAAGATGGTTGGACCGTTCACGCTGGAAAAGATGGGCGACTCTATTATTGCAAGTGAGTAACGTACTACGTAGCATATTGCGTATTGCGTATTTTGTTAGGGTCTTACTTAGTATTAATTTTTTTTTTTATTCTTGACCGTTATGACAAAAAAAAACTGGACAAGTGCGAGATAAACTTGCTTGAAGAAGGTTCCCTACTCCTTATTCCGACCCTAATTAACTTTAGTTTTGATCGAAATTATATGGGTATAAGGATTAAGATATAAAATGAAACCAAACATTTTCTTGGGAAATATTTACATAGTCCTTCGGCCTATATTCTTCAATAATTTCGAATTAATTTTTTTTATTGATTTTAATGCAATAGTCTTATGAAATGAATATAAACATTCAAAGCTAATTAATTGACTGAAAATAAGTCTTCTACTCGTATACCAAACAAAAGTTTATATTTTCATAAAAATCATGTCTTATTGTAATACAACTTGCAATGCTGCTCTTAGCGAGGTACTCAGTATCAACCCAACACACCAAAAAAAAAAAAAAATTAAAATGGTGTTCATGCTCAGCTAGGTGGGTACATTAGGGCCCGTGGCCGAATATTTTCGTCTTTTTTTCTTCTTTCTTTTATAACTTCAATTCAATTTAATTCAATTCAATTTTATTAATATAAGTTCACAATACAGTAAGACAGAGTCTTTTTTAGTATTTTATAAAAAGGTTACAATAATTGTAAGAATAGAATTAAAATATTAAAAATAGATAAATTCACTTAATTAATTTATAGGTAAACAATTTTTTTTTCTATAATTTTCTAGTTCTCATCCTAAATACATTTTATTTGTTTCTTCCTCCCCATCTTTCCACGTTACAAGCTCAAACACAAACTTATTGAGTGTTTGAGAAATGCTTAAATACTTCGGATTTGAAAACAACTGGATCTGTTATCCGCTTAATGCCCACAGGCAAAGAATTCCATATGCGAATGCTGAAAACAAAAAACATCCGTGAAGAGTTAAGATAGCGGAAACTTGGTTGTATTAAGTTATTCGTTCTTGAAGATGAACACACTTGAATTTTTTCATACAAGTACTCAGGTGTTTTTGTGTGAATAACCCTATGTAGAAAAATGCAATTTCGCAAATTTAAATACTGAAGTAAAGTGCAATTTAAAATCTTTGTTCTATAGGCAGATGTATGGTCATATCTTCGAATCCCATATACATAACGAGTCATGTCATTAAAAGCAACACGAAGTTTGTTTTCTGATACGGAATCAAGCTTTGGATACCACCTTAGAAAAAGAAATTATGGGTATAAGCAAGGTTCTAATTAAACGTAGTTTAGTTTCTTGCGGAGTAAAGTCACTGGACATCCAGAGTTTCCTTAAAGTTCCATAGTTACGGCTGATGACATAATTTATGTGATCCTTGCAAGAAAGATCCCTTGAAATCTTAAAGCCAAGGCTTGTCGCAGAGTTAACAAAGCAGAGATTTGAATTATTCAGAACAATAGATGGAAGATCTGCATAGCTATAATTCTTGGATTGAGCATAAGCCCGTTTTCCTTGGCCCAATCATAAATTCTCTGAAGATCATCGTTAACACGAAAAACAAGATCTTCAATTAGCCCGATTCTTCGCGAGAGATATATCTGTATATCATCCGCATAGAGATGAAAAGAAACATTCTCACACACTGAAGGTAGATCGTTTATATATGTGCTAAACAAGATCGGACCAAGTATTGAGCCCTGAGGCACACCCATCTTCGCAACTTACTTACTTACTTAAAGTGGCGCTACAATCCGGGGTGGACTTGGGCCTCAACCAACAAACCTCTCCAGCCAGCTCGGTCCCTAGCTGGGTATCTCCAGTTTCGCACTCCGAGTTGGTTGAGGTCCACTTCCACTTGTGTGCGCCACCTGATCTTTTTTCTTCCTCTACTGCGTCCGGGCCGGAGTATTTGTGTCCATCCTCTACACGCGTGATCGCCTTTAAATATGTATTGTGAAATGATTGCTAATGAGTGGTATAAAATAAAATGGTTGACGTGACCAAGCCATTTGAGACTTTGGACCTTAACTCTTTAAGGTAGGTCACTGTCGCTGTACAGTCCGTACAGTTCGTGGTTAAATCTTATCCTCCATTCAACGCTTATGCAGACAGGACCATAGTTCTTCCATAGAACTTTTCTCTCGAACCGGCTTAGGGTGCTCATCTGTTTTTGACAGGGTCCATGCTTCTGCACCATATAGCAGGACGGGGATGATAAGAGTCTTATAGAGCATCACCTTAGTTGTTCGGGAGAAGGCTTTACTACTCAATTGCTTGCTTAGCCCGAAAACAGCGATTAGCAAGAGTTCTCCTTCTCCTTCTGATCTCGGCGCTGATGTCATTGTCCGTGTCGATAGCGGAGTCAAGTCCCTTACTACCTCGGAATTATATGCGTCTATAGTGACGTTTTGTCAAAGACGTCGGTGTTGGTTGTCCTTTCTTTATGACAGCATATACTATGTTTTGTCCTCATTGACCGCTAAACCCATTTTTTCAGCCTCTGTCTGTATACTCGTAAAAGTACTGTTTACATCACGCTGCTTTCTACCAAAAATATCAATGTCATCAGCGTACGCGAGTAGTTGCACTGACTTCTGGAAGATAGTGTATCTAGTGTTGACGCGGGAGTTAGACACTGTAGGTGTCGATTTGGAGTTCTTGAGTTTTTTCCAGGCTCTGCCGTAATGTGAATATTTGATCGATGGTGGACTTTCCTGGTCTTAAGCCACACTGATATGGGCCTATCAGTTTGTTGACAAACGGCTTCAGACGTTCACATAGTACTGCAGAAAAGTTCTTATAGGCGATGTTTAGGAGGCTGATACATCTGTAGTTGGTGCAGTTTAGAGGGTCTCCTATCTTCAGGATCGGGCAAACAATGCTGAGGTTCCATTCATCGGGCATGCTCTCTTCCGACCATATTCTGCAGATGAGTTGGTGCATGCTCCCTACCAAGTCATCGCCGACTACTTTGAAGAGTTCGTTAGTGATGCCATCAGCTCCCGCGGCTTTGTTGTTTTTAAGCTTAGATATTGCTATCATCACTTGTTCAAGGTCGGGTAGACGGAAATCTTGGCTTGCGTCGTCTCCATTGAATGGTTCATTCTACCTGACAGCGGAATTTGATTCGTCATCGCTGTTGTACAATCTGCAGAAGTGGTCCTTCCATATCCTCAGCATTGACTGTAACTCTACTACGATATTTCCATGTTGGTATTTACAGGCTTCAGTTCGTGCTCGGTAACCTGGAATCATTCGTTTTACCTCTTGGTAAAACTTCCGAACCTCATTCCTGTTTTTTAGTCTCTCAACATCCTCGATCGATCGCTTCTCATGCTCTCTGTTTTTATTTCTGAAAAGCTTGTGTTCTTCTCTCCTCTTCTGCTCGTAGAACTCCCGATCTCGTCCTCCTGTGCAGTGCTGCTTTGTATACTTCTTGCTTGGCTGCATGTACCTGCCTGCATTCATCATCAAACCAGGGGTTTCGTTTTGGTGACCGCGTGAAACCCAGCACATTCGAGAATGGCTTCCTGGCAATTCTGCCACCGGTTCTCAATACTCGATGCTGGCTGTAGCGGACTTCTCATGAGGTTACTTGACGTTGACACTCGATCGGAAAAGGATCTGGCGATCTCTTGCGATTGTAGCCGTCCGATGTTATACTTTCTTCTAGCACTTCCTGTTTTTGGCTTTGGTCGAGATATCCGCTGCACTACGATGCATTGCTGACTTCCTCTTTGTATTTTCTAATACAGCTAGGTCAGTCAAATTCAGTTTAAAATTCAAATAATTATTTATTTTGTGTTTAAATTAACATTTGAAAATGTTAAAATTAGTTTCAACAAATTTAGATTATAAGAAAATCAAACTAAAATGTAATTTATACACTGTTGCAACCATCATCCTTCATTATAAATATAATTGAAGATAACTCAATAACAAAACTGTACTCACATTCATTAAAAGTTACGTGCTTTAAATTAAAACGAATTTTCTTTTTCTTTTTTTTAAAGTCATATAACACAAACATCAGGATGGCTCCCTCCCTCCGAAAACTGGAATCAGTTTGAAGACTTACCTTACGGATGGGAAAGGGCTGTGGATTCAAAAGGTCAACCATATTTTATAAAGTAAGTAAAAATTCTCTTAAGCCAATTTCTCAATTTCATTAATGAAATGCATTAAAAAGGTAAACTTGCTATTTAACTGAGTTACCACAATCAATACTTCGTTCCAAATGAAATACATATTACCTATAGTGGAATCAATGAAGCTTTTTTTAGAGAGTCCTTAGAAACAGCTCGGATTTGTATGATTTTTGCCGGGAGGGTCAATTTTATAATAAAAAAGAGGGGCAATTTTATAAGAAAAAAGTCTAACGGGAGGGGCAATTTTATAAGAAAAAAGTCTAAAAAAAAATATTATAAATTTACGAATTTATCCACAATGTCGTGATATGTACCTTCCTGCAAAGTTAAAAAGTGCCTCTTGCATTGATAGAGAAGTCGAAAAAAGTGGGTCCGGCGATTCCGTGCGTCTGTCTGTCTGTATCCGGACCAGCGGATTTATGTATGTTGAGATCTTTTAAGACTCTCACCACAGCACGAGTGCGGAAGAAGATTTGTCCCATGGAATCATTGACGCGCTCATTAGCTGAAGGATTCATGACACTCTCTGGCAGCGAAGAGTTGGAGGCGAACTGCCTAGCAAAAAGTCTAGCTTCCGTGAGAGAGTTAACAACTGGAGTGTAATTGTCAACGAGCGTAGGGACCGAAGAAGAAGAAGAATTCTTCATATCGTTTTACAAATGACCGAAAATTCTTATAAAAATTTGGTCCGACGAATTTGGGTATTGCAGGCCTTCCTGGATTGTTTAAACTTGTTCCGGTTTTCCTCAGTTTTCATTCCCAAAATAATCATATTAGTAATCATATCTGCGCTGGAGTATACGTTACTATCGAGGAAGCATAGTGACCAGTTAAAGATCCGGAAAAAGTTATTGAGACCGTCCCAGTTGGCTTTCTCGTATTGCCATACGGTTCTCTTCGGAGCTCTTTCTCTAACTGGATTAGTTTGACACGAGAAATTTGCAGATATAATACTATGGTCTGATCTGCCTAGAGGCGTTAATACATTGATAGTGTATTTATCAGGGTCAGACGTAAGGAACAAGTCAAGAGTATTTTCCGCTGGGCCATTAACGTTCGATATTCGAGTAGACTCGGTGACAAGTTGAGTAAGGTGGTTAAACTCAGCAAAGATTTCAGCACACATTCCTTCAGGTGTTGTCGGGCCCGAATGGAGAAGCCACGAAGAATTGTGTACCTTGAAATCGCCCTTAAAAAAAACATACATTACATTACATAAAATTGAAAAAAGGGTTGGAGCAGCGTCCATATTGTGTTAAGAATTGATAAGTAACATCATTCATGTAGACGGTGAGACCATAGTGAGGGAGGAATAAAGGCACTAAGTAATGCCCATGAATAAGAAATTCAGTAGGATCGGAATTCTCACCTACTTGGGTTTCACCCAGTGCCAATCCAACTGACCTGTTCAAAACAGTGTGGATATACGCAGCAAGAAAATTAATTCTTAGCCCACGAATATTTCTCAACTCAACTGTGAAATTATTTATCATAACAAGTTAAAAAAGACCATATTTTTAAACTTTTTTTTTCAAAATTCTGGGGCCCTACTATGTAACTCGATTTTACTTTTGATTCTATTCGAAACTTATTTCCGATTCTACGAATTTGGCCACTAAACGTCGAACAGTGTACTTGGAACGACGACCATGTACTTCATCAAAAGGGCGCAGCGTTAGCATCGGTGCTTTAAGAGAACACCCATTTTGATAATAAAGATTTATCATTTGCCCGTATTGCTCGACGCTGTAACTTGCCAACATGATTTTTAGTCCTGAGTGACTGAGAGTGACCGTCACGAGACATCAAAATCAACCCGTCCCTATTGGATAACCCCTTCAAAAATATGGAAAGTGTCGCGATTTGGTTAGACTTGCATTCAGACAAAAATCCTGAACGAGTTCAACAAATTGAACAAAGGCGGATTAGAGATAAATCTAATGAAGCGTAGGGATAATAGGTTTCACCTTGGAGTATTTATTAAAGACATTTTTGTCCAATAAAATGACTTAATCGAAGCTTTGTACAAAACTACAGCCTTTCAAAAGATGCCGTCATGTATCTAACAATATTTTATTGAAACTAAGTGCTAAAACACATTTTTACTTACATTATTACAAAACAATTTTCTTAAGCCGATCTGCTCGCAAACACATTTCGAGTTACGTAGTTCCTCGATTATTCGAAAGTTCATAAGAATATAGTTGGCACTACTAGAACTATACGATTGTCGTTGGTTCGAAAGTAGTTAAAAAAAAAAACATAGTTCCAATTTTTCGAATTCAAGCAATTTTATTGTAGAATTGAGTTACATAGTGGGGCCCCAGTATCTCAAAAACGGATCAATATTAAAAAATTAAATTTAAATTTAAATTTAAGACGTAGGGTATTTCGTCTTCACGATCTCGACCATTAGCTTTAGCGCAGTATAAATGCATGTCCGGTTACTCTTCTTGAGAGCAACGTATGTTGAGTAGCTTGGCATCGTAGATCGTAATTTGTTGATGAGTTAACATTCAAATTGGATTCCCCCTGGATAGCCCCTTCTGCTCCCATACAATTTTTTTTGTCTAAACTCAATCTGTTTGGCTCGTGATTCGCCTGTATAATAATATAAGGTTGGCAGGACTCTCGAAGAACCAAGGTCTATGTAGTTTGCACTCTTCTATAATTCCTTTACCTGCGGAATTCATAACAACTTTTCTGTGACAAATTATACTCTTGGAAGCTTCAGTACTTCACAAAACGCAGTATTATGTTTGTATTCAGTATTTTATATTTCTTAAGATTTTGGTATTAAGTATAGATGTAGATAGTATTTTATGTAGATTCCTTTTTTTGGTTTTTGTTATACTCTCTATTTTTCTCGTAGTAAAATATCGTGCCAATATATTATTCCACAGCCACCTGAACAAGACATCCACATATGAAGCACCAGACTGTGTACGATGGGATGAAAACCCGCCGAAGCCAAGAGTGGTGGTTCTGCAACGAAGCGAAAACATGGGCTTTGGGTTTGTTGCTGGAAGTGAACGACCTGTGATAGTCCGCTTTGTAACGGATGGCGGGCCTAGTATGAATAAGGTAAATAGACATGTATGTATTTATAAGTAGAATAAATTAAAAGGAAAAATGTACTTGTATATAATGTCAAAACCGTTAAAGAACTCTTTTTGAAAAATCTGTGAAAACTTTTTAGGCTCCGTTATTGAAGACTTAATTCTGTAACAATTTAAATACCTACGTTAAATGCTTAAGGCTATTTTTTATACAAAAATGGAGTTTACTTTGTTTAGTACGGCCGACATTATTTAATGTTTGCAAATGTTGGCTGCAACGCAGCTGAACCTCGAATGGTCAATCAGCTCAGTCCAATTTTAGCATACGCTTTCTTACAATTCGGTCGGTATCTCACGAATAAATGCTTCAATGTTGGCTTCTTCTAATAAAAAAAAGTCTAAAACGAGGTCCCTTCGTCCCTTACATGTACATTAGTATACTGACAGAGAAATTGATCTTAACATAGGTAGATCTACACCAAAATTACCCTATTTTTGAATCGTCAAGAAATGATGTTAATGCTCAAGTCAGACTTTACTCAAGGACAGTTTTTCCTCCGGTTCAGTTCTCCCCTTTCGACATCGCGTATTTTTGTTTTTATTATTTTCAGAGTCTTGAAAACTTAATTTCTGAATGATCCAGTTTTTAATAATTTCAATTTTTTCTCGGTTAAAGTGGCAATTCGAAGGTTACTAGAACCAATAATTTTTTGATTAATTTAATTCCAAACCGTACATGGGAACTAAACAAACTTCACAAAAGTGGACTAAGTTCTCACTTGATGGAAACTAAATTCCTCAGTGGAGCTAGTTCCCGTGGAGTATTTTCCCACCACCCTTCGTCGAAAATGACAAATTACAAAATTATTTCAATATCAAAACATATTTTAACGAATAAATGTAAGTAATATAAGGTATGTTAATGTTATGTTGATGCTTTTCGGTCGGAAGTTTTATGTAAATATTTCCCCTATCTTCCCATTTTACACCAACGAATTTCTTGCGGAAGTTTTGTGAGTTCTGTCAAAACTGAATAAAATACATTGAATTTTGTTGACGTTTAATAATTGTGTCCAATTGTGACATTTTTGCTGTCTTTTACTCTTTAGGAGACACAAAACTCCCGAAAGAGTAAAAGAACGGACCTATAATTATATCAATATGCTTTTCTGTCAAACTGTGAAATTACTCATGCCAAATATAAGCTTATATGCATCACTGCAAACTCTTGTGAAATATTTTCTTATGTAAGATATCCTTCAAATAAATCTGTATCTCTATCTTTGTCATCATTCATAATTTATATTTATTTGTTAATATCTTTCATTTACTTTGTAAGGAACTGAATTTTGTATGATATATTGATTTTTTGAATTTTGAGAATAAATATAAAAATAATAATAATAATAATAATATGAAAAAGAATAATAGATAAATATACCATTTATCTCATATACTTCTGTAATACATTATGATTATTTCATTTTCAATACATATTCAGCCTTATTTATTAGATTCTCCTTATAAACCTCTATACTATATTAAAGATAGCTATGTATGCTATGAATGTTACGTTGAACAAATTCATATTTATAAACATTTTCTTAACATAGCATAGTTATGTTACTTTTCTGTCAAAAAAAGTGCTAAAACGATGTTGATTTACTACATTCGACAGAAATTTGAATTAAAAAATGTATTATTTCCTGTCAAAACAGGTTTTTATTTTTGAATAAAAATTCGACAATAAAAATAAAAAAATGCTTATTGCGTCAAACAATTTTTTATAAATTGTTTTCCTTCGGGAAAGCGAATTCATGTCATTCACAACAGTGGTAGATAAATTGAAAAGGCATTTTTAGTTGCTGGCAAGACTCACATTAATTCCAAATTTCCTGACAGATTATAATAATAATTAATAATTTTTGTCTCATTGACGTCTGACACATGTGTACGTATTATAGTATCTTATAATAAGCTTTATACAACCCTAAACGATATATAGCTTGTTCAATCCGTATGAAGTGTAGCTAAAACTTTATAAAAAAGGATTTTCCTTATACATAATAAACGTTATAATAAGTCTATGTTCTGTTTATAAATAAGGCTGATCACATATAATATTTATTTGAATCTTTCATTTTACAGCTACAACCGATGGATCAAATACTTGCTATCAATGGTGAGGATGTAAGAGAAGCTCCAAGGGACCATGTTATTCAATTGGTACGTTTGTGTAAATCTGAAGTTACACTCGAAGTATGTCAACCAGCAAATCTTCACACACCTGGACGAAAATCAACATTGCTTTCAGCTGGAAAACGGGCGAAATTACGATCTCGGCCCATTCGCGTTCGATTTGCTGAAAGTGTTTGCGTAAATGGGGCTCCATTATTTCCTGTAAGTTACTTATAAAACTATAGTTTATTTTAAATACTGTTCATGTTCAGATAATGATATTGATTTAATCACGTTATTTTATGTTAACTCTAGGCTGTATATATAGGCTGTGTATAAAGTCCGGTATTACACAGCGTGTTTTCGCTACCAAAAATTTGGTTGTTTCAATTTCCAAAAAAAGACCTTTTGTTTCGATCTTAGCTGGCTGACGGTTTATTTCAGAGTGATTAAAAAAACTGTACTGCAATCAGCACTCAGCAAGTACATACATATCGGTACATTATTGGATATGAGAAAAATACAGCAAACATTAACAGTTCAATGAGAACTTTGATTTGACTTCTTAATATGAATAATAACAGTGTGTTCGGCAAGAAAGTAAACATGCCGCCCACCTTGAAATATTGCTATAGATTTCAATTTAATATGATTATATATTAATTTACAAAGTTTATATGAATTGGATAGCAATAACATTAAGACCAGTTAAAATTAAGTATCCTTTAAAGACTTATTATACAGCAACTCAGAAAATCAAAAGTTAAAGTTGGACATTAATTTAAGCTTGAGTCTTACAATAGTTATTCAAATGATTTTATATTTAATTCAAGTTTAGCAAACACATTTTGGATATAGGCCTTTTAATAAGTCCATTTTTTGTTAAAAGGGTTGCCACCCTTACCAAGCCATCAGGACCATAGTTGTCCTCCTTAACACGACCGAGAAGCCATTTTCCAGGTGGTTGATTTTCATCGATTACCAAAACAAGATTATTTGGGCTGAGATTTTTGGATTCATCTTGCCACTTAGTACGCGTCTGCAAAGAAGATATATATTCTAATTGCCAACGTTTCCAAAATGCTTGTTGTAGTCGGTCTTACTTAAGGTGGCGCTACAGTCCGTTGTGGACTTGGGCCTCAATCAACAGTCTCCGCCAGTCAGCTCCGTCCCTAGCTAGCTGTCTCCAGTTTTGCACTCCAAGTTGATTGAGGTCCTCTTCCACTTGTGTGCGCCACCTGAGTCGCGGTCTTCCTCTCCTTCTGCGTCCCTCGGGAATAGTGTCGAAGACTTTCCGGGCCGGAGCATTGGTGTCCATGCGCTCTAAATGACCGAGCCATCTGAGTCTCTGGACCTTGACCCTTCTGGCTAAGTTCACGTCGTTGTACAACCCGTAAAGTTCGCTGTTGTATCTCCTTCTCCATTCCCCAGCAATGCACACGGGGCCAAAGATGACCCGAAGAATTTTCCTCTCGAAACAGCCTAAGGCACATTCATCCGATTTTGTTAGGGTCCATGCTTCTGCACCATACAGCAGGACAGGGATGATGAGGGTGTTGTACAGTTTAACCTTAGTTGCTCGAGAGAGGGCTTTTCCACTCAGTTGCCTTCTTAGCCCAAAGAAACAGCGATTAGCAAGAGTAATTCTTCGTCTTATCTCAGCGCTGGTGTTATTGTCCGTGTTGATAGCGGAGCCTAGGTAGGCAAACTCCTTAACTACCTCGAAGTTGTATGCGTCTATTGTGACGTTCTGTCCGAGCCGTCGATGTTGGGTGTCCTTACTCGAAGACAGCATGTACTTCGTTTTTCCCTCATTTACCGCTAAACCCATTTTTGCCGCTTCTGTCTCAATCCTCACAAAGGCGCCATTGACATCACGCTGTGTTCTTCCCATTATATCAATATCGTCGGCGTACGCGAGAAGTTGAACAGATTTATAGAAGATAGTGCCTCTGGTGTTGACGGTGGAGTTTTGGACTATCTTCTCAAGAACGATGTTAAAGAAATCGCACGACAGTGCATCGCCTTGTCTGAATCATTTTTTGACGTCGAATGATTCCGTAAGCTCATTGCCAACCTTGATAGAGCAGCGTGAGTTCTCCATCGTCATTTTGCACAAGCGAACGAGCATGGCAGGGATGCCAAAGCTAGACATAGCTTTATACAGTTCGTCTCTGTAGATGCTGTCATACGCGGCCTTAAAATCAATGAAGAGGTGGTGGGTATCGATTTGCATTTCATAGGTTTTTTCCAGGATCTGCCGCAACGTGAAAATTTGGTCGATGGTAGACTTTCCTGGCCTGAAGCCACATTGATAAGGACCAATCAGATTGTTGACGAAAGGCTTCAGACGTTCACATAATACGGCAGAGAGGATCTTGTAGGCGATGTTAAGCAGACTGATTCCTCTGTAGTTGGCGCAGTTTAGAGGATCTCCCTTTTTCAGGATCGGGCAAACAATGCTGAGGTTCCATTCATCGGGCATGCATTCCTCCGACCATATCTTACAGATGATTTGGTGCATGCTCCTATCTAGCTCGTCGCCTGCGGCTTTGAACAGCTCGGCAGCTAGACCATCTGCTCCAGCGGCTTTGTTGGATTTCAGCCGTGATATTGCTGTTTTCCCTTCTTCTAGGTCGGGTTCACGGAATTGTTGGCTGTCATCGCGTATGATAAAACGCTCCTGTCTAACGGCGGGATTTTGTTCGTCGTCGCCGTTATACAGTCTACAGAAGTGGTCTTTCCAAATCCCCAGCACTGACTGCGGCTCTACTATGATGTTCCCTTGATGATCTCTGCAGGCTTCGGTTCTTGCTCGATGACCTTGAGCCAGGTGTTTTACCTTCCGATAAAATCTCCGAACTTCATTCCTGTTGTTAGCTCTCTCAACATCTTCGATCTGACGCTTCTCATGCTCTCTCTTTTTTCTCCTGAGAAGCCGGCGTTCTTCTCTCCTCTTTTGCTCGTAGAGAACACGAGCAGCTCTTGTCTTTCTTTGCAGCGCCGCTTTGTATGCCTCCTGCTTGGCTGCATGGGCCTGCCTGCATTCTTCGTCAAACCAGGGGTTTCGTTTTGGTGGCTGTGTGAAACCCAGCACATTAGAGGCGGCATCTCTAACTGCATTCTGGCAATGTTGCCACTGGTCTTCGATACTTGATGTTGGCGGCATAGGACTCCTTAAGAGGTTACTTGTCACTCGATCAGAGAAGGATCTGGCGATCTCTTGCGATTGTAGCCGTCCGACATCGAATTTTCTTGCAGCATTTCTTTGTTTTGGCCGTTGTCGGGATATTCGTAGCACTGCCTTGGCTACGACGAGGTAGTGGTCCGAGTCGATGTTGGCTCCTCGGAAAGTTCGAACATCTTGAATGCTGGAAAAGTGCCTCCCGTCGATCGCAATGTGATCAATCTGGTTGACGGTTGATTGATCAGGAGATCTCCATGTACCTTTATGGATGTTGAGATGTGGGAACCAGGTGCTTGCTACCACAACGTTTCGCCCCGCAGCAAAATCGATCAGCCTGAATCCGTTGTCGGAAGTGGTGTCGTGCAGGCTGTGCTTTCCGACTGTTCTTCCAAAGATGCCTTCTTTTCCCAGCTTTGCGTTAAAATCGCCGAGGACAATTTTCATGTCATAGCTAGGACATTGCTCATATGTTTTGTCGAGGAGCTCGTAGAATTCGTCTTTGGTGTCGTCCTTTTTCTCTTCTGTGGGGGCATGCGCGCATATTAAGCTAATGTTGCCGAAATTAGCCTTGATTCGGATCGTCGTGATGCGTTCGCTTACGCATTTGAAGCTCAAGACTTTTTGCCTGAGTCTGCTTCCCACGATGAATCCGCATCCAAAGAGTCGCTGCTCCCGGTAGCAATCCCCATAGTAGATGTCGCAGTTTTCCATCTTCTTTTCGCCCGGTCCATCCAATCGCATTTCCTGGATAGCGGTAATATCTGCTTTGTAGCAGTTGAGGGTCTCCGCTAGTTGTTCGGCAGCACGCAGTCCATTAAGGGACCTAACATTCCACGTGCATATCCGAAATTCGTTGTCCTTTATACGTTTGCTTGGGCCGTCATCAGTGTATCCGTCCGTTTCCGAGGCCTGTTGTCGCTTCGCAACTAACTTTTTTCTACATAGTCGGGAAGTCACCCCGACGTACAACCCCCAACCTGGAGTACCAGGTACTTGATGTGACTCCAAGTACAAAAGCCTGAAAACCGCTCCTTTTACGACCTGAGCTTCAAATATGTCGAAGTAGCCCGTAAAGGTGTTCACCAAGTAGTTCGACCTAACTGGAACTGAGGACGCCACCGTTCATTCCAAAAAGAAATTCATCCGCTGCCGTCCCTCGTGGGAAGTGCCTTGGTGGGAACACTCCTTCGTTGTGGGGTAATTAGTAGTAACAGCCTACTCCGCTTCGACCTGTCGACCATGGGAGGCCCTGCTGCGAAAACAAGTTTCGCGATCGCATAGCTCTAAGCATCGCAGTAGTAGTTACCGTAAGCCGCTCCGCCACGTCAAGGCTTACCCCATGTAGTCGGTCAATCATCTGAAATCTAGAAAGACGGTTAATGTTTGTCGAAAGATAATCGGGTTCGTTTAAGAAATAAGATGCGGAGCCTACTAAAAAATGAGCTGGAGTCAATGGCTCAAAATCCTCTGTCGTCAAGCTGGACACCAACTCCAAATGGATAGCTTTAGTAGCCAAAGAAATAAATACTGATATGTAAATATTTTGTCCCTTACAGCCTCTTTTTCTCCATGGTGTTGCCAAAATAGGACCAGCGAAGTCAACTCCTGTCTTCAGAAAAGCCTTTTCACCAGTCAATCGTGCAGCTGGAAAATTGCCCATTTTCTGTTGCATTGGCTTTCCGCCAAATCTTTGGCATGTCACACAGCGATGAACGACCTTTATTACTGCGTTTCTAGCTCTGATGATCCAATATTTCTTTCTCAAATGCGCAAGAAGAAGTTGAGGACCAACGTGTAAATTTTTTAGATGAGTATGATTTATCAGTAATTGAGTGAAAAGTGAAGTGTCTGGGAGTATAAATGGATGCCTTTGATTATAGCCAAACGATGCAGCTTGAATACGTCCTCCCACCCGCAGCATTCCATCGGGATCTAAAAATGGATTGAGCTTATTCAAGTTACTTGACCTTAATTGGAAACCTTCTTGAAGTAAAGCCCTTTCTTCGGAAAAATATTTCTCCTGTTCTCTTTTTATCAATGCATTGGTAGCATTATTCAACTCTTCTATAGTTATAAATCCAGTTCTTTTACAACTACCTCCTTTCAAACAATTGGACTTAAAACGTAGTAATAAGGCAGTAATTCTCAAGAGCCGAAAAAGGCTTGAATATTTTTCGAGGATATAATTATCACTGTTGATTTCATGGGGTGCCGTTAAAAGGACTATTTTACGTTCTTCTAAGTTACCTGCGTCACCGCAATAATTCGGAATGACCTTGCTGATATATGGTTCTTGAATTGCAGTTTCCGGCCCACTCCACCACAATGCGTGTTTTATAAGCTCCTTGACTCCAATTCCTCTGGAGGCACAGTCAGCGGGGTTCATTTCTCCTCTTATATGTCGCCAATTGCAGGCTGGAATGACGTTAGTGACTGCCGATATTCTGTTGGCAACAAAGGTAGCAAACCTTCTCGGATGTCCATTGAGCCAGTGAAGCACTATCGTCGAGTCAGTCCATCCGTAAACTGGAATAGTCGCGTACCCTTTACATTCTTTCACCTTGGAAACCAACGTCGACAACAGATTTGCAGCGCACAACTCCAATCGAGGTAGAGGCAAAGACGGTTTTAGGGGAGCGACTTTCGTCTTTGCAGCAATAAAACTAGTGATAACTTCTCCTGATTTATTAGTGCTCTTAAGATAAATGACTGCTGCATATGCAACCTCCGATGCATCACAGAAACCATGCATTTCTAATGTTGTATTTTTGTTAGGGATATACCTTGGAAGTTGTACCTCGTGCAACTGCATTATTTGATCCCTCAGTTGTTGCCATTTTTCGATTAACCTTAACGGGATCTGGTTATCCCATTCTATCTTCTCCTGCCATAGCTTCTGAAGCAAGATTTTATAATTCACCAGAAACGGTGCTAAATAACCTAGGGGATCAAAGATCCGTGCAGCCTCTGACATCAAATTTCTCTTTGTATAACATGATACTTCTTTCAAAACGACCTTGAAGCTAAAGCAATCGCTTACAGGGTGCCATCTCAAACCCAACGTCTTAACCGTCTGATTTTCGTCGACTGACCATACCCATTCGGGTACCTTTCTATCCAACGGAATCTCATCCAAAAGAGACTTAGAATTCGTAGCCCATTTCCTAATGTGAAACCCAGCGCTTTTTAAAAGTTGACAAAACTGACTAACAACTATTCGAGCTGAATCTTCGGTTGCACAGCTTGCAAGAAAATCATCCATTTAGAAAAAATCCTTAATCATCGAAGAAGCTTCTGGAAACTCATCACTGCCGTCTATAGCGAGTTGGGCTAAACACCTCGTTGCCAGAAACGATGCCGGTGCAGTACCATAAGTTACTGTGGTCAATTCGTATGACCTTATTGGATCCTTTGGCGAATCTCTCCATAAAATCCGTTGATATTTTCTATCATCAGGGTGCACCAAAATTTGCCTATACATTTTAGCTATATCAGCACTTAATGCAATAGGATTCAGCTTGAATTGGATAAGAATGGTCATAAGATCCCTTTGAAGTACCGGACCTGTAAGCAACTGAGAGTTCAGTGATGTTCCACCGGGTGGTGTACATGTAGCATCAAAAACAACTCGTAGGCGTGTTGTAGTGCTGTCCAATTTTATGACTGAATGATGTGGCAAATAATAGCCCTTTTCGCGTTCCTGTTCTGGGTTCAGTTCAACCATGTGATTTAGATCCCTGTATTCTTTCATAAAGGGTGAGTACTGTGAATGAAGATCCATATCTCTTTGAAACCGCCTCTCCATTGACATCAACCTTTTTTCTGCCATAAGCCGAGAATCACCATCACACACCTTTGCTGTATCCTTGAACGGAAGCCTTACTACAAAACGTCCGTCAATGTCCCTCTCGTGGTAAGTTTTAAAATGAGTCTCACATGGATGGTCATCAAACAGGGAGCGTGATGTAGGTCCAGGTTCTTCAACCTCCCAATAACGTTGCAAAAGCTCTTCAACACCTTCTACAACATGATACGAACCAACTTGATTGGTTGCAGTCTCTCCATCTTCATTTGACAGAAGCCAGCCAAATCTTGTATTTTGGGCGATAAGCTTATTATCGTTATCACAAATCCTTCCATTAATTAAGATTTGAAAGAGTGTACTCGATTTCAATAAAATATCAATGACTCCTGGTTCGTTAAATCTAGGGTAAGCTAATTCAACTTGGCTAATTTCAGATACCTACAGGATTATATGCAAATTACTGTTGAGGAAGGAGACTAGTAATACGATTCAAGATGATAGCCTGTGATTCTAATCGATAATCTGACAATCTTGATTTAATATTAAGGGAAACTATTCCCCTTGCCTTAGCTTCCGAATTACCCACAGCGTTGATAATCGTTGAACATTTTTCTCTTGGCAAGACCCAGAATCAAAAAGAACTCTGCAGGGCTTAAGCTCTCCAAATCTGTTCTGAACTAAAACGACTGCTGTAGGAAGTAAGGTTTGATTCGGCACGTTCAACTGTAGGGCCTCAATATTCGCTGCGAGAACTGTCTGTGATGTGCCCTCTGCTCCCTTCTCATCTTGGGCCTGACCTGAACCATTGGTAGGAGCGTCTGTTAATGGTCTTGAACTCTGTCTGTTATCCGAATGTATTAATGTATGATGCCTCGCCTTGCATTTTCTACAAGATCCGGAATTGCAAGACATAACCGAATGGCCAAACACCAGGCAATTATAACATAAACGCTTCTGACTTATCACATTCCTTTTCCTATTAATATCAAGATCACAAAATTGATTACAAGATTCTATAAAATGAGCACCCCCACATAGCGAACACGTGGTTGAGACTGCTGCTAGAACTGATTGACGATTGGGTTTGTGCAAGGTATTTACAGTAACCTTTTTCGTTGAGAATGCTTCCAGCTCAAACACCCTACTATTGAGAAACTCTTAGATTTCAGTAAAAGTCGGTTTGACGTTTGATGCACTAACCCGTGCCCATAATTTCCTTGACTCGGAATCCAGTTTGGACAAAACTACAAAAATCAGCCAGGCGTCCCAATGCTCTACAGGTTTCTTTAAAGACTTCAAAGCTGATGCTGATACAGATTCGTTTGTTGTGTTATAAAGCTTACGAATGTCTGCCGCACTGGGATTAGATCCAACGATGGATTGCTCCATAATTGTCTTGATGTGAGTGTTAACAATGATCTTCTCCTTGTCGTACATACTACATAGATCTGCCCAAGCCTGCTCATAATTAGCGTCTGAAATATTAGTGTGCTTGAGAATTGAAGCAGCTTCATCCTTTAATGAAAGCTTTAAATACTGTAGCTTTTGAGCTCTTGATAAGCCAGCAGCGTTATGAACTACGGCAGTAAATAAATCCTTATACGTTGGCCATTCCCTAAAGTCACCGTTAAAGGTTGGCAAAGGGCAAGTAGGAAGTTTAGATACACCATGCCCCGAAGATGTTCTTGATGAACGATCAACATCTGACACGGATACCAAGGCTGCGGCAATAGCATTCTGACTAGCTGTAAGTTGCCGAAGAGTTTCATCATGCTCATTTTAAACACGTGCCGCCGTTTGAGCATTGTCGTTAGAAGAACCGTAGCTTGCTGATTGATCGCTATTTATAGCGGTAGATTCCGCTACATGAGAACCACGTGCCAAAACCTTTAAGCATGCTGACTTAATATTGTTATACTTTGCCTCGTATTCCTCCCTAACGCTGACCTCATTTTCTACTTCCTCATCTGTTAAAAGCATCTCTATTTCCATTTGAAACTTCTCGAAGGCTTTCATAAGATCTTCAACCTTTTCTAGTTTTATTTGTGCATCGATGACTGACACATTTCCCTCTGTTGCCTCCAAAACTAACTTCTCTAATCGAGTGAGACTTCCTTTAACAACCCCACGTTTCTTCCTTAAATTCTCCATGCCCTTTGTACTTATATATGTATATATCTCGATAGGAAAATGTTCTGTACTCACTGCGAATTAGTGTCACACCTCGACGATTCTCCAAAGTTCTGAACAGCAACAGCAAATTGACTCAGCGTTAATCCACTTCCAAAAGCAGCAACAAAGATCTTCTTTCAACAACAGCAATCTACCAAGGTCGAACCCTCCAGAAATCAGCTTACGTATTCACGTTGTAACGCCAAGTAATTTCCAATAACTTCTAATTGTTGACCATACGTCTCGAAGGACCAATGTTTTCGTTACCAAAAATTTGGTTGTTTCAATTTCCAAAAAAAAGACCTTTTGTTTCGATGTTAGCTGGCTGACGGTTTATTTCAGAGTGATTAAAAAAACTGTACTGCAATCAGCACTCAGCAAGTACATACGTATCGGTACATTATTGGATATGAGAAAAATACAGCAAACATTAACAGTTCAATGAGAACTTTGATTTGACTTCTTAATATGAATGATAGCAGTGTGTTCGGCAAGAAAGTAAACACAGCGCATGACTATGCGCAAGTCTTGTTTATTTTCTTTTGAGCAGACATTCCGGAACGCGCAAGTTATTACACGAAGACTTTTCTCATTTTAGTACTGCGCATGTATTTGACATTTCTTTTCATTTCATCTTCTTTGCTGATTTGAAAAATAATTATATTTTTTTTCAAATTAGCAACGTATTTTTTCAAACCAACGTTTTTTTTTCAAATCAGGAACAACAAGGGTTTAGATTTAAAAAAAAAAATAATAATAATTTCATCCGTACGTTCATAAACGACATAAACATTCAAAATACAAACATGAAATAAAGCAAATCAAAGAAAAAAAGAAAGAGTAGAAAGAGGGAACGTCAGAAACATGCTAGGAAATTTCAACCCGTGCATGTTCAGAGAGATTCATTTCTGTTTCATCTTTTTGTTCTTCCTTTCTCTTTCGCACTTCATTCATGCGAGAACAAACATGCGCCGTGTAACACCGGACTAAAAAAATAAAAGAGTGCCCAGCTAGATTTTCAAACATTGAATTTTAAGGAGCACCCTACTCAGTTTTCGGGTTTGGGTGTCCAGTCTAGCTAATCTGGGATTGTAGTGCTAACTTTCGCATCAAGTTAGCACTACCAGGGGTTAACTTTCAAAATATATACGCGACAATTTTTTTTTTTCACAAGTTTACTTCAAATTCACGACAATCAATAACTGCATAATCACTTTTCTGAAAATCCAAAGTGGTATTAGGAAACTGCAAAGCCGACGAACTCGCCAAACATGGTACAACATTACCCATTAAGCCACTAATGGCTAATATTGGTATACCAATCGCTACATGTAAACTTTTGCTACAACAAGATGCTATTAAGAGAACTAACATCAGGTGGAATAACATAACCACCTGTCAGGCAACGAAAAACATTTGGTCAAATTTGGACTTAAAAAGATCCAGATGCCTGATATCTTTAAGCAGATTGCATATAGGTAAGCTCCTTAATTGGTGTCATTACGGGACACTGTCTAATTGGAAGACTCGCTGCGCGACTGGGCGTATTTTCTAATGACTTCGGCAGAAGCTGTATGGATGAGGAGGAGGAGGAAACAGTTCTTCACATCCTCTGCACCTGTCTTGCTCTTGCTCATAAACGTAGGATTCACTTAGGGGAATACTTCTACAATGATCTAAACGATCTCGAACACATTAATATAATTAATCTTCTTCGTTTCGTAAGAAACTCTAATTGGTTTCAATGGGTGCGGGGAGAATCAATTTGGGGTGTGAAAATAAAAAAAAATTCGCGCGATTTTTTTTATTTTCACACCCCAAATTGATTCTCTTTTGGGCAAAATTTTTTCCGCTCGCTTCGCTCGCTTGCAATTTTTGGTTCAAGCTCCGAATCCTTAATAATACAATTTTTTAAACCATTTGAGAGGGATTGTAGAGTTAATAGAGTCAGTAAAAAAATGTCTTTCTGATGGAACTTTTAATGTTATTGAAATAGCTCAGTTATTAAAGGGGACAAAAAGATGCAACAAGATGAAACTGGGTTCAAGTACAGTGTGCTTGTAGAATGCCCTACTCTCACCAAACACCAAACTTCAGAAGAATGTTTGCATTGGAAAAAGTTTTCTTTATGTCACATAAACTTACAGCATGCGGGATATTTCAATCGTTATATTTTATATACCTTTTTCGAAAATGTTTAAAGTAATGAATCACCATATAGGAGGTCAGATTCTTAGAAATGGGTTTCCGAATGACTAAGTTTCTCAATATTTTTGTACATGCGATTTTTTAAAATTATTTTCAGTTTAAAAAACTGAATTTCGGAATGACTTCGTTTCTAAAAGACATTTATTTTAATTTCACAAACAAAATTGCTCAGTATACTTGAATTCTTATTTTAAATTTTTCTCAATTAAAGTGGCAAATTATTTCAAATTTGAAGGGAACTAGATCCACTAATTTTTTGAAGAATTTAATTCCCACTGTACATGGGAACTAACTACACTTTACAAAAGTGGAGTAAGTTCTCACTTGGTGGGAAGTAAATCCCTCAGTGGAGTTAGTTCCCGTGGAGTTATTTCCCCGCACCGTTTCAATGAGCTTTCGAAGAAAAGCCTTCTTAGATTCATGTGGTATCACAATGGGCCTTTGATTGGCCTAAGTTTGTCTCTTAACATCCATGACAGCCACTTTAACCTAACCTAACTTAAAGTGGTATTGCGAACTTGATGGTCATGGCTTCAGAAATGTCACCATTATATTAAATGACTCGGAATATTTTATCTTTCTTAGCATTTTTTTTTCTTTTTACAGCCTTCGACATTTTCACTTGGTGACATTTGTGTTCCTCCTATGGCAAATGTTCTCAAAGTTTATTTAGAAAACGGCCAAACGAAGTCATTTAAATATGATGCAACTACAACTGTACAGGTAATTTTAATTAAACTAAATTCCTAGATTGTTTGGTCTTTAATTTTTGTTATAAATAAGGTTTTCAAAATAAAATTAGACACACATGTATATAGTTAAATGTACACAAGAATACTGTATTATTTTTAGGATGTGGTGTCATCTCTCTACGATAAGTTGTATATAACTGCTGGGGAACACTTTAGTCTGGTACTGGAACATGTAAAAAGCTTGAAAAGAAATAAACTCACACTGTTGGACCCGGCGGAAGCATTGGCTAGAGTAAGTTTGAATTTTAATGAAAAGCTGATAGTTTTTGTTCCTGTCTTTTCTTCTAGTGTATTTCTTTTTGTAGGTTGCATAAAAGATTTTCTTTTCAATCATTATTTCTTGGCGTCCTCTATTTGCTAACTCTCCTTCATGTATAAGAGATTGCATGACCCCACCCTCGGTCACAATTTTTTGAAAATGAAGTTTCTTAAACTGGATGGGCCTGCACACACGATATATTTACATCCAGACTTAAACCGATTTTGTGGACACGGAAAGCAAAGTGCGCAGTATGAAACGAAGACTATAGTGCTGTTTTTTTGCCAGGCTAAGCAAAATGTTACTAACATTTCCATGTTAAATACAACAACACAGTTAGGACGGATATATAAAAGTCCTATCGCTTAGGATTTTTAGGGTTTAGTGCTGCCAGACATTTGCTGGAGTTGAATTCATTCAACTGTCAAAAAATTTATCGAAAATTCATCAAATTTAATTTTGAAAGGCAACAAAATCACAAATGGTGGACGAATAATTTAAAGTTTAATGAACCTAAAATAAGAAAAATCAAACAAATTGCAATTAATTGAGTTCAAACTCAACGATATACATATTTCTACTTAAAGATGTCGCAACCAAGAATGTATTTTTTTTTAGTCTATTAAATACTCCACAGTGGATCATTGCAAACACATGTGCGATTTAAAATCTTCTGACGAATATGCATCACACAGCGTCTCCACTGAGCATACAGCTGCCCAACATCACAACCGCAATCCAATCCACAAACAGAACATTTTTTTTCCCTGGGCAAATTATGTCATGTCGTCTCATTTTATCTGAAAACGCGGTGTAAGAAAATACAAAATTAAACGTAACACAACAAACGAAACAGAACAAGCGAAAATACTCATACACAAACTCATCACTTGATTTACATCTACATTCAAATGAAAACCTTACACGTACACGAAACGTCAAAATTCATGCCCATGTTTTGAACCACACTCATGCCATGTTCAAAAAACAAGATTCTTCGACAAGATGTCTGTGTGGGCATGGATTTTTCTGCCTCCATTGGATTTTCTCAAGACATGTTCATGAACAGGGCTACGTTCATGCCCAGTGAAGCCGGCCTGTCAATAACCTCTGCAAAGTTTGAGACTTTTATGTGGTAATGTGGTTCAGTTTGCGCGAATCAGATGTTGGACTAGAGCTGGAGCTTGAGGTCTCGGCATCGGCATATAAAAATTAAAAATTTCTTCCATCATCATCGCTGCTACTATCTTCAGCAAACAAGCTTACTATCTTGGAACAATTTTGATCAAACAAATCAGAAATATTTTTGTATTTAAATATTTGACTGTGAGTTTTCAAAATGCTCCATCTAATTCAAATTTAAAACACCAAAAAATTCATACAATAAAATCAGCTGTTTGCAAATTGACAGTCGAAAGTACGTGTGCTGCCAAAGCATGCGTTGGTCGTTTTTTTGCACAAGTTCATTCTATCGCGCTGAGCATTTGTAAAAAAACACAACTTATGATACAAATAGAAAATAGACTAAAATCTTCTTGTGTGTTCTTGGACTAGAGACTAAAACTGGTTGTAGTCCAAAAATCTTTCATGTCGTATGTGCATTGTGCAGGCCAATGATTATAATTCAGGTTTATAGACGTTTCTAGATCCGCTTACAGCAGACAATTCGTGTCTCATGATCGAGTCATGCACGTTATTGACTGTTCTTATACAGGGTGATTCACGAGCGTTGTGCCAAAAAGCTTGAGCGTGTAGGTTGAGTTGAGACAAGAAAGAAATCGTATGGGTGGGGGGGGGTCTATCCCCCCCCCCGTTTAGCCGGGAGGGGCAATTTTCTGAAAAATTGACTTATTTTGTTTAAAAAAATATTAAAAATCAACGGCTTTGTTTACAAAACCGTGCTATACCTTTCTGAAAAGCCAAAAACTTCTTCTTTCACTTTGTTTTTAAATTAAATTGTTTTAACTAATAGTTTAAAAAAAATAAATTTTCAAACTCAAAATTTTCAAAAAGAAAGCAAAAAAAAACATTTTTGAACTTATTTTTTTCAAAATTTTATGTAATTAAGTACTAATTTTGTTTTAAAAATTCAATGTGTTTGTAAATTTTTAGTCGAAAACAGAAAACTGGATGCAAAAATGTCTTTTCGTTTTTGAGAAATTAAAAAAAAACCAAAACCACTTTTTTCAAAAAAAATCTTTATTTTTATTTTTACCTATCTGGACTTTTAGTTTAATTTATTAGTTTAATTTATAAATTTAATTTTTTGTGATTGGAGTTTTATGAGGACTCAATAAAGTAGAAAAGTATTGGATTTTCCCTGGATTAATCATTTTGTTCATTGATAACGTCTGCCATTGACCTTTCACTTCTAGCTCTCAGTGCTCTCGTCGGCGGATTGTTGAAAACATGCTACGACTTGGGCGCCATCTATTGGGATATCTTTCAGCGTAGAGTCTTTCGGCTTCCCGATCTCGACAATAAGTTAAACCGTAGCAGAAGTTCCTGTCCGCTAACTCTATGTGTGATGAGTTAATATTTTAATTGTAAATGGTTATTTAGTAAATATGCGATGCCTTTTATTTACCTTTAGGTTGTTAATTGTTTTTTCATTCAAGAAAAAATGTGGTTTAATTATCTTAAGCCCCTAGCAGGTAGAACTCTTCGCCGGCGAGTGGCCGCGGCCCCAGTATAGTAAGAAAAAATTACAGGTCAGTTTTCAGACGTTATCAATGAACAAAATGGTTAATCCAGGGAAATTTCAACACTTTTCTACTTTATTGAGTCCTCATAAAACTCCAATCACAAAAAATTAAATTTATAAATTAAACTAATAAATTAAACTAAAAGTCCAGATAGGTAAAAATAAAAACAAAGATTTTTTTTTTTTTGGTTTGGTTTTGGTTTTTTCTAATTTCTCAAAAACGAAAAGACATTTTTGCATCCGGTTTTCTGTTACGACTAAAAATTTACAAACACATTGAATTTTTAAAACAAAATTAGTACTTAATTACATAAAATTTTGAAAAAAATAAGTTCAAAAATGTTTTTTTTGCTTTTTTTTTGAAAATTTTGAGTTTGAAAATTTATTTTTTTAAACTATTAGTTAAAACAATTAAATTTAAAATAAAAGTGAAAGAAGAAGTTTTTGGCTTTTCAGAAAGGTATAGCACGGTGTTGTAAACAAAGCCGTTGATTTTTAATATTTTTTTAAACAAAATAAGTCAATTTTTCAGAAAATTGCCCCTCCCGGCTAAACGGGGGGGGATAGACCCCCCCCCCCCCCCCACCCATACGATTTCTTTCTTGTCTCAACTCAACCTACACGCTCAAGCTTTTTGGCACAACGCTCGTGAATCACCCTGTATAAATTCGGCATACCAAGCAATGTAGCCATTGAAATGCATAACCGTGGTCAGCTCTTCTTGTCTGTCGATTTCATATCATAAATTCCTGAATTTAACATTGAACATTGATGAATTTATAGTACTTCGCACATGAATGTAACGAACTACAGACACAAAGCAACACAGGCGACTCAGAGCATTGGCTGGGACAGAACAAGACATTAATAGCGTTTTTTTTTGGTAATACGGAATTGTACACAGAACTGTCCGATTCCGGATTCCAAACGAACAGGCAAACACATTTTTTTGTTTCTAAGGGTTGAATGGTTGTGTATTTGTGAAATACACAAAATAAAATGCAGATGACATGACATTGTTTTTAATTTCTTTATTTGTAAACATGGCAGTGAGGAATTATGTACGAGTGTGTGCATGTATGCGTGATTCGGTTTTTGATTCTGACTTAAAATTCGGAATCGTTTTTCTGTTCTATTCAGAACAAGAACTGTCATCTTGTGCCAAGTGAACGAGTACAGAACTGTTCGGAACAGTTCCGGACGACCAAAAAAAAAACGCTATAATTTAACAAAGAGAGACGGATAGGTACATAGAAACAAAGCACTCATAGCAGAAACTTACGTAGCTCAAAGGAAACATAAATTTTATATTGTAGAAAAAAAAATACAGCCGAAGCTGGGACTTAAACCAGCACCGTTGGGCTGAGTAGTCAATTTTTATTCCTGGCCATCTGCTCATTATCCTCATTTAATGATCTTCATTCGAAAGATGTTTGTCACACCACTAAAATAGTATTGAATTGCGAGCATGCACCAGCTCATCTGCAAAATTTGGTCGGAAGAAAGCGGTGCAGGGAAATTACTCCACGGGAATCTGCTCCACATGGGAATTTACTCCACTCAAAGTGGGAATTTTCTCCACTTTTAAAGTGGAATAAATTCCCCCTGCAAGTGGGAAATAACTGCACAATTTTTTTGGTGGAATTATTTCCCAGCATGAAACTGAGCTCTACAGTTTTTACGAGGAATGTAAGTAATTATAATGCAATCAATTTATGTGATAAATTCAATCAATTTATTGACTATGAACACAATTTTACAATTTTACAAATTAAACAATTATTTATTTTTCCGCACAGTCTAACTATGGTTGAACATAAGTGCCGAATTCTATTTTGGGACTACAAACCCACTATGGTGGGTCATTAGTCCTGAAATTAAATTCGGGGTTTCTTCGTGATAAGTTTTAAACATTTTGTAAACCAATAAATTGAGTAGACAGTTTGAACATATTTTCAAGGTTTACATACCACATGCTCTAAGTCTATGTGACGTTTAGGAAACTCTTCCCCATGAAAACGTTCTTTTGAACTTTGGTGTTCGGTGAGAGTAAAGCATTCTACAAGCACACGGTACTTGAACCCAGCTTCATCTTATTGCATCTTTTTTGTCACCTAAAATAACTGAGCTGTTTCTATTACATCAACAGCTCCATTAGAAAGACATTTTTGTATTGATATGATTTTCACAAATAGTAAAAAAAAATGGTCCTATCTATTGTTAAGACTTTTTATAATTCAAAGAAAAAAATCACATTCTGAAAATTTTTTTAATAAGAAGTGCAATAATATTGTTTCTCACACTTTTCACTTTTAGTGGACTTGTTTCTCACAATTATGCAGTTATTTCCCACTCGTAGTGGGAATTTATTCCACTTTAAAAAGTGGAGCAAATTCCCACTTTGAGTGGAGTAAATTCCCATGTGGAGCAGATTCCCGTGGAGTAATTTCCCTGCACCGAAGAAAGCATGCCCGACGAATGGAACCTCAGCATCGTATGCCCGATCTTCAAGAAAGGAGATCCCCTGAACTGCACCAACTACAAAGGTATAAGTCTCCTTAACATCGCCTATAAGATCTTGTCTGCCGTGCTGTGTGAACGTTTGAAGCGCTTCGTCAACAACCTGATAGGTCCTTATCAGTGTGGGTTCAGACCCGGAAAGTCCACCATCGATCAAATATTCACCCTACGGCAGGTCTTGGAAAAGACCCAGGAACTAAAAATCGATACCTACCACCTTTTCATCGATTTCAAGGCCGCGTATGACAGCATCTATAGAGACCAATTATGAAGAGCAATGTCTAGTTTTGGCTTCCCAGAAAAACATGGTCGGAAAAAACCTAAAGGACGCATATGAAGTCAAAAAAGGATTTTGACAAGGCGATGCGTTGTCATGCGATTTCTTCAACATCATTCTTGAAAAGATTGTGCAAAACTCCAATGTCAACACCAGAGGCACAACCTTTAAAAAGTCCGTCCAGCTCCTAGGATACGCAGACGACATTGACATAATTGGAAGAACACAGAGTGATGTCAGTGGAGCTTTTGTGAGTCTTGAGAAGGAGGCCAAGTTAATGCTGTCAACAAGAAAGAACAACATCGACGCCTTGGAGCAATCGTCAACATAGACAGATTTAGCTTCGAAGTAGTTAAGGACTTCGTCTACTTAGGGTCCGCTATCAACTCAGACAACAACACCAGCGCTGAAATCAAACGAAGAATCACTTGCCAATCGCTGCTTCTTTGGACTTAGAAGGCAATTGAGTAGTAAAGTTCTCCCCGAGCAACTAAAGTGACACTTCAAAACCCTCATCATCCCGGTCCTCATGTATGGTGCAGAGACATGGACCATGACAACATCCGATGAAAACGCTTTGGGCTGCTTCGAGCGCAAAATTCTACGAGTGATTTTTGGTCCTGTCTGCATTAATGGAGAATGGAGACGAAGATTCAATCAAGAACTGTACGAGCTGTTCAGCGACACTGACCTAGCCAGAAAAGTTAAGGTCCAACGACTTAGAAGGATGGGTCATGTAGAGCGAATGGAAAATAATGCTCCGGCTCGTAGACTCTTCGAATCCAACCCGGAAGGACGTCGCAGAAGAAGAAGACAGCGACTCAGGTGGAACACATATATGGTAGAAGACCTGAACCAACTTGGCGTGCGGAACTGGAGACAGCTAGCTAGGGACCGAGCTGGCTGGGGACGTTTGTTGGATGAGGCACTGGTCCGACCTGGACTGTAGCGCTACCATAAGTAAGTAAGTATTTAATGGCGATAAACAAAATCCCAGATTGGAAAAGGAAATGATATGAAATCGACAGAAAAATTGATTTTCAAAGTCAAAATTTTGAAAAAAAAAATGTTTTCTTTTTAAACATCTTTTTTTTTTTTTTAAATGTCACGTATAGACTAGGGTAGATAATTTTTGAAAACGAAAAAAAAAATTACAGTAGAATAAAACAAATGAGAAAAGGTAGGGAATGCGATAAAAGTGAAAGGAAAAATAAATTACGGCCAATCCGAGTTCGGGAAGTGGGTGGGGGGGGGGGGGGTATTAATGGGAAAAAATGGCTTATCTCGATTTCCGGCAAAACTCGAGATCCTACGGAAAAATGTTCAATAGCAAAAATGTAGGTAACAAAAAGATCTACAACTTTTGTTCAGACAATTTTGTACATAACCTCAAAGTATGGAGATGTAAAATTTTCACCAAAATTAAGGAAATTTTATGAGCTTTAATAACTAAGCCTCAGATTAGTTGCATCACTGAAAAGCACAAAATAACGGTAGTTTTTATGAAAAAGTTGAAAAATGCGTATTTTTGACCTTTTTTTAAAGTGATAGAAAAGATTGAAAAAAACAATATTTTTATTTTTTCAAAATGTTTTTGTGTAGAAAATTTAATGAATTTTTCAAATCTGTCTTTAGTTTTCGAAATTTAGTTTCGAAATTGTGTTTTTGCATGTAAACCCATTTTTTGATTAGAAAAAAAATTGTAGCGATCTGAACCAAACAGTAAATTATAGCCAGCAAAATTCTCAAATTGAATCTTAGATTGATTTGATTGAAAAAAAATTTTCGCTCATTTTATGACTACTCAAAGTTTTTTTTTTTCGATTTTGAAATTGAGTGAACATTTTTTACGCTCAAGCAAAAACGACTAACGGTACTTTTTTAACTCAAAATAATTTGAAAAGAAAAAATGATAACCTTTGAAAAACTTTTTATTTCACTTCAAACTGAGATACAGCCTTATAAAAAACCACTCCATTTTTGAGTTTTTTCAAGTGTTCCTTTAATTGTTTTGACAAGTGTATTATCAAAAAAATACCCTAATTTTGAATCGAAAATCCACGTGTCAAAATGTCGCCTTTGATTAAAAAGTCGGCATGTTTTTTGTTCTTTTAAATCTTTACTTTCTGATGATGTAAGAAAATATATATATGTACATGTTCTTTCCATTATCATATATCTCTGTTAGTGATGAGTCAAACCGAGTTTGCGAACCGAGTCATCTACATTTTTGCTATTGAGCATTTTTCCGTAGGACCACTAGTTTTGCCGGAAATCGAGATAAACCCTTTTTCCCTATTAATACACGCCCCCCCCACCCACTTCCCGAACTCAGATCGCCGGTAATTTATTTTTCCTTTCATTTTTATCGCATTCCCCACCTTTTCTAATTTGTTTTATTCTACTGTAATTTTTTTCGTTTTTTTTTCCATTTTTGGAGGCTTCGGGCACTGGTCTAGTAATTAAGTATTGTTTTTCCCTTAAGTTCAATTTCCTTAATTTTGTACGCTCGAAAGATTAAGAGCACATAAGGTGAATCAAGCTTATACTATCTTCTTGTTCTTGGTTTATGCTCATTCAACAACTTTGTCCCACATTTTTGTCTGAGCTTACTCTAAAATACTTTCTAATAATTTTTGTATTATGTGGTAAAAATTAAGTCTTCTATTTACGAAAAGCTATCGAAATTAAAATATTAAAAGATTCAAGTAATTGTTAAAGTTATTTTCTCTTTTTAACAGATAGCAGCGCGTCCTGGTGCTCATAAGTTACGTTGTCTTTTTCGTGTAGCATTTGTGCCTATCTCCGCAGCTGAACTAGCTCAACGGGATCTGAACACCCTTGACTACTTGTATTTACAGTGTTGTAATGATGTAACACAAGAACGTTTTGCTCCGGAGTTACAGCCTGAAATTGCATTACGTCTTGCAGCCTTGCACATGCATCAACATGCATTAGCAAATAACGTTTCTCCAGCAAAACTGACTGTGAAGGTTGTTGAGTAAGTTTTGTTTCCTAATCTCATATTCTGAATATACCCTAAAAATGAAAAACCAAACATTGAAACAGAAGAGAGTTTGGATTGGACCGTTTTGTGCCTTCATCGCTTTTAGACGGAATGAAACGGAAGGAACTAAGGCGTCTTATATCTCACTTTCTGAAATTAAACTCTCAAATGACTGGATCTTCTACCAAAACTCTAACACAGCTCCAAGTAAGTATTGTAATTAGTAGGGTAGAAGCGGGAGGTGTTTATATCTTTTTGTTTGTATTCAAACTTAATTTGAACTCACGTTTGAAGAAAATTGATAAAATTACTGCTCTTTTTTGAAAACTTATAACACAAAAATAAAAATAAATAAATTTTCGAACCCTCCCCTTTCAAGGGAATCTAAGTCAACCTCCACTTTTTGTTAAGAGCTTTTCATAACAACTTATAAAGGGTGTTTTTTTCGATGAATAGAACATTAAGTCGGCATTACTTTTCAAAACGGCGACCGATTTAACAGCTATCAAGTGATTTATTCTCAGTTTGGTTTGGCAATTCATCATGAATAGACTCACGCCTGAACAACGCTTGCAAATTGTGCAATTTTATTTCGAAAATAATGACCGTTGTTCCCGATTTTCATAAGCGAATTTTGTTTAGCGATGAAGCGCACTTCGGGTTGAATGGCTACGTCAGCAAACAAAACTGCCGCATTTGGAGTGAAGCTAATCCTCATGTGTATGTCGAAACACCGTTACATCCAGAAAAACTGACTGTTTGGTGCGCTTTATGGGCTGGTGGAATCATTGGGCCGTACTTCTTCAAAAACGATGATAACCACAACGTTACAGTCAATGGTGATCGGTATAGAGCCATAATTACTAACTTTTTCATTCCTGAATTGAACAATCATAATGTCCAGGAGCTGTGATTTTAACAAGACGGCGGCGCAACACGTTACGCAGCTCGTACCACAATCGATTTATTGAAAGACACGTTTGGTGACCGCCTAATTTCTCGTTTTGGACTTGTGAATTGGCCTCCCAGATCTTGTGATTTAACATCGCTAGACTATTTTCTGTGGAGTTATGTAAAGTCATTGGTCTATGCGGATATGAAACGCTTGACCATTTGGAAGACAACATTCGCCGTGTTATTGCCGATATACGGTCGCAAATGTTGGAAAAATTCATCGAAAATTGGACGTCCAGATTGGACTACATCATATGCCAGAAATCATATTTAAAATGTCTTTCTATTATCTTTCGAATAAACAAAAAATCATGTAAATCGGATATTTCATCGTTGTTTTATTGCAATTTAAAGTTCTATACCTCTGAAAAAAACACCCTTTATATTCGATTCAATAACCATTTTTTTTTCATTTGCTCTGGTTACTGTATTGATTTATTTTATAGGTTTACTTTTAATTTCTTTATTTTCAATCTAATTTATGGTATTGTCATAATTTTTCTTTTCGTACAGACAAAAATTCACTACCTTGATATAATATCTGGATTACCTAGCTATGGAGCTAAATGTTTCAGCACGAACCAAAAGGAAGGTGTTGAACGAGTGATATTAGTGAGTCCTCGATTCGGTCTAAGTCAGATTGCCGGCTTGCGAAATTCAGTGGTAATTGAACCTTCCAACTTTCTTATTATTTTGTTTTAAATTAATAATTTTGTATTGTATTTTATTGTTTATAAACGACATGTCTTCTCTTCCTGTAAGAAAAAAACGTCCTTTATAGAACGAAGAATAGTTCTAAAAGAGATATAACCTTAAATTGTTAATAATAATTGTTCCATATTGAAACAAGTGTCTGTGATACTACTTCCTGTATTGTTGTTTGATCTAACGTCAGTTTCCGCGGCATACGTCAACTAATTGTTGTTTTAGATGTATACAATGTTCTAGATTTGTTAACAACAAAATCCCAAACATTTTTCCCGAACATCATGCATGTATACTTTCAATTTTTTCATACCGAAATAAAAAAAATAACAAAAAAAAACCAAAAAAAAAATGTTGAAAAACCAAAATTTTTTTTCCTCCAAAAAAGTGTACCTTAAAGCATAAACAAATCTAAGAAAATTATTAACCTCAACCTAAAATCAAGAAAACAAAATTTAAAACACAAAAATTTTGCATATCAAACATTCCAATACGAAATTGTACTTTCGGAATAAATTTCCAAAATAGTGCTAAATCCAGCAAAAAAATTAGTACTATTTCCTTTTCAAAGTCGTAGTCAATCTCGCTAGTAAAAAATTTGCGGTCTTATGACATGCGGTCATTTCTATTTCTATAGAAACTAAAAAGCCCCTTTTTGACGGTTATCAGTTCAGTTCGTACTTCCATTAAATATATTTTGGTTTCGACGTTCAGTTGAGCTTTCATTTCACTTGTGAGGAATTTGAATTTATAGGAAAACTGAGAACTGGACTGAAAACTGATGAGGATTTCATCACTTTCAGTTACCAGTATACCAACAACTTCTTTTTGTTTTAAGGAAGAAGAACGTGAAAGATAAGGTCTACGCCAACAGCGCAGCGTCGATTCAAGACCTCAAAGATAGAATTCGTGAGGCTATCGAGGACATAGGGCAGCCACTTTGCGATATGGTTATGGAAAATTTCATGAAAAGGATATGGTCCTATAAGCGTGGTCGTGGCGGCCATTTGGCTGATGTTGTGTTCCATTATTAACGGCATACCTTCCTCTTTATAATGAAATAAACTTCCGATCATTTATCTCAAAAAATGCCATTTTTCTTTGAATATCAAAATAAGACCTCTTATTGGAAAACCCTTTATTATGTTTTTTTCCACTTTTTTATTGAAATTTAAGCAACATTTTTGTGCAACTTGAATTGAACATGTATTTATTTTGATGGTTATCTTTGACACGCGGACTTTTCTTTATCGAACTTGTTCATTAATTTCGAGTAATTTAATTAAAAAAAAGCTAAAGTGGGTCGAAGAAAAAATCAGGGAAAAATGAAGAAGAAGTGGCCTATACTTCGGAGTGGCATCGTGTGGTCTTCTCCGATACAAAAAAAAAAATTAATTTCGGGGTCCGTAAGAAGTTTTGAAGAGTATTTTATAGGGTGCTCTTTTTCTTTCCGAGCGCGTAGTTACTAGCATCCGTTCTTAGAGTGAAAGGTTGGTCATCTCTGGCTTGGTGTAATATCGACGCCTATTGCTTACATAGCAAACTTTTTAGACCCTCAAAAGACTTTTTCTCTGCTGAACCCCACTTCTATAAAGCGTTTGTTTTTGTAAGACTACTAAAGGTCGCTACACACACAACAGTATACTTGACAAGTATACTTGTACAACCAACTTGTACAAGCAAACTGTAACGTCTGTAGGCATATTTTGCTCAAGTATTTTACTTGTGCAAGTCACTTGATGATTGATTGATTTCGAATCCTGCAAACTTGCGCAAGCTATACTTGCACAAGTAAAACGAAACGTGTGTACCTGTATTTTTGGCTTGTACAAATAAATTAGTAGTCCGCGACCGTGAATAAGCTTTACGTCAGTATATCATCATGTCGATCGATTTGAGGAAGAGCAATGGTGAATTACTAGAAGATTTTATTCGTGCCTACGAAAATTAGCCGTGTCTTTGGCGAATAAAATCGTACAAAATCTTACTTGATAAATATAGATTAATTGACAGCCAAGTCGATAAGCCGTTATTAAAAAGATAAATAGCTTCAGGACAAATTATAGAAAAGAAAAAAAATGACACATTTTATCGCTCCGGCAGTGGCACAGAGGACTTATATCTACCTAAACTGTGGACTGTGGTACTACCACTTGTTTGGCTTTTTGGTAAATCAAGAGAAATCTTGATGTTGCTGTTAATCTTTTGTGGGGTGTAATAGCCTGTGATGAAAGTATGGTCGAATTTTTAAGATCTTCATAGCTACTTCCGGTTGCGAAAAATCTTAATGTTGCCGCTAATCTCCGTGGGGAGTAATAGCTTGTCTCATAATCGTATCTTGCTTTTGAAGGTGTAACGAGTGACAAAAGCTTCAGATATGTTTCTTCACTCATTCTGAGATAATTATGCCAATCACGCGGATATATCTTCAATTCACTCAGTAAATTGATATGGGAGTAGCTTCTTCTCTTCAGTAACCACTCTTTACACCACACATCACGTTTCTTTTTTACGGATAAGATAAAAAGCAGCCAATGAAGCAAGAAAGTCGTCGTGCGATTCACACATTTTCGCAACATAAACTGAAAAATGTTCGAGCATGCTGTAGCGTGTGGAGGCGAAATGAAAAATAAGTATGCTTGTACAAGTATACTTGTACAAGTATACTTGTCAAGTATGCTGTTGTGTGTGTAGCGACCTTAAGAGGTTTTGAAACATTAGCAAATCCTTTGATGAAACGGCGGCGGCGGCGGTATCAGGAACATGTCTGTAAGAATGACAAGACTTGCTTGACGTTTTTAGGTTCAGGCCTCTTAACGATTACCGATATTTAATGATGTGTTTTAGGTATGAGACCCTTGGACAGCAAAATTTTGATTTGTCCCGATTCACTTTTATTTGGAATACTTTGAGATGACCGAAAACAGTTTTAAGCTCCTTATAATGTTCTTCAAAACTTGCAGAACAAATAATAAAATCATCGATGGAGATGAGAATAGGTACTCCAGGGATGCCTTTACGGAAATTGTCCATTAACGGTTGAAAGGTCGCAGGACCATTTCGGACCCAAATGGCATTCGTCTGAATTGGTAAAGTTTTTTTCTACATCTTTTTCTGCAATCTTTATTTGGTAGTAACCCGTTTGGAGATCTAATGTGGTTATGAATTTAGTTTTGAGCGTTGACTGAAGGAGATCATCGATCCTCGACAAGGGATATTTGTCGGGGACAGTTATGCTATTAAGCTTTCTGTAATCAATACAGACACGTATTCTGTTAACCTCTTTTGGACCGCAGCCCACGCAGATGCACTCTCTTCTATTATGCCTATTTTGCAGCCAGTTGTGATTTTCGAACTGGTGAAAGTCTGTATGGTTCTGTCGCAAATGGTACGTGATTGTTTGTGTTGATTTTGTGTTCAGTGCAGGGAGTTGGTTGGGTTGGTAGGTCGAATAAACATTTCTCGAGCGTCAGCAATTTATTAAGGGATTGTTTTTCTCCTTCACCTAGTTCCACAGCTTCATTGCCTCTAAGTGGAACATCACAGACCAATATTTCCATTTAAATAGGCTCGAAAAACACATCTTCTTCTGTACAAATTAACGCTGGGAATAATAGGTCATTAGCACGTTTACTTTCCGGAGTTATTTCGTTTCGGAACGAGTCCTTAAAAATGCCTTGGTTCCTTGCATTCGCAATAGCTGAGAAATTTAGTTTCATCTCGTTATTCAGTGGGGAATTCAGGTCTTGTTTTGTTCGCTTTGGAGTTTTAAACAAGCTTAGTTTTTCAAGTATATTTAGAGTTGCTGGAATGGGTGATATGGCTGTTATGGGTTCAAACCAGTTAAGAAAAATGTTTTCCGATCTCGTTGGTGTTACAATATCGGATTTTTCTTTTTTTCGGGCATCGATCTTTAAAGTTTAAAGGTTAGGTGACGGAATGAGAGTTGAGTTATTGCGTATCTTGGTGTAGCTTGAATCGTAAAAATCAAACTTTTTTGTCCAAGGTCCTGTACCAATCCGTTCTCTTCCATAAAGTCGCTGCCAATCAGCGTGCGATTATCTTTAGCTTTTGGTAACGCAATTAATTTGATTAGTTGCAAGCGATTACCAATTATAATGTTCGTTTCGCCAATGAATACATCATCCTTATTGGTGTTGCGATCTGCGAGAGTAACAGTGGCCGGAACTTGTGCGAATCGTGTGCCGTTCTTATCCAGATGAATCCATAGTTCTCTTCCACAAACACTAGTGTGTGTAGCTGTATCTAAGTATGGAATACCTTCACCATGTGTTGCGATCGGAATTGTGGGTAACTCGGTACCAAGGGTCGTCTTAATGAAGTTAAATGATAGTGTTAAGGGACCCTTTTGGCAGTTCCTTGCAGTTCGGGCAGTAAGATCGAACCACTCCTGGAAGTTTGCTCTTGTAGCATTGGAAGTTGATGCCGATAAATGATCCTTCTTCTGTAACTCATATTTTTCCTTCTTTCTGCACTCGTCTACAGTATGGCCAGCATGTCGACAGAAATTACATCTGTTTTTAACAGGGTTTGAAATCGGTTTAATATTTTTGGTCTCCCTTTCTGATATAGATACTTCCACCGTTCTTGCTTTGGCGAGTAAATCGGTGAAAGTTTTGAAACTTTCGCGGGGGACTCCGTCACGAATTCGTAAGTGGATGAGCCCGTAGACCATGTCTAACATCAAAGATTTGGTTACTGTTGCTTTTAGTTTTGCAAAAACAGCTCGTTTTTCACATATGAAATTATCCGTTGTTTTCTGCTATCTTTCAAATATTTGCATAGGTAAACGATCGCTAGTTTGGCTGCGATGGCGCGTACGCAATACGTGAAAGTTTGATGGCATCTTCAAAAGATTTTGCCTCGCCTTTTACACCTTGCCACCAGTTACATGCGGTTTCCTCTAGCAATAAAGGAAAGTCTTTATTTGCATCTTCATCGGTAATTCTTTCGAAGTCTTTGTACACCATAATTGTTGCATTGAACCCATCTACAATGTTTGCTTCTCTTTCACCTTTGAAACAAGCCGTGCAGTGGTTAAAACTCCCCTTACTAATATGTTGCTCTTGCATAGCTTCAATGAAGGCTTTTAGTTGTTTGTCGGTTAAAGTTGCCATTTGGAAAATCTTTGTTGTTTTTCTTTTTTTTATATAGATTTTCTTTCTCTTCAATTAGTTGGGCGCCAAATTGTAGCGTAATCTTTGAGATTTTTCGCAGTTTTCTCGTGAAAATAAAAGGTCCGATCGTCGAATGTGAACCACAAACTCGAACTGAACTTCCTTCGGCTTTGAGCTCCCCTTTTATACTTTGCAAACGTGACAAGTGGCAAACACGGCTGATGGATACACAGCTGATTGTTACAATAATAAACATGGTTGCCACCCTGGTTCTTTTACATGTGAATAATTTATTTACATTATTAATAGAAGAAAAGTAATAAAAAGGAACGGATACAATATTTTAAGTATTAATTATTATTATATACATATGAACATGCACATAAAACTTTACTTTACTTACAAAAGTATGAAGTTTTAACTACGTTCATTAATTACACTCAACATTTCTGCTAAACTACTACTAGAATTTTTTATCAAAACTTCGACCGATTTCAAATTTTTCTAGCCACAGCCGATTTCATCGATAGAGGATCTAACACATGTTGTTGTTGAACGTGAAGATGATGTGTCGTGTGTGGTTGGAGTGTTCATGGTTGGTGATCGGGTGGCAAATTTTGCAATGGAGGACAAGGATGCTTTAGAATTTTCTCTGGTTCTTGCTGGATACTACCGTCTACTGAAAGGTATAAGTAATGCTTTTTTGAAATATTGGTTTGTATATTATAGTATTTTTACTTCTTGAAACTAATCAATGTAGGAAAAGAACTTCATTTAGATCTAGAACGTGAAAAATATGAATTGGATAATGCACCATCGTATCTCACTCAGCACACAGTTTTCCCATCTACTTGGAGTTACTTATTGGCATTCCATAAACGTAAGCAGAGCGTAAATTTCTTGCTTCCGCCACCATATCACACTGTGAAACGTGATACAACAACTAGCATTGTAACAACAATAGATCCAAAGCTCGAGTCTATGAATAAAATCGACTTTGTGACAGGAAATAAGTTATTATGTCTTGAAATGCCATGTGATAGCAATATGAATACGCTTGAAAAACGCAATGACCATACTTCCAAAGTGATAAAACCCTATGATCGTCTCTCCTCTCTCGACTTAGATTACCACAGTGTTAATGATATGGATTTTATGGAGGATGGAAAGGATTCTGCATTAAGCACGAGCACCGTCGGAGGAAGCACATCAACTATGTATTGCCCAATATCATGTGGATTTATTGAAGCTCGGAATGAACAGGTTTTACGGCGTGTTGTTGAGATGCAAGAAATGGTTGAAAATTCTGAGCAATATTTGAACGAGCATGGCGATATTATCGATAAGGAATACGAAAATGATTTTAAACAAGAATACAGCACGAACTCACAGTCGAAAGTAAAAGAAAACATATCCTATTCACCAAACCTCAGCATAGGAGGTGGTACGATTGAGTTCGCTGATAGCGATTGTGATAGTTTGAATAGTAGCAAACTTTCATCAAACGAAGAAGCACCACCGCCAGCAGCATTAAAGCATAGCGACTCATTGGTCCTTTTAACGGAATCTATTAATCAAGAATTGAGTGGGATAACAAAGGGATTGAACTCAATAAGTTCTTGCGGTAACCAGGATTCGTATTGCGATACAGTTAGCGATAATCAATGGGGGCCTCAGAATTCTAGAAAAGTGAATGGTCTTAGTCAGCTTCTGAGTGATTTGCAAGCGATAGGCAATGATTATTCACAAAGCGAGAGTGATTCTGAGTCAGTTAATACGCCCAGCATGTCTCCTACGAATAAACGAGCATCCCAAGACCATCAAGATAAAAAAAAAGTATATAGAACCAGCTTTGGACTGCATAGTCCTGACGATAGCTCTAATGGAATAGATAGTAAAGAATATAACCTTAAAGAATACTTAAAACAGCTAAAAGAGTACAGTAAGGTCGACGGATCAGACGAAGATACTAATCTAGCAGCAAAAAAGCTCTCTGAAATCTACGGCTTTGACATTAGAGAAGATACATTCATAGAGACTGACCCTGAGCTGATAGATCTGCGCTCTATTCCACCTCCACAAACTCCAGACGAACTTGACGCTTTGTCATTATTAAATGCTGTCCCCAAAGGTTTTGGTGATAGCAGCAGCAGTAATCGCAGCGAAGATAGTGATATGGATCTAGATAAATTCTTAGCAAAGGTTGTAATAGCACCTCCAATACAAAAGGCTACTCCTGCAAAAGAACTAAGCCCTGAAGAAATTATGTCATTTATAATTCCTCCTCCTCCAAACCTCCAAACCGAACAAGCTGAACAGCTAAGAGGTGTTCCAAATGAAAGTGATGTAGAAGAATCTCTTTACAGTAACTCAAATGACATGGTGTTAGAAAATAAGACCAATGGTACATCCAGAGAATTGAAAAAAGAAGCTCATGTCATTGAGTATGCAACAGTTGACCGTAAAGGTGCGTTTTGCTGCTGTGCGAAAAATAAAACAGATCAAACTACTCCAAGTATTCTAAGCGAGCCTGATGCTCTCATGAAGGATTTAAATACTGCTCTTATGTTGCCGCCAAGGCGCTGTATGCATTTAGGCAACGTAATTCCACCAGCCCGACCCCCAAAAAGTGCTGCAATGCAAAGTAGCTATTCTCTTAGGAAACAAACATCAATCTCTTCAGGAATAAGACATGAAACAGTTGAGGAGGGCCCATATCCTCCTGTGCTTCCGCCGAAGTGCAGTGACCGGAGTCTGTCGCCTGTGGTGAGTCTTGCACCCAAGAAACCAATTTTACCTTCATTGCCACCGCGACCAAATCTTCGAATTCCACTTCCCAAAGCTACACCAAACCATCATAACCATAAAAATGATATTCTTGAGATCAAATTGCCCAAAAATGAGCAGTTAAGTCTCAATAACTGTAAGACTGTAAATAGTAAAGTTGATAGCTCCGTAAATGAAGTAATGCAAAATAATTATCGTCCCCCAATCAGCCTTAGAAATACCTCCCCAAAAAATAAGCCCCAACTAACTACAGTTTGCCATCCCGAATTGCCTATCAAGTCAAGTAATCCTCACTCCACACCAATTGGTGGAATTATTTCAAAAAATGGGCACATAATCGACGTTGAATCACTTTTGCTAAAGACAGACGTTGCCATGACTGGATTGCTTGTCAAATTAGATCAGGTAGCTGCTCAATGTACAACTGCTCAAGCTGCTGGCGGAGGTTTGGACATTAACGAAGAAAAATTTCAACGAGCTCGTAATGAACTCACTGAACAGACCCTTTGCCTAGTGACAGCATCGAAGTTATTAGTTGTAGCAATGTCTGATAGGACTTTGCTCACACTACCCGAGCATCTAGCGTCGAGTTTGACCGCAATACGAAGGATAACTGAATTGACCCAAGACATGACAAGACATACTTCATCACCCTTACACACAAGAAATATTGTGCTTAAGGTTCACGATGTAGCTTCTAGCTTTAGGGAACTAGTTCAGGTGAAAATAGGACCTTTCGGTGCCGGACAATTGGCTCTGCAAGCAGAATGTTTAGCAAATGTAGTGGCAACTTTACTGCGGAGTCTTAAAATTTTTTCACCTTAACAATGGAATTCACCTTTTTAAAAAAATTAGTTACTATAAATTCGAATCAATGAGCACATAGTGCAGCCATAGAAATGGTAAAATTTTAAATGGACAGATTGAAGTGCAACACTTATAGTTTTCATTTATAGTCAGAATCAAAAATTCGATTAACTGGTGTGTCCAGATAATTTTTTATAGGTACTAAATGTCAAGCCAAATACATATTGCATGATAAAACTACTTCCTTATAACAAATCTAAAATTTGGTTGAGCCCTCCATTCTAAATGGTAAAGGGGTGGGATATGAGACGGACATAATCCCCAAAAATTTGAATCCCAAACTCTAAAATCCTGAAAACACTAATTTCCTAAAACCCAAAACACAAGAATATTTCAAATTAAAGAAAATTAAAAAACCCCGAAAAAACCATGTTTTCCATCAGGCAAATGCTTTAATAATGAATGTGAAGATAAAGAATATTAATTATTTGTTTATTTATTTTTTTTTCTTGTTCTTATTTTTAACGATTTTGTATATTTTTCAATAAACAACTATAATTGTTTAAAATTATAAGAAACCATCAGATATTATTGCAAGTAAATAAATCATTGAAACGATTCAGTCTATTTATGTACTTGATATCTAAAAGAATGAGCTAATACAAAAAAAAAACTGGACCAAAAACAAAATGTCCGACTGCGTTTCAATCAGGAAAAATTTCTGATTGCTGCAGTCCTGTGCAAAATAAATCGGGACAAGTGAAATTTTGATCAAAATATTGTAGTAGGCTACGATTTTTCTTACATTTCTTTGAATTACATGCTAATATGACTTACATAATGATTTTATTTAATATTTCTGTCGGCTCGCTGGAGAAAAGGTTTGTTTTTTGTTTTTCTGTTGGGTTTAGTAAAATTTTAAAAATGATATTAATAGCAATCAAGAAACTATACATGAAGAATACAATGCTGTGCATGAGCACAAACCAAAAAAAAAAACCGAGAAATATCCGCTGATCTAAAAAAAAAAAAAAAAAATAGAGTGGCGTGACAGCTCTTGAAGAGCCAAGGCCTAAGTGGCTTACTCTCATCAACAATTCTCTGAGTGCGTGTGAAGAATTGAGGGGACCTAAAATTTAACGCCGATTCCGAACGGCAGAGTTGAGAAGCACTTTTTCATGACAGATTGATACGCTGATCTAGGAGTTTCAAAATCAAGCGTTTCCGGAATAATTTCAAGCCATAAAAAAAGGGGAAAAGTCGAACCGATGCGGAAAAGTCACGTCCAAAAAGAAAAACCAGAGCCCATGATGACAAAGTACTTATCTGGAATAGTGTTATCAATCGTCGAAAGACAAGTGGCAAACTCCAAAAAGATTAGGCAGCAGCGTTGACTCGTCAACGGTTCGGCGGCAGGCGGCGCCTCCTTGAAGTGGGTCGAAGAGCCCGAAAGCCAGTAAAGAAACAGCGTTTGACCCAGCCAATGGTCAAAAAAAAATTACAATGGGCTAAAAAATATAAAAATTGGACACAAGACGACTGGGAAAAGGTTTTCTCCGACGAAAGCCAATTTGAGGTCCAACAGCATAGGGTAAGTGTGGTGCGTAGGAGTGACAATGAAAAAAATCATGTTTTGGGGATGTTTCTCTGCTGATGGTCCTGAGAGCTAAAAGCCCATTGCAGGGATGATGAACAGCACCAAATATGCTGAGGTTTTGCCAACAATCAAAAGACGAGGTCCTATCCAGGAAACCGTTTTTCAACAAGATTCGGCATCATGCCATACTTCAAGGAAAATGAAGCAATTCTTTTTGGAGAATAAAATTAATGTTCTTGAATGGCCAGGAAACTCACCGGATCTCAATCCGATTGAGAATTTCTGGGCGATTGTAGAGAACAGAATCAGAAAAAAAGATTGTATACGACAAAAACTAAACTGATTTCCTCTATTATCGAAGTATGGTTTCATGGCGAAAAAATCAAAACTATTTGTAAGACCATCATGGTTTCTTCGATTCCGAAAAGGGTAAACAAACTTCTAAATGCAAAGGGGGGACAAATTAAGTATTAATAAATATAATGTTTGCATGATTTAATCAATTTATTGTTTAAATAAAAGAAAAATTTAAAAAAACTGCTTGTCCCGATTAATTTGCACAGGACTGTATAATAATAAAATAATAAATAAAACGCAGATATTTAAGAAAATCGCGAATTCTTTATTATATCGTAAAGAAGACAGGATGAGGTTATGTATGGAACAACACATCGACCAGATGGCCGCCGCGGCTTTGCTGGCACATACGCGATCTTTTAATGAAATTTTCATTGACCGTTTTGCATAAATGCTGCGGCATTTCATTAATGCAGCTCTTTTAAGGCTTGAGTATTCGTATAAACCATCGACTTCAAAAAACCCCAAAGAAAAAAGACATTTTCATAAAATAAAAAGGTCCAATGATTCCTCCAGCCCAACAACACAGTGACACGTTAAGGATGTCTTTGCTTTTCATGAATCACTCGCGGATTTTCCTCGCCCCAAATGACAAATAGCTATTGACGAAGCCATCATAATGGAAATGGACCACTAAAGAAGATTTTATCGGCAAAATCAGGGGCCGAATTACGGCATCCGTTATCGAATAATACGATACTGAATTGTGAGTGTTTGTGTGCTTTTGGCATTACCTCTCACGTTATCGAGTTCAGTATCGAGCTTCTAGTACAAAAATTTTAAATTCTCTGCTCAGCTATCGAGCTTAATTTCATTCGACACACAAACAGCTCACTGATGGGAGGAAATTTCTAAGAAAAAAATTAAAGTTTACTTATTAAGAGAACTTGAGTTATTTTATTATAACATTCTTTGCCAATAATCTATTTAGGTCGAGTTATTCTGCTCCAAACCTTCATCAATCTCATCTTCTTAACATTCAAACTTTATTTTTTTCAAAAAATAAATTTCATGAAACAAAATTAATATTTTTGCCTTCACTTTTTCACTCAAGTTTTGTTTTTTATTTGTCAAACCTCTCAAAATTCCTTCAAAATAATCGAGACTCGATAAAAACTACTACAATTTTATATTCTCAAACGATACGTGACCTATCGAGTGCCATAATCCCAATGGGGTTACTCGTTCGTTCGATATCGGATGAAACTCACTCACTCGATAGCGGAAGCGATAATTCGGCCCCAGCATTTTCATGTTGTCTCTCCAATACCCAATTAACGAACTCCCTTCGCTGTGCATGGTCAGCTGGCTTCAGTTCCTGAGTCAATTGAACTTTGTATACATGAAGATGCAAATCTTTCGTCAAAATTCGCTATTGTGGATTTGGAAACACCAATTTGCTGAGCTCGGTGTCGAATTGAGGTGGGTGGAGTTTGAGCGCCATCATCACGTACTGCTGGGATATTTTCGGTCGATCGACCTGGTTGAAGGCGCGTTGTTGTCTTTACATCAGTGACAGACCCAGTTTCAGCAAATTTATCCATTAGTCGCTTTACAGTTGACTCTTTTTGAGCATTATTATAACCCCAAATTGATCGCAATTTGCTAACTGTAGCCGCAAAACTCACCATTTTGGTAAAACAATTTCACAATGAGAATGCGTTGTTCATTCGTGTAGCGCTCCATTTTTATTATACCTTCTACTAACAAGCAATAATAATTTTTCAAAAGCCAAACAATGACACTTCAAATTGCGCCAAATTTAAATCTTCCGTTCTTGTTGGGACACCCTTTATTTATATTCTTTTTCAACACATCTCTCATATGACATCTTGAATAAATAACCGATCTTTGAATTCCTTCACGAAATTTTTTATTTTGGAAAACAAATTCTATGGAAATCTCGTGTTATTCATTGGGTTTTTGAAAAGTTTAGCAAAATTGTGTTTTCAGCCAGGTTTTAATTGACTGTTTCCCATTCATCTGTATTGATTTCTGTTTCTAAACAAATAACTGAACAAAATATTTCTTTTAGCTTTTCACGCTGTAAAATGCTCATTAATACTAACAAATGGTAAATGTACTTACATATTTCTACTCCAAATATAAATTGCACAATTTCTATAAATCTGGTAATGTTACTGAATACTGTTAAATACAAATGAAGGCAAGACTACAACAAAAGAGTTGACAAAGTAACTCCACTTTTAAGTAATTAGGTTTTAGAATATTAATGTTAAGAGATTTGTTGTGTTGGCTCTTGTTTCCGTTTTTTTGTTATTCGAGTCAACTTTTATTATTGTATATAAATATTAATGGAACACAGCAACATAGCTAAAACATCTAACATCTGTAATTGGAATAAATTGTGTTATAGCGTTTTTAAAATTATATTAAGAAAATTCACATAATAATATTAAAAAAAAGATGCATTCTTTTTTAACTTTAGTTCATTATTAACACAACAACTAAAATATTGTTATAATCTTACATGCATTATAAAAAATACAATAAGCGTTGTTCAAAGAACAATGTTCTTGTTTATGTTAAATTAAAAAAAAAAAGTTTACTGAAATGAAATGAAACGCATATCATTTTTACTAAGAATATTATTTTGATGAAAAGATACAAATCATCATCCAAGAGCTTCTACACACGTAAATGATGAGTGATATTGCGTGTTTTGGTTTTTAACAATAAGAAATACAAGAAAGAAATACAAAAAATCAAAATACTATTTTTAAGCAGGAATTTCAACATACTTCTTACCCAAAACTAAATTTAATAACAATTTAATGTACCTTAGCAAATATGTTATGTTTTGTTTAGTTGATACAATTTAATAAGTTGTTAAACGTTAAACGAAAAGATCTAAAAATTGTTAAGAAGGACTAGTTTCAATGCACATTTAATTTTGCTTACTATACTAACATCTACGAGGCTCATGTTTTTACTTTGAGGAAAATTGTAGTTTTGATTCCAGTTTTATCATCAATGTTAAACTAAAAAAATGCTGTTTTATATTACATAACATAATAACAATGTCAAAAGGAATAAACAAACGAAAGAAATCTGTCTGTCTTGCATGATCTCGTTTTCTAGAATATACATATAGACATGACTTGAAAAAACAAACTCACAAAAGTCTTAAAGCTGAATCACAAAGACGCTTCAGCTTCAGATTTGCCTGCGTTACGATGCAAACGCTTCGAGTTTGCTTTGAATGACAGTTCTCCCTCCATTATCATCATACCTCCCTCCAAAAACAGTTTTGCCACTTTACTCCTTTCGAAGTAGATCTACTTCGATTTTTGAAAAGCTTTGAAAGTCTACTTCCTACTTCGCACTGTTAAAAATTTCTTGAAATCTACTTGACTCAGAAAGAAATACTTCCATTTTACTTACTTTATCTAATACTAATATATAAAGCTGAAGAGTTTGTTCGTTTGAACTCGCTAATCTCAGGAACTACTAGTTCGAATTGTAAAATTCTTTATGTGTTGGATAGTCCATTAATTGAGGAAGGCCTTAGGCTTCATTATATTAAGCTATGACCAATAGGAGAGAAGAATCAGTGGTAAATGTGGAAAAAACGGCAAAAAGTATTCATTTTTTGTGTGTTTGAGATTTAAGGAACTGCTAAACCAAATTCAAAAATTCTTTTTGTCCATTTATCTATCGAGGAAGGTCTTAAGCTATACAACGTTATGCTGCGAATAATAAGAGCAAAGCATCAGTGAAAAATGTTGCTAAAACGGGGAAAATTATTCATATTTGACGGCTTCGAGTTAAAAAGAATTTCGACTTAGGGAGAGTCAACTGTTATACAGTGTTAAAATAACTACGCAACAAAATTCCCACGCACGCATGATGCACAAGTCAAGACACTCCTCTGGCCCGTGGAGGAGGGAGAGGCGGACGAAGTCGCGGGCAACTGCCAGTATTTTTATGAAATCTTCTTCGATTACTCATTAAGTAATTTTATGCATACAGTTTACAGTGAAAAATGGCATGTCTTCATCAGGAAAATAGAAAAGCGACATCTGCAAAAAAGTTTCTATTCTTAAACACAAACAATAAAGGGACACAGTTTACAATCACGAAATGTCAACCCATACAAATACGCAAAGTATGAGTTGCGTGCTTGTATTGAAGTGTTTAATATTTTAGGCCGTGTGACATTTTTTTTTCAAGTGGTAACGCTGCACCAAAAACAAATGAATTTTGTGTGTGTACTTTTTCTTTTACAGCTGTTGAGCTGTCAGACAAAGCAAAAGTTCAGCATATTTGAACTACAGCTTCCGTTTGGAGTCACGTTACGTACGAAACGTGAGGTCGAAGCGTCATTGTGATAGCAAGCATAGAATTCCTATAGCTGATCTCGTAAACGTCAGGCGTAGCCGAAGCGTCTTTGTTTTTGTGATTCAGCCTTTATTGTCTAATAAATACTTACGACTAAAAACGAAGAGCAAGACGAGTAAATTCCATTGCTTTTATTTGTTGTATTTGTTCTTTTGATCACACCCGATCAGATTTAAATTTTTATTTAATTCACAATTTCTTATAATTATGTTTGATTTTCCACACGAGACACGACCGACTACCACTCACAAAAAACAACTTGAAAAGATGAGGACAACAAAACCATGCATAGACGACGCCAGTAATTTACAGTTATGCGGTTTTATTTACTTATTTTACTTCGTTTGGGTTCATTTTAAGTTGCTTTGAGTTTGAATCTATCTTCATTTACCCATTTTTTTTTGGCAATAAAACTAAAATTGTTCGGGGTCGCTGCAAATCAATGTGAGTTTGAACTTAATACGGTCTATTTGATGTAATTGTCTCACAGATATTTTAAATGCTTTCTTACTTGAAATAAACTCCTTTATAGTTATTTCATGTTCAAGAAGTAAGGCAAACATAAATCCTGTTGATTTAAGGCCCATTTGCTGATTCGGAACATAAATTTATGTTCTACATAAAGTTCACCTTTAGTATGGGGTTTTTAAGTAGAACTTATCGAATTCCGGAACGTCCCATATAAAAATGAAATCTTTAAGTTGAACATAAATTTGTGTTCCGAATCAGCAAATGGGGCTAAATAAACTATACTTACAAAAAAAAGATAAGAGGTTGGATTGAACCGAGTTCTATTTGCTATTCTTGAATAGATTTCAAATATGCCTCTTTTTGAAAAAATAACTCATAGTCAGTGTAATCCAGTCATTTTAGGTTTCATCTGCGGAATAATTTCTAGTGAGCTAGATTTTTATGTATCTACAGTTCTAAAGTCTACACTTTTATTACGGTGCTGTTATGAAGATGTGAAAAATCGACTTGATATCGTGCCTGCTAAAAGAGTTATGGTAGTTAAAAGGTCGCGAAATTCAGTTTTTCATGAATATTTTGTGACCTATTGGCCGGTCTTGATATTATCTAAGCATTTTTCTCTAAACTTAACCGTTTTCGGAGTAGAGGGACTAGAACGCGCTCACCTTTGCTCTATTGTTTTTTCTTCTTTTATATGAAACTCGGGTGTTTTGTGATGGAAAGTTGGGGGGTCGATTTTAAAACGGAATAAAACAAGACATCAATTTATTAGGTTTTATCTTTATTTGAGGACCATATCCATAAAATTATAGGTGAAATAAAACATCGTTCAAATGGCCACCGAGGATTTGCTGGGGGGCCCGCTTTCGAAAGGTCCAGTTTTCGATGACTGGCACATAAATCAGACTGAATTTGACCGATGGCATCGATTATGTTGTTGTTGAAAGTCGCAGTGGTTTGCAGGTTATTCGAGTAGACCTGTGAATTAAGAAAGCCGCACGGAAAAACTCTAAAGGGGCCAAATCACACGATGATGTACTGAAAACAATCATTTGTAACTGTACAAAAGGTTGTGACAGCAGAGGTGGATGCAAATGAAATTGGATTGAGATGTTCAAAAATTTGTGACCATTGCCGTGTCCAATCATACTTAACCACAGAGTCAACCAATGATGAAGATTTCGATGTGTCAGACACTGTTAGTGAAGTCGAAACTGAAGGGCGTTCTAGTTCCTCTACTCCGAAATCGGTTAATTTTAGAGAAAAATGCTTGAGGCATTTTTTAAAGATAATTTCAAGACGAACAACCACTATTGACCTCCGGGCAATAGGTTAGGTTAGGTTAGGTTAAATGGGCTGACAATTGGTTTTGTTACCGACACACCTAGATAAATGTAGATCCCTTGTGATACCCTGAAGTATTGTAACTTCTGAAGTGTTTTAACCTATGAATTCTATGGTTGGTCGAGCCATTTGGTGAACTTGACAAAGTTCAGTAGGCGATTGCCTGGGAGTTCGGATAGTTGTTCTAGTTCATTAAAGAAATAGTTGCCTAAAAATGTATATCTAGTACGGCAGAGTGCTGGAAAGTGGCATAGGAAGTGAGCCGTGTTCTCGTGCTCCTACTCATTGCTGCAGCCTCTACATATGTCGTCTATACTAAGCCCCATCTTCTTTTTGTGGTTGCGGGACGGTTTTTTAAGAAGTAGAATCCTATCGGATTTTTTCTTGTCGTAATAAGGCCATAGTTTCCTGTTGTTACCGTAGGTTTCTAGTAGGTTCCATCTATCATTTGCTTTTTGGATGATAGTTTTACTAATGTTTCTTTTTAATTCGCATTGAGGGATTCTAATGTTATGGTCTATGAGAGAGGGATTAAATACCGAGCCTTCTCTTGCAAGCTCATCCGCTTTTTCGTTTCCCGGCACACCGCTGTGACCGGGAACCCAGCAGAGTCTTACGTTATGCTGCATACCAAGAACTCTTAGCTCTTCGCGACAGCAAGAAACAAGCTTTGACTTGATTTGCGTGGCAGAGATAGCTTTTATTGCTGCTTGACTATCAATGAAAAAGGTGATATCAGCATGTGGTATCGCCGTCGTGGATATTTGATTAGCAGCGTTTTTCACTGCCAAGATCTCGGCTTGGAAGACACTGCTATGGTCGGGAAGTCTGAATCAACTGGCAAATTTAAGATTTTCCGAATAGAAACCTGCCCCTACTCCAGTTATCATTTTCGAACCATCAGTAAAGATGGTAAAGTTCGATTCATTAGTGTAAGGTACCTACACTGTTTTCCCAATCTTCTCTATTGGGGAAGCTGGTAGTAAAGTTTTTATTGAAGTAAAAATAACGGGTCATGTTATCTGTACAAACGTTGTTGCCAACGTATTTTGTAAGAATCGTGGTATGGCCGTGTTGACTAGTTCGCCAAATATTGGTTTGACTGAGTCGAAGAGCGCTGCTTGCTGCCGATTCTTGTACAAATAAGTCTACAGGGGAGAGGTTGCGAAATATTCATGAAAAACTGAATTTTGGGACCTTTTGACCACCATAACTTTTTTAGCCGACACGATATCAATGTCGATTTTTCACATCTTCATAACAGCACCGTAACAAAGGTGTACAAAAAATTGAGTGCACTAGAAATTTTTCCGAAGATTTGGGTTTTAAATTATTAAAATGAATGGATTAGTGTATTTAAACTCCAATAATGTTATTATACATCATTTGAAAAAAAATTCAACGCAGAATTTTTTTCGAGCTTCAATAAATGAAATTAGTTATTTGTATGTATGTATTATGTATTAAACAAATTTAAGTCAAAACAATTTTTTTTTATTATTATGTTACATTGCAAAACCAAAAACATTCTACATAACCTTTTTTTTATTTTATCGAATTATATTAATACACCGGGAGCCCTCAATCCTAAAAGTGCACTTACACGGATTTCAAAATTTCTTATATTAAAAGATAGTTTATAGAAATACCAACAAATTAAGCCCGGTATGACGAGGCCTATCCTGGCACCAGTATTTTTTGCATTTTTTTGCATTATTAATAATTTGCACTTATCGCGGATTTTAATTTTAAATAGCGCATATTATTGGAAATTTAATGTGCTTTCAGGAAAAAATGGTATGACAGCTGCCATCCTGGCACCAATGTCTGTCATACCTATTTTAAAAGCATATGAGTTACAAAATTTTAAAATAGGTATGACAGACATTGGTGCCAGGATGGCAGCTGTCATACCATTTTTTCCTGAAAGCACATTAAATTTCCAATAATCTGCGCTAGTTAAAATTAAAATCCGCGATAAGTGCAAATTATCAATAATTATTAATAATGCAAAAAATTGCAAAAAAATACTGGTGCCAGGATAGGCCTCGTCATACCGGGCTTAATTTGTTGGTATTTCTTTAAACTATCTTTTAATATAAGAAATTTTGAAATCCGTGTAAGTGCACTTTCAGGATTGAGGGCTCCCCGCCTATAACTGTTTAGAAAAAAAAATTAACCAAAAAATAACATTTTTATACAAATTATATAAATTTTTGAAGTTGAACTTTTGACAAACCAAATATTATGACTTATAATTAAAGGGTAAACATATATGTGTACTTATAACTACATTTAAAAATCCTAGGTTAGCCAACAATTACCTACAATAATTAATACAAAAATTGTTAACCTTCACAGTTTATATTGAAGAAAGGTATTAATAAAACATATAATGACAAAATATACATTTCTTTTAACAAAATGCCTTGCTTTCTTATTTTCGCCATATCAAAGAGCTGCCGGCATAGCCGTGTCTGAAATTCGTCAAAATGTGTTTTAAAACTTGACGTTTGGTTGAAATTTAAAAAAAAAAAAAAAAAGGATCAAATTTAGCCATTTGCTGTGTGAATTGCTGCGAACTTAGATTTTAGAAATTTTCCTCAACAAAAAACGTTTCTATTTTTCCAGGTAAAATAGTTTCGCGTGTAGTGCGCTGGTACTTGAAATTGTATCGCTGTGCAGGACATAGAGGACATATATTACCTAGAGGCCCGACTTCGGTGGTTCGCTCTCTTTCGGCCTACAAGCTGAAATTTTCACATTTATACCTAAAAGTGCATAAGTGTTAGTTTCCCAATGCATTTCTTATGGGAACTCTCACTAATACTTATGCAATTTTAAGGCATGTGTGCTCATTACAGTCGTGGTGTAAAACCTATAGCTCAAATTTCAAAAAAGTAGATTCCGTTGAGCTCAAATTTTTCAAAAAAAACCTGAACATGCAAAAAAATTCATGTAATATGAAAAATAAACATATAATTTTGTTTCTTTGCAGTTTAAGCATATAATTACATTATTATTTACCAATATTTGTATCAAAAATATTAAAAAACTTAAAAAGAACGCAAAAAAATCGAAATAGTACGCGACACCCTTAGGAACAAACAATATTAATACTACAATCGGACCTTTAGTTTCTTATTTGCTGTGGTGAAACTTTTGACAGTTAATGTCAACAATATTTGACATTTTCATTTTTCAATAATAGAAAAATGCAAGGAAAGGGTAAGTATGGCAAACAATATTTTATATTTTTATAATTTTATTGAGAATAATTTAAGATTCAACCCACAACTCCATTGTATGCGAAAACATGCCCTTAGCGCATGCATCTGGTGTCCGAGAGCTGCTATTCAATAGACATCGTACGGAGCAAATCAAAGGACTTATATAAGGTATTCGAATTCACGATCCAGTCTTGGCTCCGAAGATACATCTTCCCGGTCATGCTGAGTCTTACAATCCTCCTCCAGAATATTCGATGCCAATGAAATGAAGGAGTGGGAGCGCATAAAGGACGAGCCGCAGAAGCGTAAGTTGCGTTTTATGCTTCAAAATACAAGTCGATACCTGCGTGAGAAATTCTTTCGTTCTTTGGTTTTGTATCTCTGTCCGAAGGCCAAGCGTATGAAGTTGAACATCGTTGCTGAGTATCTTATTCCCAAGATTCCAAGTCCGAGAGATATGTAAGCGTTCCCAACCACTGAGAGCATGGTCTATCGTCGGCATACGGACATCATCGGATCGGTCAGTCTGGAGCCCAAAGGCGATTACATTGTTTCCGGATCGGTTGACACTACAGTCAAAAGTAATTCTATCACAATTGCTTCTAAGAACAATCTTCCGAAAACCTTTCTCTCTTTCAGTTTGGAAAATTGTCACCGGACGTTGCATTCGAACCATCGAAACCGGAGACACGGTTAATATTGTTCCACTGTTAATCATTAACGAAGGAACTTTCGAATGCAGTGATTCAGGAATCCAACTCCAAGCAATGGACAATTCGCATGTCTCATTGGTGTCTCTAAGCCTTCGATCTGATGGTTTCGATAAATACCGATGTGACCGAAACATTTCAAGCAACCTCGGTAGCATGACAAAAATTCTAAAATGCGCCAACAATGAAGATAAAGTTACTGTGAAGGCTCAAGACAATGCCGACACAGTCACCTCTATGTTTTGAGTCACAGAATCAAGAAAAAGTGTCTGACTACGTTGCTAAAGTGAGTTCCTGAAATTCCCAACATAATCCAATAACTATCCTAAATAAGAGCATTAAACGCTTCCCAACGATCTCATCGTCATTGTCATCGTCAACATCAGGCCCCACAAAAGCGCTCCGTCTCAAATCGCCAACCCATTACAAGCCAAATGACACAACCCAACAACGTGGCAATCGACTATCCATAAACTACAAAGCTCAAAAGACTGATCGAGTGTCTCCAGTTGCTAAAAAACACTACCTGTCTCAAAAAAAAACAAACCTCACTGCTGCTAGAACGCAATGTCCCAGAAATCAGGATCGTCGATAGTGTATTGCCACCAGCTACACCACACACAATTACTCGTACAGCATCACACACGCACAAGGAAAATGTAAGTCCCTTGACGCCAGGCAATGTCCTCGATTTCATCGACGAGATGCAATTCACTCCTCCAACCAAAACAAAGCTGAAACAGCTGAAAAGCAAGACAACACGGAGAACTACGAGAACGATGCGGCTCATCTCAACATCGTTCAGACGCCACTGATCAACGACAAAACCTTCGACATGAAACACATGGACAAGTCCGACTTGGCTCTGAGTGACTTGCAGGAAAGTTACAAAGCACCTTGTGATGGAATTGTCTTCAACAAAACCGCGACCGTCACACCAGCCGTCTCCCGGCCATTGTCAATGATCGAGGAGGAGAAAACAGCCAATTTCCCAAAAATCCTGCAAAAGACCTACGAAATCAAAGTCGACGAAGATCTCAAGCGTGACGTCAAATCGGTCAGGACTCCATTGAGAAAGTATTCCGAATCGATGAAGGATCCGTCGTTGAAGTCGCCATCGTCAACGAAAATGTACATTCAAGGAAAACAAAATAATAAAAAGTAAAAAGTGGAAGAATGTTGAATTTTATTGCTTTTCGTAGAGCAGGTTTAGGTATTCGCGATATTGGTTGAAGAAGTTCTTCAAATTCGTGTCATTCTCTTCTTTCTCTTGCTTGGCTTTAAGCTGCGGCTTTTGGCTTGGTTCTGATTATGGCTGTTGGTTTTCTTTATTGTGCTGTTCATTGAATTTCAAAGAATTCGTCCATTGAGAGATCCTCATCCTTGTCGTCATCGTCGTGGGTATTGAATATTAGTTAGTGCACGCCGACCGATGCCAACATCATGTAGTTAGGGTTGAATTGCACACACTGCAATGCAACAAACCTCCACAGCATTCGGTACCTTAGCAACTGCTTCGAGATAGTCCTCCATAAAAGTCACAATACTGTCGCCAAAATTTGCTTTCTTATCGTTTGTCTTGTCACGCGAGAAGTTCACATTGAAGAATGCCTCCGTCACGCCTGGCTTTTTCTATGCACGCCTCGAATAGCTCGAGAGTGGCGATTTACAAATTGTCACTTTCCAAATCCATGGGTAGTTTGGGTAGTTTATTGAGAAATGACAGACGTATCTGTTCGGGAACCATGTCCAGGCAAGCCAGCAGTGACATATTGAATTCGAGAGCGATGCGTTTCAGGAGTCGACATGAGAGCAGCGGCAGCCAACGATCGAATATGTTGTTCATGTAGCTAGTGACTACTGGGATGATACGCAATGTGTCTCGCTGTTTGGGTTGTGTGTAGATGAGAGCTTCGAGGGGTGAGAGTTCGGATTTTGAGAAAATCGACGTCTTTAAACGTAAAAGTTGCATCAATAAAATAAATCAATATTTGATTTACCTCAGCAGATCCAAGCCATTTTCAAGGTTAAGCAATCTGTAGACACATATTGCGAAGGAGTTATTTGGAGGGATTTATCGACTCCTTTTTGGTGGTGACCGTAGCGAGAATGTCACACTCGAAGCGCCAAGCGTGCATATGGGGAAAGCCTTCACGCAATAGAAATATCAGGCTATGAATTTCCAACTGGAACAGTCGATTTCGACCAAGCTAAAATTTCAAAAAACCATCAATATAGTTTTTGATACTCAAAACCGTAAACCCACCTTCGCATACGTCCTCAAAAATCCCAAGTAAGCCATGAGGATCTCATAGCGTTCCGTCTTCAGGACATTTTTAACCAGCGTTGATTCGTGCATTTCGTATATTGTTTTGGGAACTGCATTGTTCAGACATTCATTAATATAATCAATGCCAAAACAATGGCACAAAGCAATTATCGGAGTTCACAGATTTTCTTCGGATCGTAACGGGCGTTGAATAAAGCCAGGACCGTGTCTTGGAGTTGATTTTCTTCTTTAGAAATTTTCAGCGTTACTGATTTGGTGTTTTGAGAATTCTTCTCGTTAAACTGTGCCAAACAATCCAAGCATTCCTTTATATTTTGTAGGAGCATATCAGATTGGAGACATAATTTAACTTTGATTAACTTTCGTCGATGAGGTGTTTGAGTTTGCCAACAATGTCCATGACAATGTGGTATTCTTTATTGGATTTGGCTTCTTCGAGACTAGAATAAATCATCAATTCGGATTTTGCACGAGACTTTGAGGTTGATTGATATTTCTTTCTTTGAGTTCATTGATGCATTGCTTGAGGTCTTCATTTGCTTCGCAAATAGCTTTTTGAGTGCTTCCTTCGATGTTTTGTAGGAGTTATTTGACCTGCAAATATGGCGATTGTGGAAACAAGAAGCACACAGCATAAACTAGAAAATTTCAGGACTTCTGAACTTACCTTATTGAAGAAATAAATTTATATCTCTTATGAGCGTTTCACCCTCTTCCAAATACAATTCGTTCCTTGATAAATCCACAAGAAATTGGACATAATTTGTTAATTTGTTTCGACATAAGCAAAACTTGAACAAATAAACAAATGATTTTTTTTCTTCTTCTTCTTTTTTTGGCTTCTGTCACTTTGGGCCCGGAAAAAAATTTGCCCACGGTTGAGGTGAAGTTTTGTTTTTTTTTTCTTTCTAAAATTTTCACGGACACGAAATTAAGAGAGGATCGTGAGAGTTCACCTCAGAAGAGATCTGCGGGTGTTTTCGGAAAGGGACGAGGAAAGTCGGGACTCTAGGTAATATATGTCCTCTGTGGTGCAGGATCGGAAAACTCTTTGCCCTGAAACGGAGGACCATTGTCGGATGATAATTTGTCTGGGATGCCGAACTGAGCGAATGTTTTTTTTAGAACGGACTCAACGCAGCTGAACTTGGTTGAGATTATTATCTCAGCAATTGGATATTTTGACAGGTTATCGATTATAAAACAACTGAAACGTGTTCGAAAAGATATCTTGCTACAGCTTGGATCTCCAAAAAGGACCGAATCCGTCCGTTTATTCTGTGGCCGCCCTCCGTCTAAGCGCACCACAGACAGGAGCCGTCACTTGGGGACCGCTCAACCGTTTGTTCTCTAGTTTGGTGCTACAGACAGAAGCAGCATTTTGAGATTTGTTTGTTTATTTTTCGATCCACTTCCCCTAATTGTATAGGAGAAAGAAAATCCGCTCTCTTTGCCTGCTTATTCTGTGGCTGCCCTTCTTCTAAGCGCATCACAGAAAGGAGCCGTAGGTCGGGGACCGCTCAACGGCCTATTCTCTAGTTTTGTGCTAGAGACAGAAGCAGCATTTGAGATCTGCTTGCGCTTGTTTATTCGATCCACTTCCTCCAAGTGTATCGGAGACAGAAAATTCGCTCTCTGCCTGATTATTCTGTGGCTGCCCTTCTTCTAAACGCACCACAGACAGGAGCCGTAACTCGGGGACCACTCAACCGTTTATTCTCTAGTTTGGTGCTAGAGACAGAAGCAGCATTTTGAGATCTGCTTGTTTATTCTTCGATCCACTTTCTCTAAATGTATGGGAGATAGAAAACCCGCTCTCTTTGACTGTCTATTCTGTGGCTGCTCTTCTACTTCTTCTAAGCGCATCACAGACAGGAGCCGTCAGTCGAGGACCGCTCAACCGTTTATTTTCTAGTTCTGTGCTGGATACAGGAGTGACATTTCGAGTTCTGCTTATTTATTGTAAGACCGTACATAACTTTTATTGTAAGCACATAGTTGAAATTAAAATAAAAAGCCGTATATGAAATGCCGTGTTAGTTTAAGAATTATTATTATATATATATTGTAAGCAAGTCCGTGGCTTAGTGGTTGCGTGCGTTGGCTGCTTAGCAGAACGTCGTGGCTTCGAGTCCTACTCGTGCCCATAGTTTTTATTTCATCTTTCACGGGCACTGCCTCTTGCGAAGAACTGACAAAACTTCCAAGAGTATCAATCTGTCATGAAAAAGTGCTTCTCAACTTTGCCGTTCTTGCCGTTCGGAATCGGCGTTAAATTGTAGGTCCCCTCAATTCTTCACACGCACCCAGAGAATATTGTTGATGAGAGTAAGCCACTTAGGCCTTGGCTCTTGAAGAGCTGTCGCGCCACTCTATTTATTTTTTTATTATTACATATATGAAATTATCTGTTATTTTGGATCGAAAGAAACGCTTTAATAAATTTTCGTAGACGGTCCGCGTAGACCGTACGATTTTCTTCAAGGACATAGATGTGTAATTGTTGCATAGTCCAACTGATAGCCAACATTTCTTTTTCAATCTGACTATATCGTTTTTCCGTGTCAGTCAGGGATTTACTTGCATAAGCTACTATTTCCACGCTGTTGTTGTTTTCTTGCCTGAGTATAGCGCCTTAACCATGTTTACACCAAATAATGACAATTTTCTAGTGTCTAAGATCATTGGCTTAAGTTTTTCAAAGTTTTCGTAGTGTTCCTTGGTCCACTCAAATGTTTTGTCTTTTTGCAGCAGACTTCTCAAAATGTTGGTGTTGTTGGCTTAGTTCTTAAGGAATCTTTGGAGATAATTTAGCATTCCTAGAATACTTCGTACTTCGGATACGTGTTGTTTAGGTTTGAGGTCTAGAATTGCATCGATTCCGAGGGTCAGGTTCAACGCCATTTTTTGTGAATATGTAACCGAAAAAATCAGTTTTACTTTGTTAGACCATGACTATTTAGAAGTTCAAGAACCAATTTAAGTGATTTGTCGTGCTCGGTTTAAAAACGCAAACCATGAATAAAGTTGTCATCGCTTATGTTGATAAGTCCCGAGATGTTGATGAGAATTTGACGTATTGTATCTTGGAATTTTTCCGCAGCAGAATTCACATCAGTGTTTCCGGCCTATAATGTTTACAGAGGAGCATGTATCAACCAAAAATTCAACTTTGTTCCCATTAAGTAGGACTTCTACTTTTGGTGTCTCTTTTTGACAGGTTGTAGGTCGACTCATCACTGGATGATTCCTCATTCTCCGCTACTTGATTTTCTAGGTTGTATGTTTTTTCTTTGTGTTTGTTAGACAGTGGGTTATTTTTGAGAAAGAGCCTCATTTTGAGCCTACGGCCTTTTTACAAGTAAAGAGTGTTACAGTAGCCTTCTTTACTCTTTCATCAATATTTGCCTTCCAATTTAGTTTTTGCAGGTGGCCATGGTTCAGAGGATAGAGTAGTGGATTGCTAAGCCGAACGCTACGGGTTCAAACCCCAGCTTCAGCAGCATTCTTTTTCTACAAAAATCGCCAGCTTATCTGAGGCCACCTGTGCGATAACATGAGACAATACAAATCTAAGTCTCCTCCTCTGAGCCACGTAGGTTTCTGTTATGTGTGCTTTCTTTCTATGTGTCTATCTGTCTCTCTCTGTTGTATGTCTTGTTCTGTCCCAGCCGATGGTCTCAGTCGCCAGTGCTGCTATGTGTCTGTGGTTCGTTACATTTATGTGCGAAGTACTGTGAAATGTAATGTAATGTAATTTAGTTTTTTGCCGAAAATAAGGCCCAAATATTTGGCTTGGTCAGAAAAGTTTAGGATTATTCCTTTAATTGCAGGTGGGCTAATTAAATGAATTTTGTACCTTCTCGTAAAGAGTGTTAGTTCCGTTTTATTTGGATTGACAACGCTTTGCCCAATTGGTGAGCCTGTTAAGAACATTTTGTAGGAGTTCCGAGAGAACTTGTGGGTGCTTCCCAGATACAGATATTGCAACATCGGTCGTCGGCATAGGCAATCACCATGAAACCCTCTGCTTCCAATGTTGTTAGGCGGTCGTTTACTACCTTGTTACATAAAAGAGGCGAACGTACCCCACCTTTTGGGAGGTACTTCGATTTACCGATCTGGTGGTAAAAAAACTCCTCATGCTGGAAATTATTGTCTGAATGAGTGATTCCTCTATTTGTAGCTTGTTCATTGCAGTTGTGATTGTCTGGTAACTGGCGATGTTGAAAGCAACTAGGTTATATTCTTTGTATTTGAGGGAATATTCAATACTACGTACCAGCGAATGAAGTGCTGTTTCTACTGATTTTCCCTTAGAATACGCATGTTAAGCTGTGGAAATGAGACATGGTTTCATTTCAAGTTATGTCTGATGTGAATTTCTATCAATCTTTCCAGGGTTTTAAGAAGGAATGATGATAGGCTGATTGGTCGTAGATCTTTAGGGTTAACGTGAGAGGGTTTCCCTGCTTTAGGAATGAAGACTACTTTTGCCATTCTCTAGGCTTTGGGAATATATCAACCTTACACAGCTAGACAGAATGATACCCGATGGTGGAATGATCACGTCTGAGCATTTTTGTAATTCGGTCGGAATGATTCCGTCTGGCCCTGGAGATTTATACGGATCAAAGCTATCTACAGCCCATTGCAGTTTTACCGCGTTATTAGATCAACTTTATCGTTTGTAATGGATTGAGACTCAGATTTTAAGTCGTTTAATATGTTAGAGCTTCCTGGAAAGTGGGTGTCTAATAACAGATTAAGAGATTCTTCATCTGTGGTAGTCCTCGTGCCCGCTTCTGTCATTAAAGCACTGGTGTGTTGTTGGACTTTTTGAAAAAAAATTTCCTGAGTCTTGAGGCTTCTGAAGTATGTATTATGTTTCCACAAGAAGACCTCTTTGTCTTCCTTAATTCTTTCTTATATTCTTTGTTTATATAAGTCCCAGTCAGAGGGAGATCAGTGTACTTAGATCTATTAAAGCGTTTGCCTTCACAACACTCACACAAAAAATTAAGTTTATAAACATGTTGGTCCGTGTATGGCGGAGCGCTGTCCAACAAATCACACCAAGATGTTCACCGTGTAGGTATGCCTAGCTTACAAGAACAAGCAACAAGCAAGGTTACTAGCAAGCATTTTTAGCAGGAAAGCTAGCGTCGTGTAAGGCAGGCTTCAGGAATCACAAAAAACACAACTTAACTCTCTCAAATAAAATTGAAATTAAATTTTTTCGAGGAAAATGACAGATTTCATTATGAAATTAGCAAGGAAGGTACTAAAAGGAGAATGACCACTTTTCATACAAGTCTGGGCCCAGTGCGTACACACATAACAGGTATCAATAGAAAGGTGACACTTACCTGAATATATATTCCAAATATTTTCAAATTCGGTTTTGTAGATTTCGAGATATTTGAGCTTGAAGTTGATGTATGTAGAATCACAAAAATGGGTTATTTTCAATATAAAAGCCAATAACTTCTGACTCATGGGTTTTACGAAAAAGATTTTGGTACCAAATGAAGATCATAAAAATATCTTTCTTTACAAATCAGTATTTTGCATATATACCTGTGTGCAAAATAATAGCAGTGGTTCAACTATCTTTCCTTTAATGAAAAAAACAAGTTTCCCTTTGACTTATTAATTAATTTATTGGTTTTGAATTATTCCATACTTTATGTTTTAATATATACAAAAAATTAAAAACAATATTTTAATAGCTTAGTTGATAAATATTACAAAATTAAGAAAATAAATTAAAAACGGCTGTGCATTAAAATAGCAGTGCTCCAGATAATGTCTTATAAGAACTTTAAAAAATAATAATTCACTTAAATTTTCATTACGATTTAATATTTTTTTGTGTGACCTTTATTTGCGAGGTAAGAAGCACAACGACGACAACGAAGAATTAACCAAACACATGCATCTTTCTTGTGGAATGCTTTCCCATGTTCTTTTCACTGCGCTCCACAATTCAGCAACATTTCTTGGTTTTTCCTTCGCAACACCTTCCTTAACATTCGCCCACAAGTTTTCGATGGGGGTTAGGTCCGGCGATTGCACAGGCTACTCAAGCACATCAATTTTGTTAGTCGCAAACCAATTTTTTGCTAACCTGCTGGTGTGTTTGGGGACATTATCCTGCTGAAACGTACAAGTTATTGGCATGTGCCATTCGGCATAAGGAAGGATGATACGTTCTGCAGGATATCAACATAAATTTTGGCGTCCATGATATCCTTTATCCAAAAGATAGGCCTTGTTTCGTAGTAGGAAAAACAACCTCAAACAATTATTTTAGCTCACAGGTCATTTCGTTCTTTGTGACTTTGAGTAACGGTTTTTTCAATGAAAACCAACGCCAATTAATCTGCAAGCTTTATGAATCTAATGACAATGACTAGTTAGACAAAGACTGTAATTTAAATTTTGTACAGGCAACGCACAAGAACCAGACGATTACGATTACCTATTAGCTATTACATATTTCTCAACTTTGGGAAGCACTGCTATTTTTTTGCACACAGGTGTATATTAAGTACATGATCATATACAAGGCTTCGATTTTGTATGAAAACATATTTAAGGCCTTTATTTTCTTTTTCTTTTTTTTAAATATGGTATATATTTTATTTTACGTGTCTTCATTAATAAGAACACTATCTAAATATAAAGCTGGTGGTATCGTTATATTTGTACCATGGCGCGCATAACCCAAGTACCATAAGATACACATTACATGTGCACGACACCCAACGGTTCGTATACCAATACGCCTTAATTGCATTGCAACTGTTTGCATCATTTGGCTCGTTGCTCACTAGTATGTAATAGCGTTTTTTTTTTTGGTCGTCCGGAATTGTTCCGAACAGTTCTGTACTCGTTCACTTGGCACAAGATGACAGTTCTTGTTCTGAATAGAACAGAAAAACGATTCCGAATTTGAAGTCAGAATCAAAAACAGAATCACGCATACATGCACACACTCGCATATACGTACTCGCTGCCATGTTTACCAATAAAGAAATTAAAAACAATGTCATGTCATCTGCAATTCTGCATATGAGGTTTCACAAATACACAACCATTCAACCCTTAGAAGCAAAAAAATGTGTTTGCCTGTTCGTTTGGAATCCGGAATCGGACAGTTCTGTGTACAATTCCGGATTACCAAAAAAAAAACACTATAACGCCCAATTTCTTCACAAAGTTCTAAAGTTCCCTTAAAACTCGATCTAGTAAATCTCGGTTTAACGTTAGAACTTAGTTTTTAGAAAATTTGGAACTCGGGCATTTCTTCACTTCTCTAGAACTCGATCTAAAACCATAACTGAGTTCTAAGCGCTTAGAACTTGTCATTTTTAGAACCTAGTTCTAGCATGTTTTTAAAATTTTTGAGTCACCCGGCAGTAATTTTTGACACATATTTCCTTCATTTCAAAACAAAATAAATATAATTTTTGAAGTTGCGCTAATTTTTTGTTTGTGTTTGTACATATGTGTGTACGGTGTAGCTATTTGTATGTTTATTTTGGTAATGTCCGTGGCGTGTTATGGCGTTTTTAATTGTTAATCTGTAAGTGAAAAAAAGCATTCGGAATGCGCTCAATTTGCAAAAGTGACAGTTGTGATTTTAAAACCAGAATGCTTTTTTCAGATTCCAGATTGCCAATTGAAAACGCCATTAGTTTGTGTGTTGGCTGTTAGCTGTTACGCAAAATCGAATCCTACTCGTGCCCATATCCCATAAACTGTCAAGAAAAAAGTGCTTCGCCGTTCAGGATCGGCCTTTAGGTTAGATAAGGTTAGGTGATAAGGGGTGTTCACAGCATGAAGCTGTTGCGTACAAGGGGGCCTACTGGTAAATTGCTATCCCCTATAAAAGAAATAAAAGTTAACATCGATGCTCCTCAATTCTGCCGATTAACGTAGACTGGCTCGTTAACGAACTAGCCTGTTAGTCCAGACAAAATAAACATTCGACCCAGAAAAAATTCGCATAGAGCTGAAAATTGGTACATAGCATTAGAACATCGATTAAAGTAAAATGTCAAAAGTCCCCAAAAATCCCATGTGCGCATTTAAAGTTATTCAAGGTCAAATGTCGAAAATGTTGTTTTTCATACATATCTTTGAAACGGGGGAAGCTATCAAAAAAAAGTATATGAAAGGCTTATACGCCTTGTAATTCTCTAAAAAAAAACATTATGACACTTTTTTTCCTACGAGCAAGGGTTTAGAAAATATTGCGATTTTAAAATGTGTCAAATGTCGAAAATAACGGTTTTTTGCGTATTACTCTTAAACGGTGAGTTCGATTGAAAAAATTTCTATGAAAGACATGTAGGTTATGTGGTTTTCTATAAAAAAAACATTTTTTTTTTAAGCTGTCATAAAAAAAAACATAATTTGGTCAAAACTCAAAATTTCGAATTTTTTATAATTAGCTCCTAAGCCCTGTACGAAATTCGCATAGAGCTGAAAATTGGTACAGAGCATAAGGACATCTCTTTATATAAGATGTCAAAATTCCTCAAAAATCCCACTGGTGCAAAAAAAATATTCAAGGTAAAATGTCGAATATGTTGTTTTTTCATATTTAACTCTGTAGATTTTGTTAATCCCTGCAAAAACGAAAGTAACAGTTTTCAAACTTTGATTCCTATCCAAAAGCTGTCTCTTGTCCACACTTTTTTCCACACCACCCATGAGGTAGAGTCCTTGGCTTTATCCTTTTTTTTCGTTTGAGCGATCATTTATATGATGTGCACTCAAAATTTCAAATTTTTATAATTAGCTCCTAAGCCCTGTACAAAATTCGCATAGAGCTGAAAATTGGTACAGAGCATAAGGACATCTCTCTATATAAGATGTCAAAATTCCCCAAAAATCCCACTGGTGCAAAAAAAAATATTCAAGGTTAAATGTCGAATATGTTTTTTTTTTATGTATAACTCTTTGTTAAATATGAAAAAACAACATATTCGACATTTAACCTTGAATATTTTTTTTTGCACCAGTGGGATTTTTGGGGAATTTTGACATCTTATATAGAGAGATGTCCTTATGCTCTGTACCAATTTTCAGCTCTATGCAAATTTTGTACAGGGCTTAGGAGCTAATTATAAAAATTCGAAATTTTGAGTGCACATCATATAAATGATCGCTCAAACGAAAAAAAGGATAAAGCCAAAGACTGTACCCCATGGGTGGTGTGGAAAAGAGTGTGAACAAGAGACAGCTTTTGGATAGGAATCAAAGTTTGAAAACTGTTACTTTCGTTTTTGCAGGGATTAACAAAATCTACAGAGTTATATATGAAAAAACAACATATTCGACATTTTACCTTGAATATTTTTTTTTGCACCAGTGGGATTTTTGAGGAATTTTGACATCTTATATAAAGAGATGTCCTTATGCTCTGTACCAATTTTCAGCTCTATGCGAATTTTGTACAGGGCTTAGGAGCTAATTATAAAAAAATCGAAATTTTGAGTTTTGACCAAATTATGTTTTTTTTTTATGACAGCTTAAAAAAAAAAAATGTTTTTTTTATAGAAAACCACATAACCTACATGTCTTTCATAGAAATTTTTTCAATCGAACTCACCGTTTAAGAGTAATACGCAAAAAACCGTTATTTTCGACATTTGACACATTTTAAAATCGCAATATTTTCTAAACCCTTGCTCGTAGGAAAAAAAGTGTCATAATGTTTTTTTTAGAGAATTACAAGGCGTATAAGCCTTTCATATACTTTTTTTTGATAGCTTCCCCCGTTTCAAAGATATGTATGAAAAACAACATTTTCGACATTTGACCTTGAATAACTTGAAATGCGCACATGGGATTTTTGGGGACTTTTGACATTTTACTTTAATCGATGTTCTAATGCTATGTACCAATTTTCAGCTCTATGCGAATTATTTCTGGGTTTGGGCTTTTTTATGTTTAATTTGTCTGGACTATGTGCTATCTATAAATTTCCTCATGTTTGCCATTGAGACCTGTGCTAGATCATCCAGTTCTCCAACAAACCTGTTTCCGAAATGACGGAGTCGGCTAGTTTGAAGGTTCGGACAGTCACAGAGCAGGTGTTTAATGGTTTCTATTTCCTTCTCATCCTGACAGCTCCTGCAGAAATCAGGTGCAAATGCCCCTAACTTGTTGGCCATTGTGCAAATGGATTGCGCAATGACCCGTTAGTACACCTATCAGGATTTTAATGTTCCTTTTACTCAGCGATAGAAAATACCGAGTTTCCTTTTCATTTGTGTTAGGCCATAAACTTCTAGAGATTGCGCAATCGTCCCTGGATTTCCACGAGTTATTGATTTTCTCTTTTAATTTAAGGTCTATCTTCCTCTTGAGTACTCCAATCGGTACGAGTGGTCCCCTAACTGAATATAGGATCGGCCTTTAATTGTGCATCACATGCACTCAGAGAATTGTTAATGATAAGTTACTTATACTTAGGCTTTGGCTTTCGTTAAGCTGTCGCCATCGCCGAAGTATACTTCACTGACCATTTGCCAACAAGATTAGCATCATTTGATTCTGATGCATGCCACCAGATTTCGACGTCTTAAATATGACTCCTGCAGACGATTCCCATATCCCATGCTCTCTGGTTGAAAAAAAAAGCTACAACCCTAATGACGCCATCTCAAACCGTCAATTTTCCACCGACAGCTCAGGTGTCTACAGCTTTGTCCACCGAAACAACGGTGCCGCGGTCGTCTGACAACACCAACAATAATTCATTACCAACAAATTCTACAAAGTAAATACCAATTTTTCCCAACGAACGCTCGACGCCGTTGTCCAATATGAAATCAGCAAATTCGTTGAAAAAACGAAATTCTAATAAATCGAAGTTCTAAGGCACTAAACCCCCGAATTCGAGGGTCTAATTTTATCGAAGTTCTAACTATAACAAAGTTCTAAATCGAAGTTCTAACGCACTAGAACTTGGTGAAGAAATGACTTAGAACTCAAATGAGTTCTAAAATTTCACTAAACCGAGTTTTAAGGGCTAGAACTTTGTCAAGAAATCGGGCGTAAGTGAAATAGATTTTTCCATTTATGTGCCGCGACTTGACTTTTCCCCTCATTAAAAAATTGTATCCAACTAGGCTTGGGTCAGCTAAGCTAATACGCTCACGGCGTTCAGACGGCGGCAGACTTCTATAACGTAGTCGCCATTTTCTTTTAAATGCTCTCCACAATAGGAGCGGGCTTGCTTTATTTGATAGTTCCCCAAAGATATTTTTCGAAGCTCCACTAAATTGAGAAGCGGGAAGTTGTCAAGACTTGGAATTTGCCCATTAATGCGAAGAAATGCAGCCCTTGCTCTCTTTAGATTTTGCTCTTTAATAAAATCTCCCAAGTAATTTGGAGTGTTTAATTTATTTAATGCCAACTCCAGGAAAGAGCTCGCATTAGAATTGTCTTCTATTAATGGATGGAACTTAGTAAGAAGCGCAGCTGCAATTTTAAAATCATCCATTAAATGACCCACTGCTAAGTTGTTGAAGTCCTGCCGAAACATCTTAAAATCTCATTTAAATCGGCCGTTTACAACTTCAACGAACCATCGAACCATTGTTACGCATCTTGACCTATTCGCTCGTGCTGTTGTGAGTTGAAAATTACCTTCCAACATAGATTCAGGCATGTGACACTTGTAACCTAGGATTCTAAGCAAGGAATTGCATTTTGCATCTCTAAATCCTCTATCCAAGATGAACACATCGTCCTGTCTGAAGAATTGTCTTTCATAGGTTTTTTTGTCTCTAAAAATGCTTTTGATGATATTGGCATCATACGTCGTTGCAGCATATGGTCCCATAACGTCCAAGATGTCATCATAAACGGTTTGACCGAATTCTGGTACTTATGGAGACTGTACCTACGTCTTTTTTTGAAAATTATAATTACAACTTTTTTGCAAACAGATGAATGTGCCGTCGCAGATGGTAATTGCTGGTCGATTACTTTCACTAAGGTTTGTATTTCCAAACAGACCATTTGGAATTAAGTTGTTCCGACTGGCAACGTTGGAAATAGAAATATGCTGCACTGCTGCAGACCCAAGTTCAATGGTACAGAAAGGTTTAACAAACTTAACCTGGCTGCAGATATATGTCGTCTGATGGTTGTCCGCGGTATGTTCAGAAGAATTCTTTTAAAAAGATGGGTTTTATGTAAGAAAATATAATTGATTTATATATCAAATTAAAGGTTATGAAATAAGGATTAGAACTATGTATAAAATATATATGTCATCACTGATATTTTCAAAATATCTGCATTTGAATAGCAACTTAAAAATATGTTTTCATACAAAATCTAAGCCTTGTATATGATCATGTACTTAATATATATAAATATACTGATTTGTTAAGAAAGATATTTTTATGATCTTTCATTTGGTTCCAAAATCTTTTTCGTAAAACCCATGAGTCAGAAGTTATTGGCTTTTATAGTGAAAATTACCCATTTTTGTGATTCTACATACATCAACTTCAAGCTCAAATATCTCGAAAACTAAAAAAACGAATTTGAAAATATTAACTTTTTATTGATACCTGTCTTATGTGTGTACACACTGGGCTCAAAAATGGCCATTGTCCTTTAGAGTAACCATTTTGTGATTTTAACTTTTGAAATACACTAATACAATTAAAGGAACACTTGAAAGAACTCAAGTTAGGGTAACGGTAACAAAAAAATTATAACCTTTGAAAAACTTTTTATTTCACTTCAATCCGACTTTTTTCTACTGAGATACAGCCTTATAAAAAAACCACTCAATTTTTGAGTTTTTTCAAGTGTTCCTTTAATTGTTTTGACTAGTGCACTAGTGTAGTTAGTTTTTAAAATCGTTTAAAATTTGGCAAATCTTCTTTTTAACTTAGTATCCTACTAAAATGGCTTTAGCATCTTACTAAATCGCTTAAAAATTTGCGCCATAGCATTCATCTTTGGCAGCTTCGTATTCCGCCTTAAGCATATTTAACTATTTTTTTTCGCTGCTAAGCTAAGCATTCAAGAACTAAGATATTTTAATACCATCATTTTACTGTTTTTACTGTCCAAACTAAGAGAAGATGAATAACGAAACGTACGTGCAAAAATACGCACTTCATTGTAAACAAACGAGTTCTTTAACCTCTTTTATATAATGTATCTACATATGGCTTGCAACTTGTTGCCATGAAAGACATTCTATCAGGTTGGTATCCAAGATTTAGTTTCATCAAAGACCTGGATTGAGGTTAAACAAAACCTTAAAATTCTTTCTCCTGTGTAAAACTGAGGCATTCGTTGTTGTGATCTCATTCTATTCGTATTAAATATGGAAATTTTAGCAAGTAAGTAGAATGAAGTAAAACGAACAAAAACTTGAGGACTTGTTTGCTTACATTTTTTCTATTTTTGTTTTGTGTTGTGTACAGTCAAAGTTGTATTTAAAAATGCATCCGGCTTGATTAAGTAAATTTTTAATAGTAAAATGTGATCTGTGAATAATATGATCTTAATAGAATTGAAATTGATAGAAATAAATGTGTCAGTTAAAACAATTGAAGACAAAGTTTTGGGAAAATCAGTTATAAAGTAAACTTAAAGTACACATTAAATGTGGCTAATTTTTTTTTCAATAAGCTATTCAAGTTGTCCAATGATTTTCATTTTTGCTTAAGGAAGATTTAAAAGCTTTAATTTTAAATAAATTACCTATACGTTAAAGAAAATTTCAAATAGCTAGAAAGTCGCTACTTCATTAGCAGCAGATTGATTTGAAACTGCCACACTTATCGATTTGTTTTAAGTTAATTCTAATAGTCTAAGAGCCGCTGAAGGCCGACCTACACCGAACTGTTAACCGGGTGAAACTTTTTTTTATGAAATTTAGTTTGTAAACATATATGAATATGATAGCTTGCCTAACGAAAAGTGTGACAGGCTATATTAAATTTGACTTTATATTTTAATCAATAACTAACTCCTCCTTCACCCATATGTTAAAATAAAACGCTGTGCCAAATAGCCATATCGTGTAAGTAGGCTTGAGACAAGAAAAAAATTGTATTGGCGATAGGGGCCTATTCCCCCCGTTTAGCCAGGAGGGGCAGTTTTCTGAAAAATTGACTTATTTAAAAAAAAAAATATTAAAAATCAACGGCTTCATTTACAACAACGTGTTATACCTTTCTGCAAAGCCAAAAACATAGGCTTTCATTTTGTATTTAAATTTAATTGTTTTTCAAACTTAAAATTTTGAAAAAAAAATTTCTTATATTTCGAACTAATTTTTTCAAAATTTTATGCTTGTAAGTACTAATTTTGTTTACAACATTCAATGCTGTTTTTAATTTTTAGTCGAACACAGTGAACCGGATTGAAAAATACCTTGCCATTGTCGAGAAATAAAGAAAAAACCAAAATCACTTTTTGCTTAAAAAAAAAAAAACTTTTTTTATTTTTACGTAACTGTTTTTTATGTTCAAAATTATTAACAGTATTGAATGTTGAATGCAAAATAAGTACTTAATCACATAAAATTTTGAAAAAATTAACTAGAAATTTAACAAAATTTTTTTTTTTTTGCAAATTTTGAGTTTGAAAATTATTTTTTCTTAAACTATTATTTAAAACAATTAAATTTAAATACAAAATGAAAGCCTAAGTTTTTGGCTTTGCAGAAAGGTATAACACGTTGTTGTAGATGAAGGCGTTGATTTTTAATATATATTTTTTTTTAAATAAGTCAATCTTTCAGAAAACTGCCCCTCCTGGCTAAACGGGGGGAATAGGCCCTCCTCTCCCATACAATTTTTTTGTTGTCTCAAGCCTACTTACACATATGGTTATTTGGCACAACGTTTTATTTTAACATATGGGTGAAGGAGGAGTTAGTTATTGATTAAAATAAAGTTAAATTTAATATAGCCTGGCACACTTTTTGTTAGGCAAGCTATCATATTCATATATGCTTACAAACTAAATTTCATTAAAAAAAGTTTCAGCCGGTTAACAGATCGGTGTAGGTCGGTCTTCAGCGAGTCTCCTACTATAAGAGAGTATAAGTGGAGAATTCAGTTGATAACAGAGATCTCATTTTGAAAGATTTTCTCCTTATTAAGAAATTAAAAAAATATATATTACTAGCCGACCCGACGAACGTTGTGTCGTTAAGGTTTTTTTTTGTGAATTAATTTTCTGTGAATATCTTTCAAACTCAGTGTAAGGGTCGGCGTTTAATAATTCAAATTTATACAACAATTTTATTTAATGGAAAGATATTTAACAAAATAAAGTTAAAAATGCAAATACCTATGGATGAATATGGATTGATATTAAATACTGCTTCAAAAGTCTGACTATTCTCAATTCTCAAACGAAATGCAAACTTTTGACAGAAGTGAATTTATTTTGAAAGAAATAGTTCTTGTTTAGGGTTGTTCAGTTCTTGACATCTTGGTCACAATAATTTGCAATGTCTTGTATTTTTCTTATGCAAAAAATGTTCTTCTTTTTCTTTTGTTATATTTTTGAAACGTGAACATTTGAATTATCACTAAAAACTGATAAACTATTATTTGCAACTATTTGGTTACACAGCCATTTAAAAACAGTTTTGGTTTTGTTTTTAGAAAAGTTTCTGAGTAAACGTTGTTCAAACATTTCAAATCCAACCGTATAAGATTGACATAATGACTGTATAAGTTGATATTTTCGTAATTGGTTATGTGCGTTGGGTGTTACGCAAAACGCGTGGATTTGAATCCTGCTCCTTCCAATAGTTTGTATTTCATCTTTCACGGATAGGTACTGTTTCTTGCGAAAAACTAATAGTCTAAGAGCCGCTGAAGGCCGACCTTCACCGAACTGTTAACCGGCTGAAACTTTTTTTTATGAAATTTACTTTGAAAACATATATGAATATGATAGCTTGCCTAACGAAAAGTGTGCCAGGCTATATTAAATTTGACTTTATATTTTAATCAATAACTAACTCCTCCTTCACCCATATGTTAAAATAAAACGTTGTGCCACATAGCCATATGAGTAAGTAGGCTTGAGACAAGAAAAAAATTGTATGGGAGAGGGGGGCCTATTCCCCCCGTTTAGTCAGGAGGGGCAGTTTTCTGAAAAATTGGCTTATTTAAAAAAAAATATTAAAAATCAACGGCTTCATCTAAAACAACGTGTTATACCTTTCTGCAAAGCCAAAAACTTAGGCTTTCATTTTGTATTTAAATTTGATTGTTTTAAATAATTGTTTTAGAAAAATTAATTTTCAAACTTAAAATTTTGAAAAAAAAAAAATTCTTAAATTTCGAACTAATTTTTTCAAAATTTTATGTTTGTAAGTACTAATTTTGTTTTCAATATTCAATGCTGTTTTTAATTTTTAGTCGAACACAGTAAACCGGATTGAAAAATACCTTGCCATTGTCGAGAAATAAAGAAAAAACCAAAATCACTTTTTGCTTTAAGAAAAAACTTTTTTATTTTTACGTTACTGTTTTTTATATTCAAAATTATTAACAGAATTGAATGTTGAAAGCAAAATAAGTTCTTAATCACATAAAATTTTGAAAAAAAATTAACTAAAAATTTAACAAATTTTTTTTTTGCAAAAGTTTGAGTTTTAAAATTATTTTTTCTAAAACTATTATTAAAAACAACTAAATTTAAATATTAAATGAAAGCCTAAGTTTTTGACTTTGCAGAAAGGTATAACACGTTGTTGTAGATGAAGCCGTTGATTTTTAATATTTTTTTTAAATAAGCCAATTTTTCAGAAAACTGCCCCTCCTGGCTAAACGGGGGAATAAGGCCCCCCTCTCCCATACAATTTTGTTCTTGTCTCAAGCCTACTTACACATATGGCTATGTGGCACAACGTTTTATTTTAACATATGGGTGAAGGAGGAGTTAGTTATTGATTAAAATAAAGTTAAATTTAATATAGCCTGGCACGCTTTTCGTTAGGCAAGCTATCATATTCATATATGTTTTCAAACCAAATTTCATAAAAAAAAGTTTCAGCCGGTTAACAGTTCGGTGAAGGTCGGTCTTCAGCGGCTCTCCTACTATAACAACTTCGAGGAGTGTAAATCTGTCATGAAAAAAGTGCTTCTCATCTTTGCCATTGAATCGGTGTTTAATAGCAGGTCCCCTCAATTTTTTCACACTTATAGCATTTTTTTTTTGGTAGTCCGGAATTGGTACACAGAACTGTCCGATTTTTGTATTTTTCTGAACCAATTTCTTATGTGGGCTTTGTTCCTTTTAAATTGAATAATATCCTTGGCACGTTTTTTAAATATTTTCTTTAGTAATTAACATGAACTAAAATAAGGGAACCTTTGATTGATTTTTTTCTAATGTCCACAGTTTAAAACTCGTTATATTGGTGCATTTGTACCAGGTAAACATATATACTCAATCAAAATACAAAAGTTTTCATGTTTCAGATTATTTGTGTAAAAGTGTTTGAATATTTCAACCCATAGACTTTCCGCCGAAACATTAAGAGTAGGTATTCCATTCAGTTACTTTTTGCAACATGATATAGTTAGAGATTAATGAAAATTCAACAAAAACTAGTGTCCTTATTACAGCTAATATATCCTTTTTCAATCAATACATCTAATGTTTTTTGAACGTCCGTCGTCGTCCCAAACAGGTATTTTATTTAAATCTGCCCAATAAAATATATCTAATTCTTTAGTTTAAAACCCAGTCCACTGTTCCAAATATTCACGACTCGTAATGTAAGACTCTGTTGCCGTACTTTTTACAAAGTTTTCGTCAATGTCATTTCTACTATTTCTCAACTTTGTCATTAAATCTCGGACCGTAAATGGATGAAAATGTATTTGTTTCTGAGCCAGATTATCTTTCAATTTATTAATTTCTTTTGCAGCCTCAATTGCCGAAAACGTCTGACCTTCGACCTTCAACACAGTTTGATGAAAAATTGCTCACTGAGCATGTTAAAAATAAAGCCCAATTCAGAGGTCGGGTTTTCAAAAAAGTTTCTCAATGTTTGAGGACATTTTTCAATACTCAAAAAGTAGTTCTTTAATGGCTGATACATTTTTAAAACTCTCTCCATAGCAGTCATAAGCGCAAGCCACCTGGTTTTACTATAGCCAAGAATTTTGTGACATTTTGTTACAGTTTCGGCGCAAAACTCTTTCAGAGCTTCAACTTGAACCGTATAAATATAAAAAAGAGTATATTTTAACAATGATATCTTCGTAATCTACGGGTAGCCCATCTGCAGCAGATTTCATTGCATTCTGAATTATATGGGCTCCACACCCAATTCCTATTAATGTTTCTTTAGAAATGATTTTAATTTTACCAATACTTGTTATTGTTCCTCGCCTAGATGAACCTCCAAAATTTACATTGGTGTTCTCCCCACAAAATTCCCAGACTTTTGCAGTTAAATTATTCTGTTACAACACTTGGATTGAATAGTTGACAATGATATATTAAGAAGTTTCACCTGGTTGGTCCTGGGCATCTAAAATTTTAACTTGTACACCGTCATAAGGTTAAAAAGCGTACCAGAACGGAATAGGGTATATGTCAGTGGCGAAGGCACCATATAAGTCTATTCCTATCGACTTACCTTTTGAAAATCTCAATATCAACAAACAAACTTCATGCAACATGTATATAAGCAAAAAATCATACAACAGCAACGCTTGCGACATTATTTTACATTTCAATCAACATGTATTTTCTTCTAAAAGTAAGCCGGGTTATTATTTTTTCGCTGAATAGAACAAATTTGTTTTCTATCCCGTTTCCGCTTCTACTTTTCGCTGCGCGTGTGCCTCTTTATTCAACCAACGCATTCTTAAGCATAGAAGTAACCCGATGTTCATCGACTTTCATCGATGAATCTGTATGTATCTGAAAATTCACTTGCCTGTGCAAAAAACAAACAAGTGTGTTGGAAATGGAGAAATACTCATTGCGCATGTCAGGTCGACGTTGAGTCTAAGCAAAGCAAAGCAGTAAGCAGTACGTTCACGCACTACACTTGTTATTCATTTTGTAAACAAAAATTCATTGATTCTGTATAGGAAAATAGACAAACGTAACCCGTCTCTTATGGACTTATAGGACATTTTCCTTCATTCTCGGCGGATGAAGTTTAAGAAGTAGGGGTTGCCACTTAAAGAAAATTGCGTAGTGGACAAATTTGTTGTCATAAAGTTACTGTAATTGCAGTTTAGTGGCACAACTAGCCAAAATGAGCTAGGCAAATGAGATTTTCATTTTGTTCTAAAAAACAAACAAACAAAGTGTGAACAAAAAAATTATTAATTGAAGATAAAAAGTGTTTTTATTCATTTTTATTTATTCAAAACATTGCAATTGCATCATCCAGAAAAGTTTCTTTCGAAGTTAAGGTCATTGAAACTTAAATATGTAATGACTTGAGGTATATAAAAATGGGCTTGAATGTTCAAATTTCTAAGGCGTTATTACCAAAAATGCACTTTATCTTGTTTTTTTTTTCTCTCAGCTTCTTGTAAAAAGAATATTACTAATATTCTTTTATTTATCTTATTCCAGTCAGTTAAGTTTTCATCTGCGGAATAGAAAAAACAATAGATTAAATGTGAGTGCATTCTAGTCCCTCTTCTCCGAAAACGGTTAATTTTAGAGATATGACTGAGGCATTGATTTTAGATAATCTCAAGACGAACAATTTGTCTTTGACTTTTATCGCCCTCCGGGCAATAGGTCGCGAAATATTCACGAAAAACTGAATTTCGCGACCATTTGACCACCATAACGGCACGATTTCAATGTCGATTTTACACATCTTCATAACAGCGCCGTAATAGATGTACACAAAAATCTACCCCACTAGGAATTTTCCCGCAGATTCGGGTTTTATATTTCTAAAATGACTGGACTGACGCTCATTTTTCTCCGACTTACCTTTAGAAATTAGTCACGCCTCGCCACTGGTATATGTATTTTCGTGTTATAGTGGTTTGAAACGTCGAATGAAACTGCAACACAGTTGGATTTACCAAGATCCTCTCTTAATCTTTGATCGCTGTACGTGCCAACACATTAACTACAATAGCTTCTGTTTTCTTATACGAACGCATCTAAATTTTGGATAAAAACATGATTGGATTAATTTTGAGACATACCTAATCATTGGAACGAAAACTGTGTTCTTTTTTGTATTGTGTGATAGGCCCAGGCACCTTCTGCCGCGGCAATATCCAAATCCTTTGAAGTTAGCGCGTCCGATTTCTTGAAGAAGTTTAAGCAACAGCACGATCGACATTTTTGTGTGTTTTCAGTCTTTAAATGCTGTTCAATATCACCAGCACCACATTGAGCAACACTAAATTCGGTGCGACACTTCTCACATCTTACACCGGAGGGATTATTTTTGACACTTAATAAACTGATATTTGGCTTGTAAATTAAGATTAAACGTACACTTGCGTAACTATTAAATCGTTATGTCAACGAGCAGCTTTGAAGTATATCTTCATTCTATTAAATTCCAAATGACAAATCGTTTTTATTGCGTTTTCGTATGCATCTATCTAACTCTTATACGTCACCAAGTATTTATACCACACTAAATGCACGGCCTAGATGCTGAGATCTTTCGCAATTTAGTGTCTTTAGTGTCTCTCCGGGAATTGGGCTGTCGTGGCCAACACCAACACCAAAAGATAGGCATTTGACATATTGTTAAAAATACAGTAAATCTTTTTTTTTACTAATAAATAGGACCTTGGTTCACCTTCCTCCGATGCATATAATAAATTGTAGCCAGGAGTCCTGAGCTAGTTGATGGTGGATTTTGAAATCCACGGCTCCTGTATTAAGACCATGGTTCTGTACAATCGGAGTAGTAGGTTAGTTGAGGCCATGATGGCGTGATGAAGATTAATCTGAGCTAATCGCAGCATTGCTACTTTAAGCCAGATTAACCTCCATTACTGTTTTATCGGCTTCTTCATCGTCTGAGGAGGAATGAAGTAGTACTTCCTCGCTCAGAGTGGTGCCTTAAGTAGAGTCTTCAGTTTCCATGTCTGAATTACTGTTGACTATGCCTTACGACACTGATACTTCATGGATGGCTGACCTAATTAATTAATCCTAAGTAAATTAGATTCTGATAGTTCTTGCTATAGAAACCTATCGTTTTTACTTCACTTAAAATTGCATTGTCGATGGGGTGCTGTTAATATTAAAATTTTATCAGAATGACGCTCATTATTAAAATATTTGTACAGACATGAATATTAACATTTTCAAACTTTTTTTTAAAGATCTTATTCTGGTCCTACTTCAATTAAATTGGTTTCCGGGAGTATTTACACTACCAACACATGAAATTGATTCAAAATCTGACCTCAAATATGCGAGTACGTTATCACGAGAGATTGCAATACATCAACTTAAAGATAGCATGGACATTGACACGAATAATGTTTATTCGCCAATTGGTATTTCCACCATAGTTGCAGTTTTAGCGGAAGCAGCTGATGGTGAAACATACACTGAGTTTAATATGGCTCTTAAGGCACCTCTTTTAAAAACTGAACTTCGGCAATCTTTCCAAAATATACTGAGTAAATTGCAGACTTCAGAAATTGCAATCCCCGCTTTGAAATCATGGTTGTATGTTTATCGAAATCAAACCATACGACCTGACTTTAAGGAAATAGTTTCGCATTATTACTGTGTTAATGTTAAAGACATTAATCAGAGTCCGTATAGCTGGGATGAATCATATGCTCCCCAAAATCCATCATCAACAGTATCCACAGTAACCAATAGCAAAAATGTGATTGGATTCGAAACCCTAAAGGCATTAAAAAACCAACATGACAACGATAATAAAATCAAATCCAAATTTGAATCAGCGAAAGGCTCATCTAAATTTGATAAATATGTTCATGATAAACAATATGTAGAGGTATCAGTAATTAGAGAAGAAATTACTAGGGAACAATTGAAGCAAAGCCAAACAAAAATCTCTACTCCAACTGATGACGAAAAAAAAATTGAAGAGAACCACCAAAAAATACCAGATAACGAAAACCTTCAACTTGAAGAGACGACTGTTGCTGTTCGAGAAAAAAATTCTAAAGACAAGGAAAATGAATGGGGAGACCTACTCAACAGAAATGTTGAAGCGAATAAATTGCATAAAACAGTTATATCTCAACCAGACCTTGCGCACCTTTTAAAATCCCAAAAAGTAAGCCATTTATTTCTGTTTTTATTAATTTCTACAGTTCCTTAACTTCCAGATCGATGGAGCAAGGAGCCTTTTTGGAAAAGATGATATAGTGTCAGCACTCAGCGCCACTTCGATAATTGACGAGGGTTCTAAAACAAAAATGTTACTTTTCAATGGATTATATTATCAGTCAGGTTGGAAATTTTCATCCCAAGTACCCCATTCCAATTCAAGCGGTGTATTTTATTTGTCATCAAACCAAACTATACAAACACCATTCATTCATTTTCATGGAAAGCATCTATTTGCTGATTTGAAAGCTTATAACGCCTGTGCAGTCGCTATAAACTATGAAGTAAGTACATTTGTTGGGTGTAAAGCAGGACATATACAGTGCAATTGCACGTGCTTGACAAGCATTTGAACTGTTTATATCCCACTAAAGAGAATTGATTAAAAAACTTCCGAATTCGTTGTCAACATTACCAGCCAAATTAATAAACACAGACTTGCTAAGGACTAACTCTTAGTCTGCAGACTAGTGGAAAATGCTACAATTAAAATAAAATTTCTCTTGAGTGACGGATGTTTACTAACTTAGTCCACCTTGAAAGATAGACTATATATATATTTTATATTTTTCTTTTCTAACAGTCCAAATGGCTAGATCATTCAAGAAATATTCTTTTTCAACTCATAGCTTACATTTTTTTAAGGCTATTGATACGCAATTTGTAGGCTACTTGCACACACACCGATTTTGGACGGCCGGTATAAAATCGGCCGACATTTTACCGGGTGTCGGGTGCTAGCACACCCACCGGATTTTTAACGGTCTAAACAATCAACATACGAGAGAGGATTTCATGATATATAGCATACTCATAAGTTGAATTTGCTGTATTATTTTCTAAGAGATCTTCATATCATAATGATCTCCAAAGATAGAAACTAATGGATAGAATTAATGGATAAATAAATAAAAGATGCCTCAAACTACTACCCTGTGGAACATCAGATTTTGCTGTGAAAGTTTGCCGAAAATATGTTTCTGAACTTTACTTGAAAAGTTCTATTCTTAAGGTAGGAAAAAATCCATGTTACAAGCCCAGAGGGACAGCCACATGAATTTCGGTGAACACAAAGTCTATTTTCCAAAAGATTAAAAAATGTGCGCACAAACGTAAGAAAGTTCTTGACCGTTGAATCCCTCTTTCATGTTATTCACTGCATAAGATGTTTTGCAGTGGAAGAATAAACCGTCGCTTACTATTTTTTCAAATAGTTTATGTGTACAAGAAAGCTTTAACAATAAGCGACTTACCCCCTTTTTTGTTGCCTTGCTTAACAAAAATGCCAGCAACATCCAGGGTGGTATTCATCGAGGCGCCATTAAAGTTAAGACGCTATGAGTTCAAGATCTCGATGAAAGGGAAAGAAAGTCCTGAAAATTATGAGTGTGGGGCGGTGAAGAGAACAAGAACATGACTCAAAAGCAATATCTTATTTCCAACGTAGTCAATTTCACACACTGAATGAAGCGAGAGCAGTCGAATGGTCGGCAAAAAATCGGTGTGTGTGCAGGCTTGTATTTAATCACGTACGCTACTACTTCTCGATACTGCCGGCAATATGCCGGCGATACAGTGACAGTTACCGGCTGCTCACCGGCATTTTACCGGCACCGATCAGCGGTCGGTGTGTGTGCCAGGTCCCGTTCCCAGATGGGGTTCACTATTGGAATTTGGTTGACCGATAAAAAATGGGCCATCCAATATCGGTATGTGTGCAAGTATCCTTAGGTATCAGTTTTTTTTTATTTCATTCCAAAAACAAAAAATGGTTGTCAAATATCAACAAAAACAAAACCTTACTTTACTATTCTGGGATCAAATTTTTTTATGATAGGTTCGTTCGATGTAAATAGCCCCGGGGCGCTCCAGTGCTCCTGAACGGAGCTGTCAAAAAACTGAAAAATTTCTCTGGGTTTGGTTTCACATCGAACGCATTAGTAGTGCTCTGTTTTTTCCCTTTGCTGTATAGCATTAGCAATAGCTGATTCGAACAGCTCCGAAATTCTCGCCCCGAAAAAAACTTTGGGCGATTCAGAGCGCTCTCTGTGTGAGCACTGAATACACATCGAACACGGTGGAAATGCACCGGGGCGAAAAAAGAGCGACATCGAACAACTCAGTGCGAAATTGGAGCGCCACAGAGCGCACAGCGAACAATCCTAATGAGAAATGTTAGGCCATGGACTAACGCTTGGTCTATAGACCAGTTAGACTGTGGATTAAGAGTGGACTAGGCGTTTTTTATTAATATGGCTGTTAATTTTTAATTGCTTTAATCAACCTATGTTGAACATTATTTAATTATTTCATTTTAGAACAAACGATTTTCATTGCTGGTCGTTATAGCCAAAAACATCGAAGGACTTCACAACCTACTTGAAAATCTTGATTCAGATATTTTTACTTATTTCATGGATGTTGCAACAGAAAAGGCCTTACTTATTTCTATGCCCAAATTTCAGATGGAAGAAACATCAACATCTAAATCAATGTTAAAGAGCTTGGGATTGCAAAAAATTTTCAAGAAAGGATCGGCGGATTTAAGCTCGTTATCGGATAATCCCGACCTGCATGTAGATGAAATTCTACAGTTCGTGAGCGTACGAGTTGATCAAGGAGATATTATAAACACTGATCTCGATGCTGAAAATAATACCATTAAGGCTATAAATACAGATGGCGAAGAGAGATTTGATGTGAATAGACCTTTCTTATATTTCGTTTTGGATACGGAAGAAGACGTTGTCATTGTGTCTGGCAAAATAATAATGCCATTGAGCTTTGTTTAAAGTTAACTGCAATGTTGAACTTAGATAAATAATGCCAATATTATAGTTAATTTAAGTTTTCTGAAATAAAACTATAAATTAAGAAAAGTTTTGTCGTGTCTATTTAAAACCCAAAAGAAACAAATCCCTTGACAAACGAGAAAAGGAGAAGGGCCGAGTCATTGTATATAAATCCATTTTTCAACATTTGCCACAAAAAGGCAGACTTCATACAAAAATGATCAAGAAATTTTTTCTAACGAATAGACTTTTGCTTGTAGTGAGACAATTATTTTGTATAGGTTTTTGCACACATTTCTTATGAAAAATGACAACACCACAAATCTTGCATCGTGCCATCATCATAGATTCGCTTTAAAATATAAAATACGGCCGAATAACTGCCAGCGCCAAATCGTTTATAAACAAAGACGTGGCGAGTATAATAGGCTAGTATTGGTGTAGTTGGTGCGTGAAGCACTGTTTTCCCTAGATCTGCGGACTGGCATGCTTGCGTATGTTCGGCTCGAGCTCGCCGGAGTCGTGGGATCTTGTCCGCAAACCTAGGAAACCAACCTATTACATTTTTATTCATGCGTAGATTTGATCCAAATTAAATTATAGAGAACACAAAAGAAAAACTAAAGTAGCAGACGGACGTTCACACAACTTGGTTTCTGTGAAGAAACTAGGAGTGTCTAGTTTGAAAAAGGTCGATAAAATCCAATTTTGTCAAGCCACCCTCAGACCATTTTTGACCTGCTATGCTTGCCTGACAATGGTTGGTGTTCTCATAATTGTGTTTATTCCGGGAAAATGTCTCAGAAGTGTTTGTACCCCTCAGGTCTGGCTTTGTTCGATTCATTCTGTGTTCCTTGCCAAGAAGAGTCTGCAAGTCTTTCATCTGCCGGTGCCAAATTGATGAAAAGCGACGATAAACAGGAAACAACAGCAGTGTCGAATAACAGAGAACGAATAAATTTTATTGTAACAAATCAATAAGAACAATATATCAGAGCATAGTGATGTTATACATAAAGCAAAGTAGTTTAACATACAGTGATTCATTCCATATAAACAACACTTTCCCTGAATGAATAACTACATACTACAAGGAAATAATGTAATTAAAAAAGACCTAATCGCTTGGTATCTTCATTATGCTTGGTTGACGGTAGGGCTTTCGTTAATATGTCAGCTAACATTTCTTGAGTACTTATATACTGAAGATTGATGATTCAAGCTTGAATTTTTTCGCGTACGAACATGGTTTTTGTTTCGACATGTTTGGTTCTGGCAGAGTATGAGTTGTTCTTCGCTAATTGAATAGCACTTTTATTATCGCAGAATAGACATATTTCATTGGCACATTCCGGGAATAATTCAGCTTCCAAGCATTTAAGCCATATAGATTCTTGAATTGCAGCAACTATAGCCATAAACTCTGATTCAGTGGTTGAGAGTGCAACGGTCTGTTGGCGTTTTGCTGACCAAGAAATTGCAGCGCCTTGCATCATAAAAACATACCCAGTCGTTGATCTTCGTTTATCGGCGTCACTTGCCCAATCGGCATCACAGAATCCTTGAAAATTTGTTGGTTTCTTGTTGTAAGTCAGTTTTCTATTAATTGTACCCTTAAGATATCTGAACACTCTTTTGATGGCTGTCCAATGAGCTTTCCCTGGATTGGCGTTGTATCTGCTCAGCAAGTTAACAGCAAAGCTAATGTCAGGTCTGGTAGTTTGGGAGGCAAAAAGCAGGGATCCAACAGCTTCCATGTAAGGGATTTTCGACATAAATTGCTTCTCTTCTTCAGTAGTTGGTGACATGTTTTGAGATACCTTCTGATTCAAATCCAAAGGTGTTGAAACTGGATGACAGTCAAACATTCCGAATCGATTCAGAATCTCGCAAATGTACTGTTCCTGATCAATGGAAATCGTCCCAGCTAATCTGCTTCGGGTAATTCTTATTCCCAAAATTGATGACGCATCACCTAAATCTTTCATTTCGAAATTCTTCGTCAGACAATCTTTGATCATATTTTCTTGATGAATATCATTGGTGAATATTAAAACATCATCCACGTAGACAGCGACAAAGGTCATATTCAAGCTTGAAACTATGTAATATATACATTGGTCGGCATCGGAACGCTTGAGTCCTGCCTTCAGTAAAACATCATTGAGTCGTTCATTCCAGACATGGCTTGATTGCCTTAAGCACTATTCACATGAGCACGACCAACGAACGACGAATGAATGAAGAAAATTGATTTTAGATACGTTTTAAGCCGTATTTCCTTGCAAATTCTCAACAAAACGATAAAAGTAAAGTTTATGTTTGATTTATGATGCAAAAATTAACTTTTAATTCAAAAATGTTAGTAAATTTGAGAAAACAAATTTATTCGTCGCGAAAAGAATTCTAGTTGAACGAACTGCCAAACTTTATTCGCGTTCCACACACCATCCACACTCCAACGAACAAAATTTTCGCGCGCGTATAACCTCAAAAATCATTCTTGCTTTGTGTTTTGGTTGTTCATTCGCGACGAATTAAAAACTCTCATATGAAAGAAATGTCAAAATCGACGAATTTTCGTTCATTCGTTGGTCGTTCTTCGTGCTCATGTGAATAGTCCTTTAGGCCATATAAGGATTTATTGAGCTTGCATACCTTACTGGTACCATCATTGTAATGAGTTGGTTGAACCATAAAAATGTCTTCCTTTATCTCTCCATTTAAAAATGCTGTAACAGCATCTAATTGACGAATATGGAGATCATACTTTGCAGCAAGTGCAATTAGGAAACGAATCGAAGTATATCTTGCAACAGGTGAAAATGTTTCCTCATAATCAACGCCTCTTCTTTGGGAACAACCTTTCACAACTAAACGAGCCTTATGTCTCAGGATATTTCCATCCACCCCTCGTTTGGTTTTGAATACCCACTTGCATTTTATAGGATGTTTACCATTTGGAAGATCTACCAGATTACATGTTTTGTTGAGTTGAAGAGAATTATATTCAGACTCCATTGCATCTTCCCAAAATTTTCTGTCAGGACGTGACAAGGCATCTTCAATAGTTTCCGGGTCATTTTCTTCAAATGCAACGTTAAATACATATTTGGGATTAGGATTTCTAATTCGAGTCGATTTTCTTGGAACAAATTCTTCTGTTTCAACCAAGTTTGACGCAGATTCATTAATGCTGTCGACAAATGGTGCGATTATGTTTTCGGGTTTTGGTAATTCGGTTGCATTATCTACCGGATTCATTTCACCTTCATCTGTTTCATAAGATGTACTGGTCTCTGTGCCACTGTTTTCAGATTCAGGCACCGATGTATTTTCGTTTTCAATTTCTGGTTCGTGAATAGTTTCAGAATTGGAAGTCGTTTCGAAAATTGATATAAACGGATTCTCATTATATTGGCCATCATCATTGTCCACTCGATTCTTGCTATTCTCAAAAAAGACAACATCGCGGCTTATAATTATTTTTCGGGTTTTCATGTTATACAAACGATAAGCCTTTGTTTCGGTGCTATATCCAAGAAAGATGCAATCAACAGACTTCGGATCGAGTTTCTTTCGTTTTTCACATGGCACGTGTACCATGGCCTTACACCCGAAAACACGAAACACTTTTAAATCGGGTTTGACATTAGACCATACTTCTTCAGGCGTTTTATCTTTTTCGCCTCTGCAAGGAACTCGGTTCAAAATAAAGGTTGCAGTTGATGCAGCTTCAGCCCAAAAGCTTTTATCCAGATTGGAATCGAAAAGCATACATCGTACACGTTCAACAATGGTTCTATTGATTCTTTCAGCAACTCCATTCTGTTGCGGAGTGTACGGTGCTGACTTCTGATGCTGAATGCCACATCTAGACAAAAAACTTTGAAATTTTGCATTACAATATTCTGTTCCGTTGTCGGTACGAAAAATTTTAATTTTTCGTCCACATTGGTTCTCAACCAGAGCCTTAAATGTCAAAAAAATCTCGAAAACATCTGATTTCTGTTTGAGTGGATAAAGAAACAATTTACGACTGAAATCATCTACAAAGGTTACAAAATATCTATTCCCAGAACATGATTTTGTCGGCATCGGTCCACAAATGTCTGAATGGACTATTTCTAGCAAAGCTTTTGCACGTGTACCTGTTGCATTAAAAGGTTCTCTTGAATGTTTACCCTTAAGACAAACAACACATTTTTCATCCAACTTCTTGTCGAAAGATACGCCAAAAACTGCTGTCTTTAAATTTACTAAAGTCTCATCACATATGTGTGCCATACGTCGATGCCATAAATTCGAATCATTTCTTGGTCTTGCTGCTGTAGAAAAATTAAGAAGCGAAGATTTCGGTACAATGCAGTTTAATCTGTACATATTGTTCACTAAAGAAGCTGCTGCTATCAGCTCATTCGATTGATTGAAAATATTGCAACAATCCTTTTCGAATTTAACTTTCTTGCCGGTCTTGACTAATTGGCTAACAGATATTAAATTTGCACTCAAGTTAGGAACATATTGCACATCGTGAATTGTAGCTCTAAATTTCTTATTATTGTTTACTAGAGTTAAACTAACATTACCTACACATTCTACAGGCATCTTAGAGTTATTAGCAATAACAATCTCTCCATGCATTGATGGTCGTTCATTACTAAGTAGGGAACGGCACATAGTCATGTGGGAAGACGCACCCGAATCTACGTACCACACATGTTCTGATATTTCTTTCTTTGTTGAAAATGACGAAACCATAGCAATTTCATTAGATTTGTTACCTTGTTTCTTCTTAATAGGACATTGCCTAGCAAAATGGCCTACTTCACCACAGCTGTGGCAACGGAATTTCGTTTGAAACTTATTTTTCTTGAATTTAGTCTTCGGTTTCACAAACATTGCACTTTCTGTAGATTTTGTGTTACAATTTACCTGTTGCAATAAAAGTGTCTTCACGGCATCAGTTGTAAGGATCTTGTTTGAGTTTTCTACAGCCATCACTAATGGTTTGAACTCTTCAGGTAATCCACCCAACATCAGCGAAGCTACGACTTCATCATCAATCTTCAAACCAGCCTTTTTTACCTTTAAAGACGTCATCACGGTCTTGTTCACATAGTCCTCCATAGATTCACACTCGTTCAGCTTCAACTGCACAAGTTGCGTCAGCAAATCTACCTTTCTACAAAGACCAGAATCCTCAAAGGCATTCGTAAGACTTTCCCATGCACTTTTAGCACTAGCACAATCCGCTACATAACAATAGTTCTGTGGTTCCAGCAAAAGAATCAGCTCAGATTTCGCTCTCAAATCAGTAGCTAATTGTTCGGCAGTAGCTGCACCAACAAGTCCGTTCTCAAAGCAGCTCCACAGGCCTTTGATGACAAGATACGACTTAGCTGCGATTTTCCAAATATCGAAATTTTCTCGTCCTTTCGGCTTTTCCAAGGATAAAATATTTGATGCCATATTTCTGATGAAAAGAATTTATTAGTTAAATAATTCAATAATCCGCGAGACAGGGGCCCATAACCTGATGAAAAGCGACGATAAACAGGAAACAACAGCAGTGTCGAATAACAGAGAACGAATAAATTTTATTGTAACAAATTAATAAGAACAATATATCAGAGCATAGTGATGTTATACATAAAGCAAAGTAGTTTAACATACAGTGATTCATTCCATATAAACAACACAAATGAATACAACTTGGTGACAAGTGGTTCGGAGATGTCGTTGTTTTTCGGAACTTTGACGAAGAAGTTGCACTCATTCTACCGCTGGCTGCGGAATGTCATGAAGGGAAACCAGATGGGTCCAATAGTCGATCCTCTTTTGGGTCATCGAAGCACTGCCACTCTACAACACCTCGATGGTTCCAATTGTCGTTTTTCATGGAAACGCAAGAACAAAACCTAGGCGACAGAGTATCAGTGCGTATTTTTATAGCGCTATATGTAGCCCAATGAGGATGACAAAGAGACGAAGTCAAAGAGATGGTCGTCGGGGTTCTTCCATCATTTTCCTTTAGGAAAATGCACCATGCGAAAGCCATCTCCGACCAATATTTCATCCGGCCATGACTCTTTCGATGGCGAGGGAATACAATAAATTGTAAAGGGTAAGTGCATTCTTCGTAAAGTTATAGATATTAAATATCTTCTCGTTGCAGGGGCACATGAACATGCTCCTGACCGCCACGTCATACAGCCCTTAGAAACATCAGTGGTGTCCACTACACGAGTGACCAACAAAAAATTCAAAAGGCTGGCGCTACTATAGTAGTATATTTACAAAGGTTTGGTCTTGTAAGGAGATGGGAAACAAAGCTATCAACATCATTTGGATATTTATTTAAACACATTTTCACAAAGAAAAACATAACATTTAAAAGAATATACAAACACTAAATAATCACATATTTTCCAGTTTTGGGGAGATAAATGTAATAAAAACTGATAAAAACTGCAAGCGTAAAATGACAGTTCACTAGTTCAATTTATCGATCTGTCACATTTAGGCGAGTTCACACAACGTTATGTTTAAAGTCCAATCTAATTAGGAGACTTGTTAAACGAGGGCTGACTGAAAATTTGCGATATTGAATTTATTCACAAAATCATAAAATTTCACAAATGCAAAACAACAAATAAAAGAGAACTGTCAGAATAGAAAAAACTCACCTCATCTATTTTGTTTTTGTACACGTACACGAAAAGAAAAAAGAAAATGAAAATTGCGGGACTAGGGAGTGAAACGTTAGTCAGTTTCCGATCTTGTACAGGGTGCGCCAGAGAAACTTACTTATTTGAAAGATCAATAAAAAAAAAGTACTTCAGTTATTGTTTTAAATTTTTTTTTTATTTGAGAATACAATATCCCAATTTTTTTTGTATGCAGTCTTAAAAATGACATCGGATAAATGGCGACCCCCATTGCGCATACACTGATGAAGTCGATTTTTGAAATTCGAATCCACTCTTCGCAGCATATCAATCGGTATGTTGGCAATGGCGTCGCGAATGTTGTTCTTGAGGTGTGCTATGGTCCGTGGTCGATCGACATAAACCAGGGATTTCAAATAACCCCATAAAAAGAAATCGCATGGAGTCAAATCTGGAGAGCGTGCCGGCCATTGGAGATCGCCTCTGAGAGAGATGAGGCGGTCGGGGAAATGTTGTCGCAACAAATTCATTGAGTCTCGTGCTGTGTGTGCTGTGGCTCCATCTTGCTGAAACCACACGTTCCTAACGTTCATTTCTTCGAGTCCTGGAAGAAAAAATTCCTCGATCATGTTCCTGTAACGAGCTCCATAGGCGTTTTTCTTTTTTAGTTCAGAGCTCCGAACTCTGAGTGTTCAGAGCTTGCTGAACACGCTCTGAACAAATGAAGCTCTGAACATTTTCTGAACGCTCGGATTTCATTTTGAAATGCAATTGAGCATTTTTAGTTCAGACATCGACCCTTCGTATTTTTGAAAGCTGAAATTAAATTTTTTTTCATTAATAAATAAAATAATTAAATAATTATTCCCAATAAAACTAATCATCTTTGCCTAAGCGACTTGTTTCCACCACCATTTCAATTGTTTTGAGAAAAACACGCTTGCGCTCAGCATTTCGTTCATTACGCTCGGTCTCTTTTTTCTGAGCGCGCCGTGGAACTCTGAACACTCAGAATCAGTGCTCTGAACGAAAAAAGTAACACAACTTTGATGCTCTGAACACTCTGAACTAAAAAAGAAACACAACTTTTCGTTTGACAGTTCAAGCTCTGTTCAGATGTAAAAAAGAAAAACGCCTCATGAGCGACCGTTAGAAAAGAAGCTCTCAACTGCGAAGGCCCGCTGCTCTCTAGACCAGAGCATGATGGCAACTGCCTGGAGGGAGAAACAAACTTGGGAACTTCCCCCTCCAGATGCGCCCCCTCTTGCCGCTCTACCCGCCCAACTCACCGCGCGGGAATTTTTTCAAATAAGTAAGTTTCTCTGGCGCACCCTGTACTTGTTACTTATTTAATCTTTGGACTAGACTATCCACCTTGTTTTTCATGAATTTGAAGCTGTTTACGCCATTGACATATTATAATATGGACTGCTAGTTGCCAACTTCACGCGTGTTCAGCGTAAAGAGCGCCATTGGTTCAGGGTGGCCAAAAAAAGAACGATTCCAGCTGTCAAAAATGAACAAAAACAAAAACATAAACAACGAGGTCGGTGTGCAGTGTTACCGAATGGAAAAATATTTTCGAGTCCAAGATGCTTGAAAAACGAGTCCACGTAAAAAAAATTAAATACTTTCAGAAATGATTTTGTTTTAAGTTTTTAACATACTTATTTGTGTTCTGTAAACAAAAAACGTTATAAAAACGAGTCCCCGAGCCAAGGAAGAAACAACGAGTCCATTTTCAATCTATAGAGTCCATGTGGTAACACTGTCGCTGTGAATTCAAACACTTTTTTTGGGATTAATTTGGCCGCTTCGAACCAATGGCGCTGCTGTAGCTTGTACCTTTTTTCTTCTCATGAAATATATGGAAATGACATGTGACTAGCAGTCCATATATATTATGTCAATGGTTTACGCATTTCAATGACTGTTTTCGAGAAGAGCCACCTTCACCAGGAATTTTTGGATAGCTTGCCTCTTGCTATTTTTTTTACATGGATAACAAAAGTTATCCGGATGGCATACATTTCAAAGTGAACGTGGCCATTGTCATTTTGATAGCTTTCAATTCTTTCTTTTAACTGATCTATGGCTTGTTGAAATTGTTATTTTGACAGCTTAGTTTCCTATCTTCGTTTCCGATCTGGGTTCTAAGTTTCTTACTCAATTATCTTTGATATAGGGTTAGAAATTGTGCGGGAAAATCAAAATATTTTGTTTAAATTAATAGTTTTTTGTTTTGAAGAACTTGAAAAATAATTTCTGAACTAACCTCGTTATAGAAAAATTAAGTATGAGCCATTTGAGTGAAAATTTGGGCGTGAGTAAAAGTTCAATCAAAACTGTTACTGCTTACTGACAATATCCGTTCCAGAACCGAATCCTGGAAATCTTAAGCCAGCCAGCTCCCGAAAGATGTCCAGAACTTGGTTTATTATTTGATCGCTGTAGTGTTCGTGAACTGCAAGAACTATTTCCATTGATAGTTAACTCAATATTTGATATAACTAATTGCGGCATTGGTTGGGGTTTACGTTCCGTAACAAAAGAGAACTCCCCTCATGCATTCGAGATTCTCCATGAGTTCTTTGTACCACAGGGGCCTATGTTTCGTCTTTGCTACAAACTTTTGAATGATGCTTTTAAGTTTGAATTTGATATCGATTTACTTCCGGTTTGTTCTCGACTTCGCTCAAGGTGTAATTTATAATTCTTTGTTTTCTTGCAGCATAAACTCAGGGAGCTATTACACACTGGTCAATATCCAATGTTTTATTCGGATCTTATAAGTGTCGACCCCTTTCGAAGGTGTGTTCAAGCACTCACGCTTAATGCATTCGACTATTTTATTCTTAATTTTGCAATCCATGGCACTTTTCCACTGCATAAACGTTTTGCAGCTGCACTACAAGTCCATAATGAACGTATGAGAACAGTTTACTTTTTTCTATCGGCTCAATATCTCTGCACATTCCTTCCTGAGAGCCCTGATCAAGTTGTTATGCCTACAAACATATGTGCTACGGTTAAAGTTCCACAGCCGATGCCCGTGCAACCCCTTCAGCCTACGAGATCTCCAAAATACCTCAAAATTCCAAACATATCTCCATTTTCGGCAACGAATAACCAGGCACAAATAACAGGTGAAACCCCACGGTCTTATGCTTGGAGAACAGAATCTGTGCTTCATTTGTTCTTTGATGCTTGGCTGAGGTACGATGTCGAAGAAGCAAGGGTAAGATAAAGTTTACTATTATTTTAAAATTCACCTAAAGTTTGACACATTACTCATAATATATACGAAAAGACTATCTAGTATCAATAACAACCCGCTAAGTACTGCTCTTAGAATATTCATGTTCCCTCCAGTGTGAGTTGTTCCTATACAACCCCATGTATTTACAGCAACCGACGCATGTGCAATAGACTTGTTTCCGGGGAAAATACAACCGGAATTTTGCTGGCTTCGGTGTGTTTTCGGCCGAAAGGTCGGTTATAGCTACCATTAGAAATTACATCCGTCAACGCTTCCGACGTAATTTGATAAATAAAAAAATATTTTTAGAACTCTTAAATGGTGCTCTTGAACTCGACCAAAAAGTCGATGAGCTTACAGCAGCCCTCAATAAAGCTATGAAAACTGCCTGCTTCCTTACTGCAGTGCGGAGAAAGAGGAGACCATACTGGTGGGCTGCTGAACTAGAAACACTAGAAAACTAGAAAGGTTGTGGAAGACTTTTCAATCTTGCAAAAAAGTCTAGATACCCCCAAGATTGGGATTCCTATAAGGAATCTTTCAAAAAGTATAAAAAAGAACTGAGAATATCCAAGAGATCCTCATGGAGATCCTTATGTAGCTCAATAGAAGAATCTTTGGAGGCATCGAGATTAAGGAAGATTCTCTTGACAAATCCAACCATGCCCAGTTGTCTTAGAAACTCAGATGGTACATAGACTAACTCTTGCGAAGAAACGCGGAACCTGCTACTGGACACGCACTTTCCAGATAGCTCCAAATCCATTAATACAACAAACCCTCTTAGGTCTGGTATTAACTTAACTTTCCCCCAAGGTCTAGAAACAAACAAAAAAATTGACATGGGCTTTGAATTGTTTCGAACCTTACAAATCTCCAGGTCCAGATCAAATCATACCAGCTGATATAACTTTGCCCATCATTAAGATGATTTTCAAAAGTTGTATAGATCTGGTCCATATACCTCAGCGATGAAGAGAAGAAAAGGTAGTAATCATCCTCAAGGCGGGCAAATGCTCGCATGTCAACTCTAAAGATCTTAGACCAATCAGCCTATCATCGTTCATTCTTACAACTCTTGAACAATTGATCGATATCCATTTATCTATCTAATATCTACGTCTCGGCATGCTTACTGCAGAGGGAAATCAGTAGAAACTCTGTTAAGAACTATCGAATACTCCCAGAGGAAAAGAAATACACTATGGTTGCTTTTCTGATTATTGAGGGCGCTTTCAACAACGTTGACACATCTGCTATCACTTCTACTATGACGACCCTGAACGTCGAATGAAGCCAAATATCTTGGTCTGACATTAGACAAAAAAATTAAGTTGGAAACTTAATATTCAGGAAAAAGATAAGAAAGCTACAGTAGCTCTTTTCTCTTGCAAGAAAGCTATAGGAAGCAAATGGGGTTTTCAACCTCGCATAACCTATTGGCTATACACATCGGTCATCCGACCAATACTCATGTACGGGGTTGCAGTATGGTGGAATGCACTGGAGAAAGTCACTTACTGCGACAAACTCAGCAGAGTCCAACGCACTGCATGTCTCTGCATAAGCGGGGCATTGAGAACCACACCCTCGACATCTTCAACAAACAAGTTGCAGCGAGTGCAGCTATAAGACTCAACGCCTCATCTCAATGGACCAACAATAATGTGGGACATTCCATCATTTTGAACTTCTTCGGTTATTTACCAAAGTACATAGACTACACCATTCCAAAACCCCAATTTGGGAAAAACTTCCAGGTATCCATTCCATCCAGAGATGAATGGGTAGACAAAAAACTCCTGGATGACAACAGCATCCATTTTTATACAGATGGATCCATGACAAATGATGCTCTTGGTAATGGTGTGTACTCAGAAAAGCTTAATCTTAGCGAACAAAGAGGTTCTCTCCTGGCTAAGAGAAAACGTGATATCAACTTCTGATATCTGCATCTTCTCTGACAGTCAGGCTGCTATTAAATCTCTGGACGGTGTCTCAATCTCAACCAAATATCAAACGGCCCTCGATTGTCAATCGTCACTTATGGAGATGGCGCAGCAATTTAACATTCACCTCTGTTGGGTGCCGGGCCACAGAGACATCACAGGAAATTGTAGAGTCGATGAACTCGCTAAAAATGGAACCGTCATACCCATCTCACCTGAATGGGAAAAGATAGGTATACCGATGGCTACATGTAAACTTATGCTAAAAGAAACAGCCTCAACGATTAAAAAAAAAAACTCTAGGTGGTATAATTTACCAACGTGTGCAGCCACAAAACTTATATGGTCGTCACTTGACCAAAAGCACTCTAAAGACTTGTTATCTCAAAGCAGATTTCATATTAGCTCCTTACGGGACACTGTCTTATAGACACGCGCAATATGACTTGGTGTAGCCCCAAATGACTTCTGCAGGAGCTGTATGGACTCAGAAAAAATAATCTCTCACCTTCTCTGCACATGCCCTGCTCTTTCCCAAAGACGCAAACTTCATCTGGGAGAATATTTTTACGATAATCCCAGTGAACTAGCTTACAAGGACATCAAATATCTTCTTCGCTTTATAAAAAGCTCAAAATGGTTCGACTTACTTACTTAAGGTGGCCTCGGTCCCTAGCTAGCTGCCTCCAGTTTTCGAAGGCTTTCCGGGCCGGAGCATTGGTGTCCATGCGCTCTAAATAAGCTGGCCATCTGAGTCTCTGGACCTTGACCCTTCTGGCTAGGTCCACGTCGTTGTACAACCCGTAAAGTTCGCTGTTGTATCTTCTTCTCCATTCCCCATCAATGCACACGGGGCCAAAGATGACCCGAAGAACTTTCCTCTCGAAACAGCCTGAGGCACATTCATCCGATTTTCTCAAGGTCCATGCTTCTGCAACATACAGCAGGACTGGGATGATGAGGGTGTTGTACAGTTTTACTTTAGTTGCTCGATAGAGGGCTTTTCCACTCAATTGCTTTCTAAGCCCAAAGAAACAGCGATTAGCAAGAGTAATTCTTCGTCTGATCTCGGCGCTGGTGTTATTGCCCGTGTTAATAGCGGGGCCTAGGTAGACAAACTCCTCCACTACCTCGAAGTTGTATGCGTCTATTGTGACGTTCTGTCCGAGCCGTCGGTGTTGGGTGTCCTTTCTCGAAGACAGCATTTACTGCTAAACTCATTTTTGCCGCTTCTGTCTCAATTCTCACAAAGGTGCCATTGACATCACTCTGTGTTCTTCCCATTATATCAATTTCATCGGCGTACGCGAGAAGTTGAACAGATTTTTTGATGGTTCGACTAGTAAGACGTAATTTTCTGAATTCATGTGGTATCGCAATGGGCCTTTTCCTTTGGCCTAAGTATGTGGATCCTGTATCCGCAGCCACTTAGACCTAACCTATGATTATAATTTGTTCGTATTCGTAGCGGAGCTTGACGTTCGAAACTTTGATACAAGGAATAGGGGTGTATATGAGCTAAATCAAGTCGGTGGGAACATACTATAAAACTGTGCTTTATTTCTACTGATTTGACTGATATATCATTTCTGACTTCTTATGTAGTTTCCTAAATGATTTTAACGAATTGTAGCAGTGACATGAATAATTTTGTTGACCCAGCAACTTTGGTTGGCCATAGAGACAAGCTTTTTTCTTTCCCAAAAATTAAAGCAAGAAAAGCTGGTTGTTATTGTAAACAACACTGAAAACAGAAACACTTCAGAGAAACAATTTGATGACGAACGATGATTTGTAATACACGATTAATGAGCAGTTAAAGTGGTCAATAGAGGCAATAATGAAATTTTCTTTTCTTTTTTGTTCTATTTTAAGGATCTGCCCAGCAGCGAATTCGTCCGAGTTGTTCGTATCTTAGTAAAACAAACCCATACTTTTTGCAATTGCGCACACCTAGACGCCACATCAATGGCCGCTCTTCGAAAGATGGCCCAACCAATGATGAAATCAAGGATATTTCCCTTTTTAAAAAGTATTATTGCTCGCTGGCCGTTGGATAGTTCTCTTTCGGTTGTTCTGGAACTCTGGCTAAGCTATATACAACCTTGGAGATACACTTTGGAATGGCAAAACAATAAGTACAGTTAAGAAATGTGTATTTAAAACAATAAAATAATAATAACCCTCCTATTGCAGTCATCAAACACATACTGATCTTCCCATCAATAGTCGTTTTGACAGCTTCATTCAAGATAACCTTGGAATTTATACACAAATCTTCATTCATATTCTGCCTCGATTCGAGCGTTTGGACTTTACATCATTAAGAAATGTCATAATGTTGCATCGATTAGTCAAGGTAAATAATTATGGTGTTATGTTCTTCGATATATATATATATATTTTGACTGGAACTATCGAAAAGAAAGCCGTACCACCACTGTCTTATACTAGTCCAAGAGCTAGTGAACCTTTTGAGTACCGGGGACGGTCTCAATAACTTTTTCCGGATCTTTAACTGGTCACTCTTGTGATGCTTCCTCGATAGTGACGAAGACTCCAGCGCAGATATGATTACTAACATGATTATTTTGGAAATGAAAACTTTTATCCCGAATAGGGTTAAAAGCATCAAATCCAAGGAAAAGTCATGGTTTGATTCAAGCTGTAAAGAGGTTATCAGGGAAAAAGAAGTAAAGCTCCGGTGGTTTAGAGCCAACCCAACTGAGGAAAACCGGAACAAGTTTAAACAAGCCAGAAAGGCCTGACGGACTTAATTTTTACATGACCAAAAATTAAGGCAAAAAATACTGTAATGCCCCAAAGGCAGTAAGTACTTTGGTCATTTATGAAAAATATGAAGAATTCTTCTTCTTCCTCGGTCTCTACGCTCGTTGACAATGACACTCCAGTTGTTAGCTCTCTCGCCTCCAACTCTTCGCTGCCAGAGAGTGTCATGAGTTCATGACTCCTCCAGTTCTTGAGCGCGTCAATGATTCCATGGGACAAATCTACTACCGCACTCGTGCTGTGGCGAGAGTCTTAAAAGATCACAACAAACATAAATCCGCTGGTCCGGATGGTATCCCCGCTATTATTCTGAAGAGGTGTTCTTCCACGCTGGAAAAACCCTTGCGTAAACTTTTCCATCTATCCTATTCTTCTGGGCTCGTTCCGAGCAGTTGGAAAACAGCATTTGTCCAGCCAATCCCTAGAAATGGTGAATCTTCTTCTCCCTCCAATTATCGTCCGATTGCACTTACGTCCCTTCTTTCTAAGGTCATGGAAACGCTGATAAACTATCAGCTCAAGAAATATCTCGAAGACCGAAAGCTTCTTAATGGCCGGCTCTGATAGTTTATCTCACCGAACAGTAGAACTAATCTTTACATCGTTTCGGAGAAAGTAAGATTGTTGCGCTTGATATTTCAAAGGCATTTGATAAAGTCTGGCATCTTGCTCTTTTATCGAAAATGCGTGCTTTCGGTATCGATGAATCCCTTCTTCGTTGGATTAGAAACTTTCTTTCGAACCGTTCAATACAAGTTTTATTGGACGGTTTCAAGTCTTAAACCCACAATATAAATGCTGGTGTGCCCCAGGGCTCCGTTTTGTCTCCATCCCTCTTCCTCATTTTCATTAATGATCTCTTGTCTGTTACTTCTAATCCAATTAACTGTTTCGCTGACGATAGCACCCTTAGCTTTTCATATTCGTTTCCAGACCACCATCCCTCCTCTTCGGATGTGGAACTGCAACGGCAAAATATGATAAGCTCATTAAACTCTGACTTAAACAGCATTGTACAATGGGGAATAAGAAACCGCGTAGAGTTTAATGCTTCGAAATCTCAATGCTGTCTTGTATCGTCGAAGCGAGATATACCCCTCTTGCCACTATCCATGAGTGGAACTTGCATCAACGAGACCGAACATCTCGAGATTCTCGGTATGTGCATCACTGACCACCTCTTGTGGAACGAGCACATATGCGATGTCGCCAAAAATGCCGCAAGATGTTTAGGTTTCTGAAGACGATGCAAGAAATTTTGTTCCCCTTCTGATCTGGCTACCATCTAGAAAACCTACATACGTCCTAAGCTAGAGTGCAACTCTCACGTCTGGGCTGGTGCTCCAGTGACGTTGAGTCATTTACATCTCTAGAACATCGGTGTAATGTCTCATGTCTCACCCTGTTTTACCGATACTTCAACGGTATATGCTCTAGTGAAATAGCCAGTTGCATTCCTCCCCTTAAGACATTCAACCGTAATACCCGCGCCTCCAGGAATGCCCATCAGTTCACCCTTGAGCCCAACTTCGGACGTACTGTCATGTACAGAGAATCGTTCTTTAGCCGTACTACGCGAATTTGGAACTCTCTTCCACACTCTGTCTTCCCCAGTCATTGTAATATTCAAGAATTCAAAACCAATGTTCACCGACACCTCCTTTTACATCCTCTATCCTTTCTCTAATGCTTGCACTATGCTCTTGGCATATTAAAGGTAGTGAAAAAAGCCCTTGAGTGCGCGTTTATTATATAAAAAAAAAATTAGAAGTTTAGAAGCAAAAAAAAGTGTTTGCATGTTCGTTTGGTATCCAGAATCCGACAGTTCTGTGCAACAATTCAATTTATTAATTAAACAATTAATTTTAACATCAGAACTGTTGACATTTTTACAGGTATTTAGTCAAACTTCACTACCACAAAAATTATACATCTATGAACAATCTTTTTGCGGAAATAATGCATTCGGAATTAACCACCTTGATTCACAACAGATGAGGCGCAACTTTCGGTAAATAAAAGCAAAAACCAATAATAAACATTTAAAATAAATTTACATTTACTCTCATCATACAATAGCAATCGCATTGATAGTTCCAGTTGTGTTACTGAATGGGATAATTTGTTTAACGAAGAAAGTTACACCCGGATGTTTGGACCAGCGATTCAAACAGAAATCGAGAATTTTATTAAATCAATTAACATTGCAAAAATGTACGTTCAACAAGAAATACAAACTATACGAACAGAACGCATTGAAAAACAAGAAAATATTGGATTCTTCGTAAGAATGCTAAAAAGTCTTTTTGAGGATATTTCACCTCCGACATTAAAGTTACAAGAAATTATTAAAATACCGGATTTATTGGATATGTCGATGCAATCACTGGCAGCAATGTTTGACGTTAGTAGAAACACATTTATACTAACGAAATCTTTTTTCGGTGCTAGCTAACCGAAGCGGTTTAAAATTACTTTTATATCCATCAACACTAGGGATGTTTATACAAAAAATCAGATACGCATAAATATTTTAAGCACGGGCACATCCGCAATATTTTCAATTCCAATTCAATCAGCAATTCAATTTCTAACTTAATTTTTTTTTCGTATACATATAAGGGTCCGCCAAATAACTTTTTGTTTTTGAAAATGCTATAAAAAAAACTACTGAATATTTTCTAAAATTTCTTTTTTATTTTTTGAAAGTACAATCCTTCCGGTTAATAATGGAAAATAATTTCATTCAAATAGCTGCCTCGGCTGGCCATGCAGTAACCTACACGATCGGTCCAATTTTTAAGCACATTATCGATTGTATGCAGCTGTATTTCACTAATGACTTCACGAATATTGTCCTTTAAAGCGTCAATTGTCTCTGGCTTGTCGGCGTAACACTGACCTTTTACGGCACTCCACATATAATAGTCCAACGGTGTCAAATAGCAGTTTCGAGGTGGCCGAACGACATCAGCTCTGCGGCTGATAATGCGATCTTCAAAAACAGGGCGCAAAACATCGAGTGTAGCTTCGGCGGCGTGGCACGTAGCGCCGCCGTCCTGTTGAAATCAAATGTTGCCAATATCCTCCTCTTCAATTTTTGTGAACAAAAATTCGTTCAACATGGCCCAATAACGATCGCCATTGACTGTAACGGCCTGTTTTTCAAAGTTATGTCGCAATATTTCCCAGCGTTGTTCAAGCGTATATACAACCATATTCGTTCAGCGGAAGGATAAAACTAATTATCTGTCAAATCAGACATGAGCTAAGTGTTACCATTCACGAAATAAGCACGAGTTGAAAAAAAAAACGTTAGATGGCGGACCCTTTAGTTGTAAGTCTTTTACTGTTTTAGAAAGCCGTAGAGTTCCAATATATGCTGTAGCCCTGTTTATTTAATGCCCGGTGTTGATGAATCTTCATTTCTAATGCCCAGAAAACGGATTTATGTGATTTGTAAATGTTATAACTTTAGTTCTATTCAAATTGCAGGTAAATATCCCGGATGTTCCAATGGACCAATTACTATCTAGGAATGACAGTTATTCACATCTCAATTTTTCTATCTACGATAATAGTGAATATTTGAATATTTCCAAAGTTACTCCTATACAGGTAAGATATGATGTTGAAGTTGATATTTTTTTTTTTTATTTTATTATTATTTATTTTATTATCGTTACGTTTTCATAATTAACAAAATTATTTTAAAAGATGTACATGCATGGCTTATAAGCACGGTTGCCAGTTTGGTCATTTATGACCAAATCTGGTTATATTTTTCACTTGGTCACATGGTCATTCTTTATTACATTTGGTCATTTTTTTAAATGTTGACTTTAATAATAAGTTAGTGTTCTCAACAACTAAGTTTACGAACTCCAATATCTAAACATCAATTGTAACCATGACTGTAACGTTGTGGCCATCATCTACGCTCTACAGTAGCAATAGCTTCTTCTGTACGCACCTCTGCGTACGGCGGCGTCTCTGGGAATGCGAGTTATCAAGGAGAGTAAACGTGGTGCGAAAACGTTCCATGGTTAATCGAATTAACTGCTGTGATGGACGATTTTGTCGACTATAAAATGGACACTAAGTTCCGCGATACGTATTCCGTATTTTCGAAATAAAAGTGCACAATTGGCAAGCGTCGTTCAGGCGTGAGTCTATTGATGATGAATTGCCAACCCAAACTGAGAATAAATCACTTGACAGCTGTTAAATCGGTCGCCGTCTTGAAATGTAATGCCAACTTGAAGTTCTATACCTCAAAAAAAAAAAACACCCGCTATAATAAAATAAAAAAATGCTAAATCAATGATTGATTTCTTAAAACTAAGTTCGTTTTTCAAATTAAGAACAAAAAACAAAACCCACTTTTAAAAGAAACAATAAATTAATTATTTAGATGAGAAATAATGCTGCCCATGTTAAAACGACCATGATAGATCCGGCGTTACTCCCAATTCAGATTCAAGAATGTACTTTCCTTGTACGTTTTCTACATCAGGTTTCCTGTAAGCTGAACGAAATGGTGAAATAAAATCAACAAATCAGTGATCATTGTGAATTATATTTTTAATTTTTAGTTTTCAGATGAACTACTCAATTTATGGAATAGATCTGATATTTGGGGCAAACTATCTAGACAGGTTTTGAGTCCACCTATAGATGTAAAGTGGTTTGACAAACAAAATGGTGAGTGCGTTTATCATGCTTACGTTAATAATATAACAATAAACTTTCAAATTCAGGTGTCAGTCATTTGTGTGACGAACAGCTCCCGCCAAGAATAAGTCTCCGCTGTTTGGCATCTTACAAGACTTTAATTCTTATTGGCGCATCACTTTTTGTTGGAGAGATTCTATGGGGTGCCCCTAGTTATGGGCTAATTTCACTATTACTTTTAATAACGACATACGTATTTATTTTAGCTTTACTTTAGTTATATTTCAATGATGTGTGTGTACCTGTAAGAGAATTGTTTTTTAGACTGTAAATGAACGTCAAAACCTGATAAAATTGTTTATGTATTTAAGTTCATTTCCGTTGTCCAACTTAACTGTAATGAGACCTGCGATGTGAACGCTTAATTCTACAGGTTCATAGACGAAATATAAATATGTAAGTCGTAAACTGCACACTGACTTGCTGAGGGATATGATGGCACAGGAACAGTTCGCGAGAACCTCCTTCCCAATGACTTGCCATTGACCAGCAAGAAAACGATGTTAAGATCTGAGCGTGGCACCCATGTCCACTGTAAAAGTAAACAGGATGATATTATCGTAGTTCGCTGGAAAGACAATTCCATTGTAACGGCAATGTCAACTGTTCATTGTGTTGCACCTGTATCGAATGTTGGACGCTACTGTGCAACAGAGAAACGAAATATTCAGGTTCCAAGACCAAGACTGAGTACAACAAACACACGGGAGGCACTGATCTTATGGATCAAAATATAAATACCTACCGCATAGGAATTCGTGGGAAGAAATGGTGGTGGCCCATTTTTATGTATCTCATTGACGCGGCCGTATGCAATGCCTGGGTGTTGTCAATGCAAGCAGGCAGTAAGCTAAGCCAGCTTGATTTTCGAAGAGACATTGTTCAGTCTTATCTTTTGGAGCTAAGAAATTAGCGTCGTGGTGGCGGCCGTCCATCAGTTTCTAAATCTTCCCTAACTGGCCACAGAGTCAACGATGGTATACGTTACGATGGCCGCAATCATTTATTAGTTCCTACTACCAATGGATCCCGTCGAAAATGTGCCTTAGAGACTTGCAAGAGTCAAACAAGACTTGAATGCGTAAAGTGTGACGTGGGACTCTGTGCAACCTGCAACATGCAATTCCATTCTTAAAAAATAAAATTTTCTTATACTACTACATTGCTTTTCTATAAAAAAAATGTTATTGTTGCAATATACAATTTTATCAATAACTAATACTATAGTATTTGGGGATCCTTATTAGCCTAGCGGTGTCATACGGCACTGCCGTTATTTCCGGAAGTAGAAGTTGGACCAACATTTTTATTATCAGAAATGATAAAGTGGATCTTTATTCACAAAATAATAAAATATTAATCGATTCTAAAACACTGACTTAATTCAGGTCATAATAAATTGATTCCCGTACTATTTTGCCAATATTACAGAAAGCAAAAAATCGCCATCTGAATAATAATTGAAGGTAAGTACAGACTGCTACTTTAAGCTTCCAAAAGTCTTAATCCAAGTTCTAGAGTTTGATTAGGAACAGCAACTAAACGGAGAACAACATCTATTTGTTTCGTATTAAAACATTTGATGTCGAAGTTTTGCGTGATCTAAAATTGTTTGAAATATTAAATTAAGTTGGTTAAGATTCTCACAAAAATTACCTCCGAAACCAAGGTGTACATTTGTTTTAAGGCTAATTTTTTGCCAATGCATGCCCTACTACCGACTCCAAAAGGCAATGTTCCATGTGCATGCAAAACATTTCTCAGCTGTCCAGTATCCGAATCTCGAAACCATCTTTCTGGCTGAACAGCAAGTGGATCAGGAAAGTGATCTGGGTGTCTTCCGGATGTGAAAAGGGAAAGAATAACCATTGTCTGATTTTATATAGTAAAAAACATATAAATGACAAAACCTAATAGTAGGGGAGCCCAGGAAGGGATTTTGCGCGTTACTCGAGCGCGTCAGATTATTATATGGGGAGAAACCTTGCACTTTGTTATGTGAACCTACCAGATATGAACGGTTAAATTTGTTGCGTTCGATCAGGGCAGCCCGTCAGATTAGTAAAAAAAATCGATGGTCGGAAATACTCGAGCGCGTCAGATTTTTAGAATATAAGTTAAGTATAACGCAAAAAGTGAGTATTTCAATAATCTGACAAATTTAGTGTTGCAAAAGCAAATGGGGAGCGTTCCAAATCTGCAAAAAAAAACCGTTAGCTCGAAATACTCGAGCTCGATTGGTTTTTTTCCATCTTAATGGAAATTTTATGAGGATTACGAAAAACATATAATCTGACAATTTGCGTGTTGCGATGTAGCGTAAATAGTCATTAAAGCATTTTAGAGGTTAAATGCTGAGATCAGTGCTTTCTCTCATTTGCTCTCATTTTTTTTTCTCTCGCAAACTTCCCACGCCATTGTATTTGTAAAATCCTTATTAGTCCTATAACCAGTGTTTCCGCTGGTTTAAAATATTTCGAGTCCCAGAAACTTGATAAATGAGTCATTAAAAAAAAAAATTATTTGTTTTATTAAAGAATATTCACATCGCTTATTTTTTAAATTGTCAGATTCAGAAAATGCAACGGTATATTTGTCAGATTATCATTTTGGGTGAATAAAACATCAAGTACAACACACTGTATAAAAATCTGACACGCTCGAATATTTCAAGGTCACGTTTTTTTTACATTTTCAAAAATCTGTAAAAAGTGTCGGTCTCATTCAAATCGTCAGTCATTAAAATAGGACACTTATTTGAGTTCAAGTTACGTCCCCTCCAAAAATCTGCCACGCTCGAATAACTGCAATTTTGTTTTTGTTTTTTTACCAAGTTAACAGCCCTTTACAGCTAAGTGCAACATTCTTTCCGTCAGATTATTATATACCCGTTATCAGAAAGCCAAAGTGAATATATACTTTTGATCAACTATCTCAAGTTTAAATTAACCTCTCACGGCTTCCCACTTTTTTTTATTTCGTGGATTGTCTCTTACCTTGAGAATAGATCTTATCAAGTTAAATTCAGAAATATTTACTCTAAATCATATTTGGCCAAATCAGGTGTTCCGCAGGGGAGCCATCTGGGACCCTCCTCTTGGTATTAGCTATCAATGATGCACCGTTATGTGTAAATAATAGTGAAATTCTCATCTTCGCGGATGATATGAAGATGTATAAAAATATAACTTCTGCAAATGATCGCATTTTACTTCAAAATGACATTAACCGTTTTACATTATGGTGTGAAAAGAACAGTTTAAACCTTAACCCGATTAAGTGCCAAACAATGACCTTCTCTAAAAAACGTTCACCTTCATCTTATGACTATGTCATTTCAAACCATATTTTAACTCGCGTTTTTACTGTTAAAGACCTAGGAGTTCTTTTTACACAAATAATCCTAATGTCACTTGTGTTTTATACAACAGTTTGGTTCGTCCCCACCTAGAGTATGCATCACAGGTGTGGTCCCCTTTATATGATGTTTATATTGAAAGACTGGAATCTGTGCAACGGAATTTCACTCGTTTTTTGTTAAAAGGGTTTCAGTGGATTGATTCCCTTAATGTCCCTCCATACGAAAATCGTTTGTCAATCCTTAATATGCAAACACTACAACAGAGAAGAAATAATAATGATATTGTATTTTTCCATCAAATTATAACTGGAGTCACTGATGCTCCTGATCTTCTCTGTAAAATTTTGTTTTGCTATCGAGGAGGAGGTTATAATCTCCGTAGTCAGGATCTGATTAAGATCGATATTCATCGAACTAACTATGGAATGCATGAGCCTTTGACACGTATGGGTAAACTTATAAACTGGAACTCAAAACTTTTTGATTTTAATTTAAGTAAAATTCAACTAAAAATAATTTTGAAAACCAGTGTTCCGCTTTGTTAAATATTTTATGTTAATTTTGTCATGTTCTTTGTTTATTTTATGTTATTATTTATGTGTGCTGTTTTATTTGATATAGTTTCATTATTTGCTTACTAACAACTAACACCACACTAAGTGATGAGCCGGTGGTATAACACAGTTTCTGTGTTGGCAAACCATTGGTCGTAAAATGGTGCTTGCTACAAGCCCATACGACCAATTCTGATAGTGTGTTAAAAAAAAAAATACTATGAATATCTGACGCGCTCGAGTATTTCCATGTAACGGTTTTTTTTTGTATTTTCAAACGTGTTTGCACGCTAATCGCAACACCGCACAGTGTGGTGGATGGCAAATCTAGCTGGACAAAATTAATAACTCGCGTTGGGTAAACTTCCTGCTTATTTTTTTGATACAAAATGATTTCAATTATATTAGTGATTCTAAACAACCAGTATTTTTTTTAACTTTTTTTTTTAATAGAAACAAACCAAAACTTAAAAGTCTTACTGACAGGAAAACAGACATTTTTAAGACAAACAATTGGTTTCTTAAATTCATCTTTCTGAGATTATTTATAGCTTTATATACTTGTATTTACGTTAAATATTACAAAGATTCATTATAAATACAATTATTAAGTGAATTTTTACGAAAGAAGGCGGAGTTCATCATTTCTATTGTTATAGTAGAGCCTCCATTAAAAATTGTATAATAATTGTTTTTATTTACTTGTTTTTACTTTATTACATTAATAACATAGATAATAATACATAAATACACTTATAGACTTTTTCATTCACTTTCATATCCGTCGTAAAAAGATTCTTCCTCCTCAAGTGCATCAACAGTTAATAGTGAAAGAACTTCTTTTGTTATTATACCTCGAACTCGAATAGGATTGTGACGTAAACTTGCAAAAAATGGATCAGATGAAATTAAAAGACGATTGAAAAGATCTGTATTTGTGTCTACTCTCGACGTTTTTCTAGTAAATAACTCTCTAAATTGATAACTCTCATATTGATGTTTCGACAAATTAGCATCAACCATTAAAGATAATGCTTCATCAGCAGAAAAGCCCACTGAAGATACATACTCAGAACTATATCTTTTACAAAGTTTTTTCAATTCCGTACCCTTACTGGACGAAGCTTCCGACAAATCTTTCAAAATCTTGGCTGAATCTCGCTTTCCCATTTTTCGAAACACTATCTCACTAGCCTTAACAATTTCTTGAGGGTCAGTTGAATCTAAAAGACTTTGAATCTTCCTCTTTTTTGATTTTTCAGAACAGTCATTAAAAGTTTTTGGTTTTCTTCCAGCTTTATCAAGGTTTTGAGGTTGCACGCTTTCAGGCAAAACATAAGGTTCATCAAGCCAAACTGCATTTGATGTCAAAAAACGGTTGCGATGCCTTCCACTTTTTTCCCATTTTTCGCTTAGCTTAAAGCAAACAATATGTATATTTGCCTTAAGAGTTGTTTTAATTTCTTCTGATATGTTTTGAAGACCGTATCTTTCCATTATTAATTTCAATACGAAGTCTTTTCGATGTATTTTGGGAGTTTTTTCCCATTCTTCAAAAATTTCCTTGCGCGATAGAGTGGAGGTCATTCTGGAAAAGTGAAAAAAAAATGTATGGCGGTCGCAAAAACGCGCAAGATGTTTTTTATTTACCTTAAAGTGAACACTCAACAGATTAATTTAAGTATAGTCTTGCAGCGGAATTATGCGGAATAATTAACTTAAACTCTACTTAAAAAAAGAAAATATTTTATTTTTTCAACTTTCTCACACTCTCCCCAAAATAATTTTTTTTAATACTTCCAATGGAAATAATTAAATAAAAATTATTATATTTTACCTTGAAATATAGTTTAATAATAACAAAAAAAAATTATAACAACAAAGTCACCGTAGCTTTTTAATCGTAAACCAAAATTATTCCAAAAAACGCTTTTCTCTGTTATGTGAATGCACCTGTTGACAACAACTGACTTTGAAGCTTAATTTTTCCTAATCAGTGTAAAAAATAAAAAAAAAACAAAATATGAATAACAGTTACCTATTGTATTGAGAAGTTGAACAAATGATCAGAAGTCATGTGGCTTAACTTTTTTTTTTCATTTTGTCCAGCTAGATTTGCGATCTACCACACTGTGCACCGTTATGAAAAAATTTAAACGCACATTTTTATCTTAGACCACAATCTTCAAAACGCGATAGGTCCCGATGACGCTCGAGTAACTGCAAATTTAGCATCTCGGGCTCCCCTACTATAAGCATTTTCTTACATTTTCTTTCACTTTATAATCACCGATTGTAGCATCTTTTTGAAGAAAGCGTCCAATAAAAGGAGCAACTGGGTACAATCTCAGCGTTTCTTTTATGAATCCATGTAAAACCGAGTTTTCGGTATCAGAGCTTAGTTCTTCGTTCCGAATTTTTTCCTGAAGGTCACTATTCTGTGAAAGCAAATACAAAGCCCACTGGCTTGAAAAAGCCGTCTGCCATTCATTTATTAGTAAAATCAATAAATTTCTATAAGGACTATAGCGTAGTAGCTGTTTATTCAATTTTTGTGGTGGCAGAAAAGGCCTTATATTCTTTATCTACGTGCAGAAAGCGTGGGTGTTACACGGTGCGAATTGCGTTAAAATGTTGGTTAAATTTAACCACTAGTTTGGTTAGTTAGCAGCTAGTCGAATTTCAACACATTTTATTTCCCACGTACTGTCAAAACTAAACCGAACGTCAATCATTTAATAAAGGGTGTTTTTTTTAGAGGTATAGAACTTTAAATTGCAATAAAACAACGATGGAATATTCGATTGACATGAATTTTTATTTATTCGAAAGATAATCTTGTGGCATTACATTTTAAATATGATTTCTGGCATATGACTGCACGGCTGGCTCGGATGTAGTCCAATCTGGACGTCCAATTTTCGATGACTTTTTCCAACATTTGTGGCCGTATATCGGCAATAACACGGCGAATGTTGTCTTCCAAATGGTCAAGAGTTTGTGGCTTATCCGCATAGACCAATGACTTTACATAACCCCACAGAAAATAGTCTAGCGGTGTTAAATCACAAGATCCTGCAGGCCAATTCACAGATCCAAAACGTGAAATTGGGCGGTCACCAAACGTGTCTTTCAATAAATCGATTGTGGTACGAGCTGTGTGACATGTTGCGCCGTCTTAGCTCCTGGACATCATGATTGTTCAATTCAGGAATGAAAAAGTAAGTAATCATGGCTCTATACCGATCACCACTGCCTAACTTTGTGGCCATCATCGTTTTTGAAGAAGTACGGACCAATGATTCCACCAGCCCGTAAAGCGCACCAAACAGTCAGTTTTTCTAGATGTAACGGTGTTTCGACATACACTTCAGGATTAGCTTCACTCCAAATGCGGCAGTTTTGTTTGTGGACGTAGCCATTCAACCAGAAGTGCGCTTCATCGCTAAACAAAATTTGCTTATGAAAATCGGGAACAACGGTGATCTCGTTTTGGCCCGATTCGACGAATCTACGCCTTGCTTGATGATCGTTTGGTTTCAATTCTTGGACGAGTTGGATTTTGTAAGCACGCAAACCAAGATCCTTCCGCAAAATCTTCCATTAAGTGGATGGAAACAGATCGAATTCCTGTGCTCGATGGCGGATGGACTCATCGTATGGCGTCTCTGGGGATGCGAGTTATCAATTAGAGTAAACGTGGTGCGAAAACGTTCCATGGTTAATCGAATTAACTGCTCTGATGCACGATTTTGTCGACGATAAAATGGACGTAGTGCGCGATACGCAGAACCATTATTTTCGAAATAAAATTGCACAATTTGCAAGCGTTGTTCAGGCGTGAGTCTATTCATGATGAATTGCCAAACCAAACTGAAAATAAATCACTTGACAGCTGTTAAATCGGTCGCCATCTTGAAAAGTAATGCCAACCTAAAGTTCTATACCTCGAAAAAAACACACGTTATTTACTAAAAATCTGTAGGCGCCCATTCAAAACAGACAAATTATCGAATAAAACAGCTATTTCGTGGACATAGCCTTACCGTATCTCCAGCTGCAATAATTAAATCAACAAAAATGCGCTTAATAACTTCTAGAGTCATGCCAGCTGATTTCATTTTTATGAATAAACCTTCGTGGCATGCATTCTCACTCCTCATCTCCATATCAATAATATTGTTTCCCATTCTTAAAATATTTGTAACGTCATGTTCAAATTGGGTCCAAATTTTAAGTCGTAATGCTTTCGCTACCTTTGGAGGGAAATTCATTAAACAAGCACTGCTCTTGAAAATTTTATGGACATTTTTGGAAAAAGCATCTATTGCTGTAGTAAGTTGAATATTGGAAGCTTCATTTTCTTTAAATCCAAACATAACGGAACAGACAACTGAAAAGAATAGAATCTTGATTATATAAAAATAAACTAAATAGTTCAATGTAACAATAGCCGCAAAATAAGCTTAAAAGTAACAAACGTACAAATTATTCTGAATGTGTTATCTAATACATACCTATTTAAAAAAAAAAGACAGTTTATCAGTCATAATCATAAATGCTATACAAAATCCTAATTACAACACCCAAACGATTAACAGGATCTGAGACTATCTTATAAGCAAACGTAACAAGTAACAGACTTATTTGGATACCCATCCAAATGAGATGAGATTGCATACCAAAAAGCCTCGCATGCATATTTTGCTTATATTATTTTGAAGCAGAAACATAACTAGATCCAAAGAGATGCTTCAATGCTTATCTAAAATAAAATATCTTAGCTGAATGGCTCAGCTACAATCACCACTACTCAAGGAAAGACTGGAAAGACCACTTCTGTAGACTGTATAACGGCGACGGCGACGAAGAACAAAACCCAGCCGTCAGACAGGAGCTTTTTATCCGTAGCCAACAATTCCGTGAACCCGACCTAGAAGAAGTGAAAACGGCAATATCCCGGCTGAAATCCAACAAAGCCGCTAGAGCAGATGGTCTAGCTGCCGTGCTGTTCAAAGCAGCTGGCGACGTTCTAGTAGATAGGAGCATGCACCCATCATCTGTAAGAAATGGTCGGATGTCGGATGAATGGAACCTCAGCATTGTTTGCCCGATCCTGAAAAAGGGAGATCCTCTAAACTGTGCCAACTACAGAGGAATCAGCCTACTTAACATCGCCTACAAGATCCTCTCTGCCGTAAAATGTGGCTTCAGGCCAGGAAAGTCAACCATCGATCAAATATTCACATTACGGCAGAACCTGGAAAAAACCACCTATAGTTTGCTTCTGATGTATATTTGGTCAGGATATTGCCCTTCACAACTCCAAGAGGAGCATATACTCTCACTGCCAATGAGTTGTGAAGGGCTGATCCTTGCCTAGCTAGTTCATCTGCCTTCTCATTTCCCTCATAGCCCCTATGGCCCGGTATCCAGATTAGAGTGACGCTCATATATCAAGTTCCTTGAGGGCCTCAAGTCTCAAAGGCGAAAAAAGATATCAACAACCAAATTCAGAAAGCAATGGTTGCTGCAGTATGCTTCGGAACCTATGACTGTTCCAATTTAATCCTTAAACAGGTGAAAAATTCATTGAATCAATCATAAGAAGGCTAAAGTGGCAGTGAATCGTATATAAGCTTCGAAAAAGTTATGACTTTAAGTTAAGTTTACTGACTGAGAAAATGATTCAGACAAGGCGATGCGCTGTCGTGCGATTTCTTTAACGTCGTTCTTCAGAAGAGAGTGCAAAACTCCACCGTCAACACCAGAGGCACTATCTTCCACAGTACATAGAATACAAGGTATTATATTCCCGATTTTCTTCTTCTCAAGTTCGCACATATTGTGTCAAATTTCAGATCCAAAATGTCATAATAAAAGAAAAGAACAAAACTTTAGGTTTCTGTCTCTGTCTCATTTACTAAAAATATCAGCCATTTTTTTCCCTTGACCAATTTGACATTGGATCTGAAATTTTTGGCATTTCTTTTTGTACCTTTTCTCACTTCTGTCATTTTGGTTTCTGACAGATGCGCAATATAATACCTTGTATTCTGTGTACTGTGCTATCTTCCAAAAATCTGTTCAACTTCTCGCGTACGCCGACGATATTGATATAATGGGAAGAACACAGCGTTATGTCAAAGGCGCCTTTGTGAGAATGGAGACAGAAGCGGTAAATGAGGGAAAAACGAAGTATATGCTGTCTTCGAGAAAGGACACCCAACACTGATGGCTTGGACAGAACGTCACAATAGACGCATACAACTTCGAGGTAGAAGTGGAGTTTGTCTACCTAGGCTCCGCTATTAACACGGGCAATAACACGAGCGCCGAGATAAGACGAAGAATTACTCTTGCTAATCGCTGTTTCTTTGGGCTAAGAAAGCAATTTAGTGGAAAAGCCCTCTCTAAGCTCTCTCGAGCAATTAAGGTAAAACTGTACAACACCTTCATCATCTCAGTCCTGCTGTATGGTGCAGAAGCATGGACCTTGACAAAATCGGATGAATGTTCCTTAGGCTGTTTCGAGAGGAAAGTTCTTCGGGTCGTCTTTGGCCTCGTTTGCATTGATGGGGAATGGAGAAGTAGATACAACAGCGAACTTTAAGGGTTGTACAACGACATGGACCTAGCCAGAAGGGTCAAGGTCCAAACAACTTGTGGAACAGTTGCTCGACAACTTCAGTATGTTTTTTCATTTAGTAAATGTCTCGGCCGTGTTCAAACTATTGCCATTAAAAACACCTCCTTCCCTCTATCCCTATCTATTTCTTTACTTATAAATGTTTGTTTCGTTACCTCATAAATGTTTTTTTTTTCCTAAAAAATTGAATGCCCGTCACGTATAACAAAATATAACTCAAATATTCCTCACCATCAATGGCCCATCTATAAAGCTTCTTTTCTAAATCGTTAATCTTAAAATAATCTGTATTCTTGGATTCGATCTTCCAGTTGCTTATTAATTTTCTCGTACAGTATTCAACATGCAAATTCAACCAATTGAGATTTCCATTTAACAAGAGGCGATTCAAGATCTTTCTATTGGTATGCCATTCTAATCCGTCCCTAAAAGAACAAGTATAAATTAGGTTTTATAAATATCACACCGAATAGTTTAAACAGAATTTAACATACATAAAAAACAAACCTCGTTTGCAGTTGTGAACTTTGTTGTATAGAACCCATGATTCTGGAAGGGGGTGTGTTGGGTACTGTCCCTCATACAAGAATACCGATCTCATTAGGTTTGCTGATGAGATAAAAACTGCTTCTTGTGATCCCAAAGTTTCTCGAAATATATGCCCAAATTTCTGATGTCGTTTGTCGATGTATTTATGCAAGCTTTAAATATAAAAACACATTTTTAGCTCATACAGTGCCTTGCTAAAGTATAACCGCACCTGAAAAAATGCGTTTTATAGAAAACCTACCATAGGAGTGACTCCTTACTATTTTTTTATTGAGTTGCATCACTGATCAAGCAAATTGAGAAGAAAATAAAGTACCGTTATTACCGTTATTCGAGTATGCCACTTTGAATTACGAGATTTTAGTGTAGATGTAGATTAATAGATAGTCACTTACGGTTTTCCTATCCCGATTTATGTTTGGGCGGGCAAATTCCAATCTTTTTTGTTTGCGGGGTGGGCTGCTGTTAGATTTGGAGCTGACACCATTTTGCCCCGAACCGAACAATCACTCTACTGCTTTTTAAGGCACGAAAAACGGTTGAAACCGAAACTCCTAAACCCAATTTAATCGTCACGAAATTCCGGCAAAGAATGCACCGAATTGGATGCAGCATTGATTAAACGCCTCTTGTCGCGACGTGTCAGTTTCTGTGGACGCCCGGGTCTTATTTTTGTCGCATAAGATTCTGTATCGTGAAATTCGTCTTCCAATAGCCCTAAGACTTAAGCCGATTGATCGAAAAGCCACGAGGCATTGTTGTTTTTTATTTGAAAGCACTTGCATTGTGCGGTTATATTTTTGCAATACCTACATCAAAATCTGTTTTTAATTTTTAAACACCAGGAGAGGAAATAACGGTACTTTATTTTCTTCTCAATTTGCTTGATCAGTGATGCAACTCAATACAAAAATAGTAAGGATTCACTCCTATTGTAGGTTTCCATAAAACGCATTTTTCCAGGTGCGGTTATACTTATGCTAGGCGTAGGCACTGTAGGTTCAATAATGCCTGGGTTTTCGTGATATCCATTGATTTGAATTTAGGTACAAAATTTAAGTCCGCCTTCTACAAGCATCGTATTAACTTCAGCATGGTGCTAAATTTTTTCTAGCATATTTTTTAATAAACCGATAACTAGTATCATACTAAAACCATTTTGTTAAGGAATGTTATGAGTTATGACTTATGACTAAAAACGTTTGCTGTGCCATGACTAATGTAGAACACTGGGCATATTTTGCAAAAAGAAAAGGCGCGTATTTCAGGGTGTTTTAATTTTTTTTTTTTTGAGAAAAGCTCGGGAAATATGAGTTTAACGGGGTGCCGTGCAAATTGTTAACAACAGTACTAGGATCTTTTCTCAAACACTTGTTTATTACTTCGTAATTTTGTTTTACATTTTGTTTCCTTAATTCTTTCTGAACAATACTAGATGTTCAAAGGGTAGACACTATGCATTCAAGAGGACACAAGCGTCCACAGCAACCTCTGGGGCCTGATTATGGGATTCGCGGCGAATCGTTTTGCTAGCGAGTTTGACATTTTTCAATTATTGCGTTCGCTTTCGTCTTCTTCGTTTTGAATTCGACCAATTAACGAATTCGAAGGCGTATTTGAAATGTCATAATGTTTGCTGGCGAGTTAAAATACGACAGCTTTTTATTGGTGGATTCACAGACGAAAGAGTGTGGTTATCCAGAATTACCACCACTCGGCATTTTCTGATAGACTGATTTTTGATAAGCTGGCTCAGGGACTCATATTATTAAATTTGACTCATCTTTTTAAGTATTCTACAGTTAGTGCATGAAAAAAGATTTTATTTTCATTTCTGCATGTTTATTAACATTCTTCTTCTCATGCAAATTATAACATGTAAACAATACTCTTGCGAAACAGACTGAATTAATGATAACCAACATAATGTAGTTTCAAAAAAGGCCGCTATCAACTGCCAAAGTTCAGAATCTTCTATTAGAAGAACCTTTGTTTGAAAAATAAAATTTATTTTCAAAATGACTAATTTTTTCAGCAGCGGGGACCCATTTAAATTTTAACATGCGGCAACACTGTTATCATTATTAACTGGAATATTAAGTGTCAAATCACTGGAATATTGGAAGACGTTTTCTCGCTTCGCCGCGAGTTCGTTAATAAGGAAATACGAAGCGAGTCGAATTTGAAAGGTCGAATTGAAAACGATCCGCCGCGAACCCCATAATCAGGCCCCTGTCTATCAACTCCTACTCTCCATTTCCCCGCGGTGAACATCGGGTATCTCAACCGAAAATTGGGTTCCTACCCCAGTGGGAAGTTGTTGGCAGCAGCGGAAGAACTTCCAAGATGGAATCAACGGTAGCGTTTACAGTACCAGTCAGGATGAACTACTTAGTGATGACCTTATAGGGCTACTAAGATATATTTGCAGCCCAGGCCTATAAGGAGCGGTTTGCCCGGCTCTTCGTCTTAGAGTTAAACTAAAGACCTGGCCCTCCACCTTGGGGGTCGTACGGCGGGGTGACTGCCTGGCCACATAAAGTAGACATAGTTCCAAAACACCAACAAGCCTACAATACGGACGGAATTAAACGAATTTCGGTTTTGGTCCCTTAATGGACCACGTGCAGCCGAACAACTAGCGGAAGCTCTCGACTGTTATATAGCAGATATAACCGCCTTCCAATAAATGCGGTAAAATGAACAGCTGTGATATGTACTAAGGCGACTGGTACCGGGAACAAAATCAGCGTCTATTTGGATGTGGATTTTTAGTTGGGACTCGGCTCAGGAGGAAGATCTTGAGTTTCAACTCAGTGAATGAGTGCATCACGACAATCCGCACTAAGGCTTAATACACCAACATAAGCCTCATCTGCGCTCACGTCCCCTCTGAGGAAAAAGGTGAAGACACCAAAGACAGGTTCCACGAGCTCCTCGACAAGACCAATGAGCAATTCCCTAGCGATGACATTAAAATTTTCCTTGGAGATTTTAATGCTAAGCTGGGTAGAAAAGAAATCTTTGGTGGAGTAATCGGACGACAAAGCTTACTCCTCCGATAACAGATTTAGGCTAATCGACTTCACTGCGGGGCGAGACATAATGGTAGCAAGTACACGATTCCTACATCTTGATATTCACAAGGGGACATGGAAATCTCCTGATCAATAAACTGTTAACCAGATTGAACACATTGCGATCGACGCACGACACTTCTCTAGCATACAAGATGTACGCATATTCCGAGGTGCCAACATCGAATCGGACCACTATCTTGTTGCAGCCAAGGTACGAATGCGGGTATCCCAATCAAGTCCAACACGTGAAAATGCTAGGAGAAAATCCGACGTCAAACGGCAACAATCGCAAGAGATTGCTAAATCCTTTTCCGATCATGTCTCCAAAAATCTCAGAAATTCTTTTCTGCCAGCACAAAATGTAGAGAACCAGTGGCAACACTGCCAAACAGCCGTCAGAGATGCCGCCTCTGAAGTGCTTGGGTTTACACGGCCACCACAACGGAGCCCTTGGTTAAACGATGAGTGCCGGAGAGCACATGTAGCTAAACAAGAGGCATGCAAAGCGACGCTGCAAAGAAGTACACGAGCAGCTCGTGAGAAAGAAAAAAGGGAGCATGAGAAGCGTGTGACCGAGTAGATAGAGGGATGTCACAAGAGGAACGAGGTTCGAAAGTTTTACAAAAAGGTAAAACAAACCACCAGGGCTTATACACCCTGAACCGAAGCCTGTAGAGACCGTCATTGAAACATCGTAGTGGAACCACAGTCAGTGCTGAGGATATGGAAAGACCACTTTTCCAAGCTGTATAATGGCGATGACGAGCAGAATTCCACCAGAAATACAGAACCATTCAATTTGGGTGTAGCAGACCACCAGTTCCACCCACCCGACATTGACGAAGTGAAGATAGCTATGCCTAAACTTAAGTTGAAAAAAGCCGCTGGAGCAGACGGGCTAGCCGCCGAACTGTACAAAGCAGCTGGAGACGATTCGGTAAGAAGCCTGCACCTCCTCATCTGCAAAATTCGGTGGGAGGAAAGCATGCCCGACGAATGGAACCTCAGCATCGTATGCCCGGTCCTCAAGAAAAGAGATTCCCTGAACTGCACCAGTTACAGAAACGTTTCAAGCCTTTCGTCAACAACCTGAGAGGTCCTCATCAGTGTGGCTTCAGACCCGGAAAGCCCACCATCGATCAAATATTCACCCTACGGCAGATCAGATCTACGGAAGACCCAGGAAGTTCAAATCGATACCTACCACATTTTAATCGATTTCAAGGCCGCGTATGACAGCGTCCAATTATATAGACCACCCCTGACATCCCAGAAAAACTCGTCCGTCTGTGTAAGATGACAATGGAAAACTCACGCTATTCCATCATGGTCGGAAAAAACCTAACGGACGCTTTTGATGTTAAAAAACGTTGTCATATCATTCTTGAAAAGAATTCCTTAGGGCGAAATCACAAAAAATGTCATCATTGCCACAAAAATTGATAATAGAAGTTTAATCGAGAAATTCAGAAAAACAGGTATTTTAAAGGGTGGAAATCTTAACTTTTAAGCAACATAGCTTAATGCAAATTTCTATATATACAAACCTGTATAAAATGTGAATTAAAATGTTTGTTTTGCATCGATTTTGTTTTTGTCAAAGGAACTTAGACACTTACCTTTTAAATGTGGTTAAAAAAAGCCAATTAATAGTTGTTTTTGACCAAAAAACGCACCATCAGTGTTCTTTTTTACTCCCTTTGCCCCGGACTTTGACAGGCAACCCTGGTGCGCTGACTTTGTCTCCAAAAACTCTATCTAATTAAGGGTACAAAATCCATATCCAAATGGGTTAAGTAATTTGACGGTCGCCTCTTGGACTAAAAGATTATAACTTTAGGCGAGTACAATAGTTGTACCAAGGAAAAAGAAGACAAATAGCTATGTGAAGCCTATGCATACTTTATATTCTATTGATCTATGTCCACCATGAAAACGTCTGCCGTGAGAAATATAAGCTCTAAAGGGTATGAGGAATAAAATATATCAATGGCAGATCTGGTCAAATACTTTCAATATTCGACTTTTTTGACACTTTCATAACTGTCTGCCCCAATGTTATCCGCGTGATAATCGTCTGCCATTATTATTTTCCGCCAATAATAATGATATATTTTCAAAATTTCTAAACGACAGACGTGGTCAAATGGTTTCACAATTCACCAAAATTCGACACCTGTCTCACCTGAGCGCTCGTCGCGTCCACCACTTTCGGCTTAGTGAGCCCCCATTTCATGTATGGTCGGTAACAGAGTCTCTGTGTACGAAAAATTAAGTCTGGTCAAATACCAATAGGTAGCCGCCCACTGGCTCTTAGGCTGCAAAAGCAGTCTATTAACTGCATTGCTTTGAATGCAATCAAAAGAATGCAAAAGAATGCAAAGAATGCAAAAGAATGCAAAAGAATGCAAAGAATGCAAAAGACTTCAAAGAATGCAAGCAGTTAAAAGTAATGCATTCTTTTGACTTCAAGTCTTTTAACTGCTCTAAATGATTTTTATTCAAAAGACTTCAAAATTAACTGCGAATTTTCCTTTAAAGTTAAGTACTGACATGAGGTTAAAATACTCAAAAAATAAGTCTTTTTAATCATTTAACTGCAATACCAAAATGACTGCATTCTTTTACAGCTCTGGTATGGTGCAGAGACATGGACCATGAGAGAGAAAAATTCTTCGAGTGATTTTTGGTCCTGTCTGCATAAATGGAGAATGGAGACGAAGATTCAATCAAGAACTGTACGAGCTGTTCAGCGACACTGACCTGGCCAGAAAAGTTAAGGTCGAACGACTTAGATGGTTGGGTCATGTAGAGCGAATGGAAAATAATGCTCCGGCTCGTAGTCTTCGAATCCAACCCGGAAGGACGTCGCAGAAGTAGAGGACCACGACTCAGGTGGAGCACACAGTTGGAAGAAGACCTGAACCCACTTGGCGTGTGAAACTGGAGACAGCTAACTAGAGACCGAGCTGGCTGGAGACGTTTGTTGGATGAGGCCTTGGTCCAACCTGGACTATAGCTCCACCATAAGTAAGTAAGTAAGTAAGTTAAGTTATAAATAAATAATTTTAACGTTAGTATTTAACGGTTTCTAAATAAATACATTAATAAATAAATAAACATGAGTAGGTATAAGCAATAGTAACAAATTCAATTACATGTTGTAATGCACGACGAATGGCGCTTAAAATGTCCTCAAAGGGAAATATTTAAGAAAATTTCCGACCCGAAAAAATCCCATAAATTAACGCAGTCTGCCGGTACTAAAAATGACGTTTACTCGTGAATTCCGTGCATAAATACGATTTTATTCAATTAATTAAAAATAGAAATATTTATTTCCAGCAAAAAAAATCACTTTATTTGTCCTTTACTAGCAATAGGAGCCCTTAAATGGAAGTCGAGCCACATGAAATAAAAAATAAAAAAAACTAATGATCCGAGCTGTTTTACTTCCTTGATCTTATTTGATATTTCTTATCTACGCGATTTTTTTTTTTAATAATTTCAGCCACTCAAGGGATTTTGTATAACCCTTTTTATGCCAGAGACACAGTGAGTGCATTAGGAAGAAGGAAGGGGTTGGAAAGGAGGTGTCGGTGTATATTAGTCTTGAATTCTTGAACATTGTAAAGGTTGGGAAAGACAGAGTCTGGAAGAGAGTTCCACATTCGCGATGCTCTATAGGTTCTTGAGAGTACGTCCGAAGTTGGGCTCGAGGGTCAACTGATGGGCAGAAGCACGAGTATTATGGGCGAATTGTTTGAGGGGAGGAATGCAACTGGCTATTTCACTAGAGCAAATACCGTAAAAGTAACGATAGAACAGGGATAGACACGCTAATTTACGACGCACGGTGGTGGTCTAAACAGGTGAATGAGTCAGTGATGTCTCTATCACCAATCATTCTAACAGCTCTTTTTTGTATTCCATCCAAGAGCCTTAAGTAAGTAGCTGGAGCAACAGCCCAGAGATGGGAATTGTAGGTACTCAAGCTTTGAACGGATGTATGTTTTTTACATAATAGCCAGATCTGACGTTGAGAAAAATTTCTTGCATCGTCTTAAGAAACCCAAACATCTTGCGGTATTTTTGGCGACATCGCATATGTGCTCGTTCCACAAGAAGTGGTCAGTGATGCACATACCGAGAATCTCGAGATGTTCGGTCTCGTTGATGCAAGTGCCACTCACGGACAGTTTCAAGAGGAGTATATCTCGCTTCAACGATACAAGACAGCATTGAGTTTTCGAAACATTAAACTCTACGTGGTTTTTAATTCAACATTGTACAATGCTGTTTAAGTCAGAGTTTAATAAGCTTATCATATTTTGTCGTTCCAGTTACACATCCGAAGGGGAGGGATATAAGAAACGCTAAAGGTGCTATCGTCAGCGAAACAATTTATTGGATTAGAAGTTACAGACAAGAGATCATTAATGAAAATGAGGAAGAGGGTCGCAGACAAAACGGAGCCCTGGGACACACTAGCATTTATATTGTGGGTTTCAGGCTTGAAACCGTTGAATAGAACTTGTAAGAAAGTTTTTTATCCAACGAAGAAGGGATTCATCGATACCGAAAGCACGCATTTTCGATAAAAGAGCAAGATGCCAGACTTTATCAAATGCCTTTGAAATATCTAGTGCAACAATCTTACTTTCTCCAACAAGATGTAAAGATTTGTTCCACTGTTCAGTGAGATAAACCATCAGATCACCAGTGGACATGTTGCTGCGAAAGCCGCACTGCCGGTCATTAAGAAGCTTTCGGTTTTCAAGACCGAGCTCATAGTTTATCAGCGTTTCCATGACCTCAGAAAGAAGGGACGTAAGTATAGGTGAAAACTACGTGTATTACGCTAGAATCTCCATTTTATAAGCCGGACTCGGGGACCATCTGGGAATTTGTTGCTAATTTGTTGCTATTTTGTACCGAAAAAATTGATTTTGTACCTCTCTTAGTTTACGAGAAACGGCTGAGGACCTGACGTAATATTACGCTACAATTTCCCCTTATATATCTAGACAAAGAAAGCACCTATCGACTTGAATCCAACTCCATATTTTGTTGCTATTTTGTTGCTGGGAAATAGGGCAGCTACATTTGTCGGAATCGCAACCCTTCACGGGGGTGGGTGGTACACCTAGCATTGTAAATACGAGATAGAGTGTATCTCATAAACCAGAGCAGCTAGCAACACGAGACCAGCGTCGTATTTTGTTGCTATTTTGTTGCTGAGAAATAGACCAACTACATTTGTCGGAATCGTAACCCTTCACGGGGGTGTACCACCCCTAGCCCTATAAATACGGGATAGGGTGTATCTCATAAACGAGAGCAGCTAGCAACACGAGTTCAACTCCATATTTTGTTGCTATTTTGTTGCTGAGAAATAGACCAACTACATTTGTCGAAATCGTAACCCTTCACGGGGGTGTACCACCCCTAGCCCTATAAATACGGGATAGAGTGTATCTCGTAAACCAGAGCAGCTAGGAACACGAGACCATCTCCATATTTTGTTGCTATTTTGTTGCTGAGAAAAAGACCAACTACATTTGTCGGAATCGTAACCCTTCACGGGGGTGTACCACCCCTAGCCCTGTAAATACGAGATAGAGTGTATCTCGTAAATCAGAGCAGCTAGGAACACGAGATAAACCGCGTTGCTAGTAATTGAATATAGCCTATGTTACTTAGTGTGAATATAGCTTTCTAAAGGTGGACAAAATTTTGAAATCGGATAAGTAGTTTTTGCTTTTATTCATTACAAACTATAAGATATAAAAACAAATGAATGTTATTATAGTTTTTCTCTCACAAAAATCATCAGTCTAGGTACTACTTTTTTCGTGTCCTTGATGGCTATAGATTTGCCCTTAAGGTCATCACATTATACCCATGCACAACTACCTCTGCGGAAAATGATCGATGTGTAGTGACCAACAGCCGTTTGATCATTAGATCTCGAGCTACCACCGTAGAAGGCGCCGATTCCTACCAGCGCAAACCTCTGACTTGAATCTTAAGGATCTTTCATAGTCCTTCCAATGTCTTTTAAACATTTTTGGAGGTTTTCTTCTTCCTCAATTCGCAAGAGTACGATATCACCTAGTAGACATAATTCAAAAAACATTATTTCTGGAGGTACTTTTTTTGTAATATACATTTATTTAAGCTATATTCTTACTTAGAAACATGGGCTATATTTGATTACTAGCAACGCGGCTTATCTCGTGTTCCTAGGTGCTCTGGTAAACGAGATACACTTTATGCCGTATTTATAGGCCTAGGGGTGGTACATCCCCGTGGAGGGTTACAATTTCGACAAATGTAGTTGGTCTATTTCTCAGCAACAAAATAGCAACAAAATATGGAGATGGTCTCGTGTTGCTAGCTGCTCTGGTTTATGAGATACACTCTATCTCGTATTTACAGGGCTAGGGGTGGTACACCCCCGTTAAGGGTTACGATTCCGACAAATGTAGTTGGTCTATTTCTCAGCAGCAAAATAGCAACAAAATACGCGGCTGGTCTCGTGTTCCTAGCTGCTCTGGTTTACGAGATACGCTCTATCCTGTATTTATAGGGCTAGGGGCGGTACACCCCCGTGAAGGGTTACGATTCCGACAAATGTAGTTGGTCTTTTTCTCAGCAACAAAATAGCAACAAAATACGCGGCTGGTCTCGTGTTCCTAGCTGCTCTGGTTTACGAGATACACTCTATCTCGTATTTACAGGGCTAGGTGTACCACCCACCCCCGTGAAGGGTTGCGATTCCGACAAATGTAGCTGGCCTATTTCCCAGCAACAAAATAGCAACAAAATATGGAGTTGGATTCAAGTCGATAGGTGCTTTCTTTGTCTAGATATATAAGGGGAGATTGTAGCGTAATATTACGTCAGGTCCTCAGCCGTTTCTCGTAAACTAAGAGAGGTACAAAAGCAATTCTTTCGGTACAAAATAGCAACAAATTAGCAACAAATTCCCAGATGGTCCCCGAGGCCGGCTTATAAAATGGAGATTCTAGCGTAATATACGTGTGAAAAGTCTGCCCTTTCTCTTATTAAAGAATATCTTAGCCAACGAACACAGGCCGTTTATGCAAAATCTATGTTGTCTGACTTTCTCCCTACCTCAAGTGGTGTACCTCAAGGATCAATACTAGGTCCTCTTCTGTTTACGCTTTTCAACTATGATCTTCCTTCAATGCTCAAGCACTGTAAAGTCCATATGTATGCAGACGATGTAAAAATTCACTTAAGCTACAGAATTGGTATGGTTGAAGATGCAACAGCCAGAATAAATTAAGATCTGATGGGTATAAAACAGTGGTCTAGGGAAAATCACCTAAAACTGAATTCCAACAAAAGCCAGGCAATTGTGATAAGTAACACTGCCATAGATACTTCATATCTTCCAAATGTTGAACTAGATGGTGAAAAATTAAATTATGAGAGAACAGAAAGGAACCTTGGGGTCGTTTTTAACCAAACACTCTCGTGGGATGATCATCTCACATGCTGTTGGTCGAACCTATGCTGCTCTGCGGGTTTTTTACATATGTGGAAGTTGTCTTCCTGCCGCAACAAAAATGACCATTGCAAAAATGACCATTGCAAAAACACTAATTCTACCAACTCTTTTTTATGGAAATCCCATTTTTGTGGTCTTGATAGTTCCAATAAACGCAAAGTACAAGTTGCATTTAACAATATTGCTCGTTTTGTAAACGGCTTGCGTCGCTTCGATCATATCTCACTGCAAGCAGGTAGTATTTTCAATTTGCTTTTTAATAAATACATTGACTATACAGCTTTAACATTTCTCTTTAAACTCATACATACAAGAACTCCTGAATATCTTTTCGAAAAGCTTTGTTTTCTAATGTCACAGAGAAGTAACATTCTCAATGTCCCTTCTTTTAAAATTTAAATACAGGAACTCAAAACTACAGTTCTAAGGGGTATTCGCAGCTACAATAGTTTTGAGAAATCTTTGAAGAACCTATATAAATGCTGAAACTGTTTCTGAAAATATTTTTCTGTTTTTTTTTTCATAAATTTATAAAATTATTCTTACTATCTCTCACTCTTTCTTTTTTCTGTAATAACCAAATATGTAATTTCAAATAATTATAATTCACTTACTTATATTTCTACTAACTAAATACTGTAAGATATAAATTGTTATTTAGTTTTAACTTTTTTTTCTCAATTGCTACATAATTTTTAAAATTAAATGAATTTATACTAAGTATTAATAATAAGACGCATTGTTTTAAAATGCTTATCGTTTTATTAAATATGAAATATGAAATCAAATGCCGTTTCCAACTGCTCGGAATGAGCCCAGAAGAATAGGCTGATTTTCAGCTATTAACTCTTAACCTTTTTCGCATGTTAATACACTTGACACATATTTTTCAAATCTGCCTTTATTTTTTTTGTAAGTCAATTTTTAGCAGAGACATTAGGGTCCAAAGTCAAAATTGTGTTTTTGCGGTTAAACTCATTTTTTTATTAGAAAAAATAACAGCGATCTAAAGCAAACAGTGAATAAATTCCAACAAAATTCTCAAATTGAATCTTAGATCGGTTTGATTGAAAAAAAATGTCAGCTCAATTTACGCTCAAGCGAAAACGACTAACGGTATTTTCTTAACTCCAAATAATTTGAAAAGAAAAAATTATAACCTTTGAAACTTTTTATTTCACTTCAATCCGACTTTTTTCTACTGAGATGTACTGAGATGCAGCCTTATAAAAAACCACTCAATTTTTGTGTTTTTTCAAGTGTTCCTTTAATTTTTTTGACTAGTGTATTTAAAATTAGATGGTAGCACCAGTGGCGTAGATAGATTTTCGCTATCGGTGGGGGGGATGGATCTAGTTTGCTCATTTTTATTTCCGACGTCTATACTAATATATAAAGCTGAAGAGTTTGTTTGTTTGTTTGAACGCGCTTATTACGCTGCGATTCATATAAGAGCAAAGCTTCAGTGAAAAGTCTTACTAAAACGGGGAAAATAATACATATTTGAAGGCTTCGAGTTAAGAAGAATTTTGACTTAGGGAGAGTCGACTAATATACATTTTTAAAATAACTTCGCAACCAAATTCACGCCCATGATGCACAAGTCAAGACGCACCTCTGGCCGGAGCACGAATGAGAGACGGACGAAGTCGCGGGCAGCTGCTGGCATAGAATATATGAAAAGTTTTGGATGTTTGTCTGTCTTTCTGTAAACGCACCTGCAGCCTCAATCACTTGTCCGATTGACGTAAGACTTGAAAATTAGAGGTCTGAGCGAATTCGTTTAGGGAAGCCACCATACAATTCTTTTGACCAAAAACAAAAAGTTTTCAATTTTCTCAAAAACAAATGTTTTTTAAACTTCCTCCAAAACGGTGCCTCTCATAGAATCATTTTTTTTTTATAAGATTTTTTCGAAAAGCAAAAGCCTGATCAGCGTACTTTTTTTCTGAAAGTACGTATAAAGCCCAAATAATATTTTGTTTTCAAACAAATTTTTAAAATTTTTTTGTATTTTTTAAAAACATTTTTAAAATTTTTCAAAATTCTATACATATCTCGAAATAGGATCAATAGCTAAAATTGAAATTCAATAATAAATGTAGGTTTATATGTTCTTGAATACTGCATACCCAAATTAATTTTAGGAAATTTTGGAAAAAATTTATATTTAAAAAATTTATTTAAAAAAAGCCACTGCAAATAACTCGCAAAATAACGACAAATGATTGTCAATCTGCCGGTTGTATAAGGCATGCTTTAATTGCATTATATGTAAGAGGTAATAGTGCATTTTGCTTTCTGGTTAAAATGAATTAGTGTGAGTTATTGTTATCGTTAGGATTCTCGTCAACTTCACCGCAGTTGTGCGAACATTTGTGTCCGTGTGGATGAATGTGTTGCGTGTTTGGGGCGGTTTCTTACACTAAATTAACAATGTGACACACGGTGAGAAGAAATTTAAATAACTTTCAATTTTTGTGTTGGTTTGGGCTTTTGTGTAAAGGCCAAAACAGACGTGCAGTATTTCCATGCGGAACGCAAAAATTTATACAGGCTCTTATGGAAAGCAGTGCTGCATGCAGTGCTGTGCTGCACGACGTCTCTAATTCTAACTTTGCTGCACAGTTTAATTGCAGCCACAACGACAAAACTAAAAATAATAAGAAATGAGATTTTGGCATCACTTATTTTGACAAGAAAGAAAATGTACCATTTGTTTTAAATAATTGTTATTATTTTATTATTTGTCTCGGTCGCTGGCATTTTTATTCTTAACAAGTAGGAGTAGAAAGATGGAAGAAAAACTAACTGAATTTGTTCGCACAACTTCCTTTTTGTATGATAAAAAGCATTCGTCTTACAAAAACGTTCATTTTCAAGTGGAAGTGCTGGCTCTCCAAAAAAAATCATGGAAGTGGATGGACCATTTAAATGTTTTTGAAGGACGTCGAACACACAAATAAAAGGTTTGTGAATTGAAAATTGTTTCTCCATAAAATGTTGTTTGTTATTAAATATTAATATATGTATCTAAATACGTGCATACATATGTTCTTTATTGCAGTACATCAGGAAACTTTCAAACGTCTTCCAGTTCTGAGTGCAGCTATGGAGTGGAAGAATTTTATCTGCACGACATCGATAATGGCGTTCTTGAACCCGACGAAGACATTGTTGAAATGGATTTCAATGTGCCCTCAACATCCACACCAATTGAAAAGAAAACTAAAAAACGAAAAGTGGATGAAATGTTGGATGCAACAAAAGGGGACGTCGACGAAGCCATTAGTTTGGCAAAACAAGTTTTTTCGCAACCAACCATCGAGAAAACACCAGCTGACCACTTTTTTGAAGGTTTAGCGAAACAAACAAAGGGAGCCAATCTTTCACCAATTGATTTCGCTATCCTTCAAAACGCACTGTTAAAATGTTTTAAAAAATTAGTGTACAATATTGATACTTGATTGAATAAAAAAAATTCAATTATATGTTATTGTGTTTTTTTTGTTTTTTTATTGGATTTGGGGCCGGTTTGTTGAATCCATCGATAATAAGATAAAAATATGTGAGAGTTGAAACATTTTTTTTTTCCATTTGAAATTAAACACAACTTTATTTTGAAAAAGAAAAAAAAAAACAACAAGTGTCACTTCACAAAACAGTTATTGTGCAGCAAAATCATTAAAATTATGCACATGTGTTTTGAAAGCAGTGCTGCATGCAGAACTGCATGCAGTTTTGATGCACGTCTGTTTTGGGCATAAAGCTGGATTTAAGCAGAGTATATCTAATAATGAGTAGGGAATAAAAATAAATAAAATAAATAGAGTGGCGCGACAGCTCTTGAAGAGCCAAGGCCTAAGTGGCTTACTCTCATCAACAATTCTCTGAGTGCGTGTGAAGAATTGAGGGGACCTTCAATTTAACGCGCCGATTCCGAACGGCAAAGTTGAGAAGCACTTTTTCATGACAGATTGATACTCTTGGAAGATTTGTCAGGTATTCGCAGGGAAACTCAGCATAATTTCCTTATCAGTTCACATTTATTCTCACACAGATAGACGGCAATAAGAAACTTAAAGAAAGGAAAGAGAAAAGACATACGCTCTTTTTCTTTTTTCTTTAACTACTAATAAGACTTGATTGAGTGCGTTTCTTTAACTTATTTGGCATGACTGGTTATGTTGAACAATTATGAATCCCAATGGGGGAGGATATATCCCCCTGATCCCCCTCCCTATCTACGACACTGGGTAGCACTTAATTAAAAACAAAACGAGTGACGAATTCGTGTGAAAAAAGGCGCCATTTATGATAATGGCACCTTAAAATTCTGCGCACGCTACTGATAAAAAGCAAACATTATTTTAAGAATGCTTAATCAGGCGGTTCACTTACTTTCTTAATATACAAAATAAAACAACTTTAAATTCTTCATACTAACTTTGGAGCCGAACCGTTTGCAATAAATTCTAAAATTGTTCCAAATAGTGGTAAGCCTTTTGCACTTGGAATTTCTTCGTACTTTTTTATTCCCTTGTGTTGACCTCTCAATTTTAATTTAACATTCACAGAGTCTTTTGAATCACAATTAAGACGAAAAAGTAAACACAAATTTTGCGATATCCAAAACCAAATATGTTGAAGCCAACTGTAGGCAAGGAAAAATTTAACAAGCAAGTAATTTGGTATAATTTTATTGTTGCTCATAATTTTTGTAATTTCGATAGTCCTCTGAAAGCGATTTTGATAACAGACGTTCATCAACACAAAGTGAGACACTGAATGTACCGCTCCGGTTTTTGTTGTTTCAAGCCACAGCCAAGGCTATGTTTTTTTTCGTGGTGGTCATCGCAATAATCACCGCAGTGATCATTCCTTTCATCGTTTTCTTCATTGACACCTTTGTCGTTACTTTTTTGTATCTTAAAATATCTTAAATAGGGTAGAGTCGGCAGCCACAGACAAGGGGTCAACCCTGACCACTATATTAACAATACTTGTGAAGTGAATATCTTTTAGTATAACTTTATGCAGTAGCCAATTTCAGGTCATTGAACAGAACAAATTACTTAAAAAAGGGCAAATCCGCTTCCTACCTCGCATTATGAAGGTTGCGTAGTGTGATGTACTACCTGAGACTATTTTTTTTTACGGAAATTAAAAACAAAAAACCTCGTCCGATAATGTTCAAAATAATTTTAGCTGAGAGTATATTAAAACATATAAGAGAAGGTGGGGGTCAGCATTTTTACACGTAGATTTGGGCGATTATTTCAGAAACATGTGAAAACCCGAAAAATGCTCTAAGGCCGTGCGTGAATTGCGTTTAAATGTGTACATTAGGGTAGTCCTTAAGATAAAACTAATGAAGACATCCGCTCAATCGTCTCCAAATAAATTAAAAAAAATCTCTAATTTTTTCCGATTTTTATCTATACCCCTTACTGGCCCTGTATCAAAGTGAAATTCTAATACTAGGGACTTTGCGGTTTTTTTTTATTATTCCAGTATATCTCCATTTCGGCTTTACCGATTTTGCACAATTATACTTAACATTATCCTTAGTGATATTGCATTCCATGAATTTATTTAAAATATGTTCTTGTATAACAAAAAAATCGGAAAACAAATCCATTTTTGTAGTACCTTTTGGATTTATAACATTTTTTTCTAGATTTCTCAAAAATGGCTCAACCAATTTTTTGGAAATTTCGTCAACACGGTTATATGCAATGTCAATAATGTTGCATACCAAAAAATTTCATAAGTGTTTTAATTTAATTTCCCTGATTTTTGTTTGAGTATATGGGGGTAGATGAATAGTAGGTATTTTATTTTAAGCTTTTGAACTAAAATATCAACGCATTAGTAAGGAGAACGAAACATATCATTCACGAAAAAGAAATAAATTTTAACACATTTTATTCACCATGCTAGTGTCAAATTTTAACTAAAAATCAAGTTTTAACACATATTCAAACGTAATTCACACACTTCCTAAGAAACATCAGTGTTATTTAAGGGTGTGCAATACGTAGATATTGAGTTCGATTTTTATTTTAACGTATATGGGGTCCTTCCTTAAATTCGCATGTAAGCTAATACCCTGGGAGCCGACTCTACCCTATTTATATCTTCACATTAATGCTTATGCTAGGCATGTAATGTATACACACAAATTCAGATGTATTTTTACATACATATAATCTTCGTGAATAATGTTGTTGGTAACACGGTTGAATAAACGGACATATCTTCCTTTAAATTTATTCTCTTTGCATTTTGATAAGAAAATTATTTTCATTTCATACACCGGAAAAAAAAGAATACACTAGTCAAAAAATTAAAGGAACACTTGAAAAAACTTAAAAATTATATGGTTTTTTATAAGGCTGTTTCTCAGTAGAAAAAAGTCGCATTGAAGTGAAATAAAAAGTTTTTCAAAGGTTATAACTTTTTCTTTTAAAATTATTTTGAGTTAAGAAAATACCCTTAGTCGTTTTCGCTTGAGCGTAAAAAATGTTCACTCAATTCCAAAATCGAAAAAAGTTTTATTTGTCATAAAGTTAGCGAACATTTTTTTTTCAATCCAACCGATCGATCTAGGATTCAATTTGCGTTGGTATTAAAATTAATTCACTGTTTGTTTTAGATCTACGATTTTTTGTTCTTATCAAAAAATAGGTTTAAATGCAAAAACACAATTTTGACTTTGGACCCTAATGGATCTGCTAAGAATAGGCTTACAAAAAAAATAAAGGCAGATTTGAAAAATTCATTAAATTTTGAAAAAAACAAAAACATTGCTTTTTTTCAATCTTTTTATTCAATTTCAAAAAGGTCAAAAAAATGCAACTTGTTCATAAAAACCGCCGTTATTTTGTGGTTTTTAGTGATAAAACTAATCTGAGGCTTAATTATATTATTAAAGCTCATCAAATTCCTTGATTTTGATAAAAATTTCGCGTTAATACGATTAACCGTTTCTCTGTTTTGATCTATCAAACTTACAAAACATTTTTTTTTTCAATTTTAAGGAAAGTTTAATTTTTTTATTTTTATTTTTTTTTTAATTTTATTTAATTTATTTTATTTTTTTTTTCATTGTTTTGGTCTTCTTCTGTTGCAATGGAAAAATTTCCCACACTTCAAACGTGTGTATGTGTGTCTGCTTTGGTGTATGTGTTTGTGTGTCGTTGAAATGAGTGTAGGTGTAGACTTGAAATTTTAAATTACATACTTTTTATTTAAAATTATTTTTTAACGATTCCTAACGTTATTGTTTTTATGCATTCTGCATTACAATAATTGATACCTTTTCCTTAAAAACGTCAGTTGTTTGTTGTACCATTGAATATTGGAAAAAATTAAAATTTTTAAATCAATACACTGCTTAAATTTAATCTAAGCCCCAAAACAATTTGCGGTAAGTTTAAAACATTTTAAAAGATAAAGTATAGGTTTTCAAGAATTTTTTTTTCTTCAATAAAAATATCTTTCGGAAACAGACGTTGCTCGCGTGATTACGTTAGCTGTCCGGAATTTATCTCTTCGAAAAATAGCCGAGGAAATGAATGTAAGTGTCTTGGTTATAAGTCGCACTATAGCGCGGTACAACGAATCTGGAAGCTTTCATCGAAGGCTTGAACAAGGTCGTCCACAGATCGCTTTGACCGAATGGTATTTTTTCGTGCTCGAAGAGAACCATTTCTTCCCGCAACAGCTATTGGACAAAGCGTAAGCAATGTGGAACCGAACCTATCGGATGAAACATTGAGGAACCGGCTACAAGAATTCCTACTACGAGCCAGACACCCCGTCCGACTCCGATCACCAATGCTTACAACCAGTAATCGCCAGGCTCGTCTGGCCTATGCTAATCAGCACATTATGTGATCGATGAGGGAATGGGCCAATGTTGTCTTAACCGGACGAATCAAGATTTTGTTTGTTTGGAAGGCATCGGAAGCCTTCGGCCTGGCGTGAGAAAGGTCAACGTTTTAACCAAAATTTTATAAAACAGATGGTTTCCTTCAATGGTGGATCCGTTATGGTGTGGGGAGGAGTCTCAACAAACGGGAGGACACCGCTTGTCATTATCGTTGGCAACTTGACTGCTGGACAGTATGTTGAGACAATTTTGGAACCCAAGGCACCAAAGATCATCAAGAAGGCTAATCGTGACGCATGACAATGCTCGAACCCATACTGCCATGCAAACAAGACAGTTTGAAGGGCATCAGATTGAAATACTCAACCATCCATCGAGAAGCCCAGACCTCAACCCAATTGAGCACGTTTGGGACATCGTAGAAAGAAGGTTGAGACAAGAGTACCCGAACTTAAGAAGCTTGCCATCACTTCAACGCGCTCTCCAACAAATATAAAATACCATCCCCCAACGAGTTATTAGCTTTGTTCAGCGAGAAAAAAGACAGCACAGTACAGCACAGCTGCATTAGAAATGTCAGAACAGTTTGGAACAGTTTAGAACACAAAATGTGTTCTACCTAAAAAGATGGAACAGAAAATCCTGTCCTAAACTGTTCCAAACTGTTCTAGACAGACTCAATGAACACCAAAGCAGAACAGTTTGGAACAGCAAATGTGTCAATGAACACCAAAAAGCTGTACTTTTCTGTTCCAAACTGTGCCAAAGTGTGCAGAACAGTGTCACTGAACATACCTATTGTTAGGTGTATTAAGATGAGAAAAAGGTTAAGAGCCACAATTGAAAATCAAGGTGGGAACACAAGATTTTGAACACCAACCCAGACACACATACACACGTCAGTGACGAAGACGAATTTCACAAAATCATAACAGGCCGACTCCACTAGAGATAATTTCTCTCAGAATACTCATCCTGACATGAAAAGTCTAATGGAGTCGCGTTGTAACAACAACAAATGAAAACTTGTCTTTAGACTTTTCATGTCAGGATGAGTATTCTGAGAGAAATTATCTCTAGTGGAGTCGGCCTGTAATGATGATAAAAAAAATAATAATAAATAAAATTCAAAATAAAATAAAAATAAAAAAATTTAACTTTCTCAAAAAAATTTTTTTTGTAAGTTTGATTGATCGAAATAGAGAAACGGTTAATCGTATTCATGCGAACATTTTACCAAAATCAAGGACATTTTATGAGCTTTAAAAATTACCTAAGCCTCAGATTAGTTGTACCACAAAATAACAGCAGTTTTTATGGAAAAGTTGAAAAATGCATTTTGTTTTACCATTTCTTAAATTGATTGAAAAGCAATGTTTTTATTTTTTCAAATTTTTTTTGTGAATAAATTTCTGCCTTTTTTCTTGTAAGTCAATTTAAGCAGAGACATTAGGGTCCAAAGTCAAAATTGTGTTTTTGCATTTAAACCCATTTTTTTATTAGAAAAAAAATCGTAGCGATCTAAAACAAACAGTGAATTAATACCAACAAAATTCTCAAATTGAATCGGTTGGATTCACTTTTTTTCGATTCGTAACCCTTGAAAAACTTTTTATTTCACTTCAATCCGACTTTTTTCTACTGAGATACAGCCTTATAAAAACCACTAAATTTTTTAGATTTTACAAGTGTTCCTTTAATTTTTTTGACTAGTGTAGATAATTTTGTCCGCAAATTAAGTTCTACATACCATATTTTTTTTAGAAGACGTTTGCTGCCTTCACAAAAATGTTAACTTGGCAGGTTCCTACGTAGAATTGTAGGTACCAATAGCGGTATATACAAAACCGCTTGCAATTAAAATTTCAAGCGTTGTTTTGTTTTAGTTAGACTAACGCAGAAGAAAAATTGAATTCATTTGTCATTAATAAAAAAATTGCTAAAATGCCTAAGCGCAAGTGTGTTTTAAATACAAATTTGCAAAATAAATACCCTTTTATTAAAAAAAAGGACTGGTGAGTCTGATGTGAAGTGTAAAAAGTGCGGCACAGATTGTTGGTCATGGTGGTGCTAGCGATATAGAGAAACATTTAAGATCAGAAAAGCACAGGCTTTCCGATCAAGCTGCTGCTTTGAGTTCGTCAATACTTACTTTTTTCAAAAAAAAACGTATTCACCGACCTCTAAAGATTTGGATGCAGCTACATCCGCACCCAGCGGAGGGTGTGTGGGCGTATCACACGGTCCAAGAAAATCATAGCTTTTGTTCAAACGACTGTGCTTTTAATTTAATTCAAATATGTTTTGAGCAAAAATTTAGATGATTATGATTTATGAATTGTATATTTATGTTAAAAAAATATTTTTTGTTACTAGCTGACCCCGCGAACTTTGTCTCGCCGCCCTTCAGAGTAACTCCAATAGCAATTTTCCCTTTGAAAACCAATGAGTTTTCCGAAATTTTCACCAAAAACTTTCTGTTTTCCATTCGAAAACCCATTTTGAAATTTTCCAGTTTTCCATTGGAAAACCAATGCACCTGCAATAAAATGCTATTTTCCTTTTGATAACTAATGAGTTTTCCGAGTTTTTCATCAAGAACTTTCATTTTTCTATTTGAAAACCCATTTTGAAACAAAATATTCCCAGAAAAAAAATCTTATATATGCATGCTCCTGCATGCACTTTACATGCAAATAATTAAAAAAAATATTCCCTAAGAACCATCTACAGACTAACACGAAAAAAAAGTAGCCAAATCCGTCCAGCCGTTTATAAGTTATACAAGAACAGGATTTCATTTTTATATATATAGATATCTGAGATTTGGTAAGCGTCCCGCTCTGTCACGAAAAAAAAAATGGTCACGTTATATCATATACCATATGAGTTTTTAAGACTGCTGGGCATGGTTGGATTTGTCGAGAGAATCCTCCTTAATCTTGATGTCTGCGAAGATTCTTCTATTGAGCTACAGAAGTATCTTCATGAGAATCTCTTGGCTTTTCTAAATTCTTTTTTATATTTTTGAAGGGATTTCTTATAGGAATCCTAATCTTGAGGGTATCAAGACTTTTTTTTAAAGTTTTCTAAAACCTTTACTAAGTGGTTCTAGTTCAGCAACCCACCACACCGGTATGGTTTTTTCTCTCTCGTCACCTCACTGCAGTTAAGGGCAGGCTGTTTCCATGGCTTTATTGAGGGCTGCTGTAAGCTCATCGACTTTTTGGAAGATCAAAAAGTTCTGGTTTAATCAGGCTTTTAAGTTTTGTCCTATACCTATTTTGGATTTCCCTTTTATTAACAATTGAATTTCTTATATGTATGTATAAATATACATATATACATGTAAAGTGGGATCGTTGATGGGTGAAAGAGAAAAATACATATGCACCAACTTTGCTCATACAATTGTCAACAAAGCAACGGCATTTATCATTGTATTTTTTTTTAACCTGTCGGTATTCAAAGAAGAGGTCGTTAACCGGCTCGGGATGTTGTTCATCGGGAAAATAAATACGCAACCGAATACATGGATGTTGTCAAATAAAATCAACGTGGGACGCGAACCCACTTAAGCTAGAGGTAACATGATTCAAATATCGTCAGAAAAGTACTTTTTATAATTTTTCAAAAAAAAAATCGATGCTTTGTGAAATGATTATTTTTTTCTTTCCAGCTTTGTCTTTGTCTTTGGCATGAAAACGCCAAGGGGTTTACCGGCCGTGATTCCAATTCATACATGCAATGTACTTCCGCTCTTTTTTCTGCACGAAGAAAATTGAGCGAAGTTACAATGGAATACTTCCTGTCCTTCCTGGTAAGTGACATTTCTAGTACCTACGTTTGTTATACGTGTCTCTTGACTTAACGTATGCGGTATGCCCTATCAAAATTCTCCTATAACTTCTGTCGTGTAAAGGTAAATTTCAGTGCGCGGGTTGTGACCAACATTTCAGGATCGGGTAAGGCGTTAATCTTTCTAAGAAGTGAATACGTTGAACCATGAGTGACCATGTTCTGACCGAACATTGCGAAATATGGTTGACATTTTAGAGAGTCGTGCATGTCAGAACGCAACGCACAGGCTATACTGGACAGATGGATGTCGCAGTCGTTCTGTTGCTCGGAAATTAAAATTCTTAATTTGCTAAGTAAACTTCGATTTACCCTCTCCGAAATGTTGGCCTGAGGTGAATGCACTGTTGCACGTACATACTTTACCCCGTACTCGTCCAGATTCAAGGTATTGAATCACCCGTTTCGAAGTGGCTTTCGGTAAAGCCTTGAAAAACATAAATTTGGTGAAATGATCCACCACGATGAATACGTAAATGTTATCGCTTTTGGTACGTGGAAAGGGACCTAAAAAATGGATGTATATTCGTTGCATCGGTCTTTCGGTTTTTGTTTAACTTACTATAGTTCGGCGAAGAGTTTCATTCGGAGCTTTTACCATCTTACAAACCTCACAATTTTTAACGAAATATTTTACTTTTTTTGCTATTTTAGGCCAGTTATATTTGGCTGCTATGCGACAATAGGTTTTGTCAAAACGTCTGTGACAACTTAGCTTAGTATTATGACTCATTTCAATACACTTAACTGTCAGACTGTCAGGTAGCCACAGGCGCCAAAGTGAGTCTTCTTCATCTACATTTCCCTCTGAATCTAATTCTTCGATAAATATATTTCTCAGAGACTACGACATCTGGTAGATTCGACTGGTTTCGGACAATGTGCTCTATCAAGTGAGCGTATGTTTCGGAATCAAAATCGGTTGAATCCAGCTCGATCGCAACACATGTGAAATTCGACGAACCCTCCTTAATCCCACCGTCACCAGCATTGCCACTCGCTGCGATTTCGTCCAAGTTTATCCGAGATAGGCAATGGGGAACTACGTTAAGCGACCCCTTACGATGTTGAATGGAGAAATTATAACCTTGGAGTTCTAGACTCCATCTGGTTAATCGGTGCAGGGAAATTACTCCACGGGAATCTGCTCCACATGGGAATTTACTCCACTCAAAGTGGGAATTTGCTCCACTTTTTAAAATGGAATAAATTCCCACTGAGAGTGGAAAATAACTGCATAATTGTGTGAGAAAGTAGTCCACTAAAAGTAAAAATTGTGAGAAACAATTATTGCACTTCTTATTGAAAAAATGCGATTTTTTAATATTTTTTTTTTAACATGGACTCAGAATTTGATTTTTTTTTCTTCTAAACTATAAAAAGGTCTTATAAATAAATATGACCATTTTTTTTACTATTTGTGGACAAAATTGACAGAGCAATTCATTTTTCAAAACTGCTGCCGTTTCCTTTAATTTTTAAAAGAAACCATTACGCACCTTTGTAATGCACGCTTGTGGCTAGAAAGCTGGTGCTACATTGCAATGGTTCATTTTGATCATCTTTTTTCACTTTCGTCTGAAGATTATGACAATCTGGCACATTCAAAATCATTTTGGTTTGGTTAGGAGCGAAGCGAGCGAAAACAATTTTGGCGATTTTTTTTATTTTCACACCCCAAATTCATTTTCTTTTGGCCAACATTTTTTCCGCTCGCTAGCAATTATTGTACCTGCTTCATTTTTTGGTACAAGCTCCAAATCCTTTATTGAAATAATATTTTAAGACATGTGAGACTGAGTTAAGGTTTAGTATTGCACAAATAGTACTTACGTCTGTATCAGAGATTAAAATGAGTCAAGTATTGTTTGTAAGTTTCGGGTATTTACTCAAAAAAAAACGAGTTTGAACAAACTGAGTCAACGCACAAGCAAGTAATTTCGAGTCTTTTTATTTATGAGTAAAATTATTTACGAATCATCCCTCATTTCAAACGAGTTCAAACGAGTTTTTTGGTTGAAAGTAAGATCGCTTGCAATCACCACTCAATTATTCATGGCGCTTGTAAGTAAATCGAAAAATAATGTTTGGTTTGTTTGAGATTTGTGTGCTGTGTGGAAATGTAGGTAATCTATGGCAAGGAGGTTTATTTTTATCGTTGATTTGTTTCATTCTCAAAATTTTGTATCGCTGTGTCGTATAAAATAGATAGATACGAATAGAAATAAATAAATCCACATATTTTGATTATTTTGATTTTTTGTGATCGAAACACCATTGTAAAATATAAACAGGACCTTGTGTATGGGTTTCAATATACATTAGGATTTCATGAGCAAATGAATCCGCGTTGTCAGTTGAATTTTCTCCAGCAAAAAAATTAATAATTATGGATTCGTAATATCTTCAAACAAGTTTACTGATTAAAAGTAAAACCGCTTACAATCACCACTCCATTATTATTCATGGCGCTTGTAAGTAAATCGATAAATAATGCTTATTTTCTTTGAGATTTGTGTGCTGAGCACGGTTGCCGTTCTCCGAAAAATATTTCTACCACAAAATTTTCCAAAATCTACCAATTTAAAGAAAAATCTACCAAAGTTCAATTTTATAAAACATCACATTTATTTAAGATAAAATATTATTTTCAATCCTTTTTTTGCAAAGGGTATTTCTTTTTTTTTTTTGAGGTAGAACTTTAAGTTGGCATATGGCATTACTTTTCAAGACGGCTACCGATTTAATAGCTGTCAAGTGATTTATTCTCAGTTTGGTTTGGCAATTCATCATGAAAAGACTTACGCCTGAACAACTCTTGCAAATTGTGCAATTTTATTTCGAAAATAATGGTTCTGTGCGGAATACGTATCGCGCACTACGTCCATTTGATCGTCGATAAAATCGTCCATCAGATCAGTTAATTCGATTAACCATGGAACGTTTTCGTACCACGTTTACTCTAATTGTTAACTCGCATCCCCAGACATGCCGTACGGTGCGTACAGAATAAGCTTTTGCTACTGTAGAGCGTAGCATTGAGGAAGACCCGAATGAGTCCATCTGCCATCGAGTACAGGAATTGAATCTGTGTCCATCCACTTCATTGAAGATTTTGCGGAAGGATCTTGGTTTACGTGCTTAAAAAATCCAAATCATGCAAGAATTGAAGCCAAACGATCATCAAGCAAGGCGTAGATTCATCGAATGGGCCCAAAACGAGATGGCCGTTGTTCCCGACTTTCATAAGCGAATTTTGTTTAGCGAAGAAGCGCACTTCTGGTTGAATGGCTACGTCAACAAACAAAACTGCCGCATTTGGAGTGAAGCTAATCCTCAAGTGTATGTCGAAACACCGTTACATCCAGAAAAACTGACTGTTTGGTGCGCTTTACGATGGCCACAACGTTACAGTCAATGGTGATCGGTATAGAGCCATGATTACCTACTAACTTTTTCATTCCTGAATTGAACAATCATAATGTCCAGGAGCTGTGGTTCCAACAAGACGGCGCAACATGTCACACAGCTCGTGCCACAATCGATTTATTGCAAGTCACGTTTGGTGACCGCCTAATTTCACGTTTTGGACCTGTGAATTGGCCTCCAAGGTCATGTGATTTAACATCGCTAGATTATATTCTGTGGGGTTATGTAAAGTCATTGGTCTATTCGGATAAGCCGCAAACGCTTGACCATTTGGAAGACAACATTCGCCGTGCTATTGCCGATATACGGCCACAAATGTTGGAACAAGTCATCGAAAATTGGACATCCAGATTGGACTACATCCGAGCCAGCCGTGGCAGTCATATGACAGATGTAATGTCACAAGATTATCTTTCGAATAAATAAAAAATCATGTCAATCGAATATTCCATCGTCGTTTTATTGCAATTTAAAGTTCTATACCTCTAAAAAACACCCTTTACTTTTGAAGTATGTGTAGATAATACTACAGACACGTTGGGAAAAGATAAGATTGACTTTTTATTACGTATATATTCATTTATATTGAATATCAAGCCCAAGACAGAAGATGCAAATGAGTGCATTCAGTCTAACAAACTTAACATAATGGGTTTACATACAACAGTAGATTCAATTGAAAATGTAAGACCACGTTTACATTTGATTGTTTAAAATAATCTAATTTGAAAAGTGAATTTAGGGCAGGTTTTGTTAATATTTTCATAAACATTTGCATTCGAAAGGATTAAAATCTACCAAATTAAACATGAATCTACCAACCTACCAGAGCAATTAAAATCTACCAAATTTGGTAGAATTCTACCAAAACGGCAACCGTGGTGCTGAGTGGAATCAATGTACAATTTCGCCGTTTTCATCTTTCACTTCACCGAATATTTCCCAGACCTTACTTCGGCAGTTTCTTTTGTCACAAATGGAGTATGTATATGTTTTGTTGAATGTTGGCATAAATAAGGTCTTCACTCATTTTTATTTTATTTAAATCTCTTTCACAAACTTACAAACGTCTGCACTTGCTCTACTCAGCGGATTTAAATTAATAATTATGGATTCGTAATATCTAATCTATTTGAATTCCTAAATAAGAATCTTATAGGTATACCTACAAACTAGAGCAAAAATTTGCCCGCTGCCCCTTTCACAACAGGATAACCAAAAACAAATTTTTCCTTACCTACGTTCTACATCTTAATGATTTCATTTTCTTAGTAAGTACTTAAAAATGTACTCATTGAAACAAAAAAACCCTTTTTTTATAAAAAAAGATGCGTAAAAACCAAAAATTATTACTGAAACTAATTCATTCATAGCTTAACCTCAAAATGTTCATTCATACGTCATACCTTTTTTTTTGTTTTATTACTCTAATTACAAAAAGCCAACATCCCACCCTAGAAAAGGATTACATATTATCCAGAAAGTAGTAGGTAGCTTGGTTATAGGAAGGTCAGATATGTTATAAAAAGATTAACAATATTTAAAATATCTTAACAAAACTGCATTCTCTACCAACCGGAAGCAGGTATTCCCACGACATAATCTTCGTCAATCACTATTTTCTATTAAGGTATACACACCTAACCCACATTGAGGTATAGTATGCATTCATTTATAAATCCTTTCTTTAATTAATATGAAAAATTATGTTTCCAGTGCGGATTATTATATTTATGAATGCAAATCCAGCCACCTAACTCATTTATAAATATTTCTATTCGTTAAATTACAACCCATACAAAGCCTGCATCTTTCTTTATTTTCTTCGTAGAGAAAAAAAATTGAAACATCCAATCAATTTTACCCGAAAACTCAAACATGTTTGAGTAAGTACAAGTAAGCGAATTGCTTGTGAATCAATTTGACTTGAAATGATCGAAAACGAAAAATATTTACGAGTTTCCTCTGCTTGCTTGGTTTGACTTACAAGCCTTTTTATTTATGAGTCAAATTATTCATAAATAAGGGTTGCAATCGAACGAGTATGAACAAGCACACAAGAAAAATTTGGATGTGTTCGAACTGTTCAAACATACTCATTTTAATCTTTTAATCTTTCTGATGGAGCTGTTGATATAATAGAAACAGCTCAGCTTAGGTGACAAAAAGATGCAATAAGATGAAACTGGGTTCAAGTACAATGTGCTTGTAGAATGCCTTACTTCCACCGAACACCAAAGTTTAGAAGATCGTTTTCTTGGGGAAGAGTTTCCTTAACATCGCATAGACTTAGAGCATGTGGTATGTTAACCTTGAAAATATGTTCACTCAATTTATTGATTTACAGAATGTTTAAAACTAATCACGAAGGTCAGAAACCCCGAATTTAATTTCAGAACTAATCGACCCACCATAGTGGGTTGGTAGCAGCGTTGCCACGAAGTGCCCGATCGGGCCATTTGGCCCTCTGTTTTACATTTTGGCCCTTTGCCCGGGCCAGTTTGAAATGGCCCTAAATCTTTGTTTATGAAGTTTTGACATATATAAGAAGTGCTAAATAATAGCGGAAACGTTTTACAAAATTAAATATAAAGACCTATATCATTAGTCTACCGACGTGTTTCCACCCCAAACAAATAACCATAATTAAAATATTACTGAATTCCTTCATTTCGAAATAGGCTATCGTATGAAGTTATTCACTCTATAATGAGTTTTAAGGATTATATGCAGGGCAACTTGAGTAACTGTGGAAATTTTATTCCTAAACCATGGGCCGAATTACGGCCCCTACGGCAAATAATACTTTACTGGGGTCGAATCAAGACATCAGTGAACGAATAATACAAGACTGAATTGTGTGCATTTGGCACTACCTCTCACGTTATCGAGTCATCTTTGGAGCGTCTTGTACAATAATTTTTTTTATTTTATTCGACACATAAAGAACGGATAGGAGGAACTGTCATTATAATATGTAAATATTATTCTTTGATTTATTTGTTATGAAAATTTTAACAAATTATCTTTTTAGGCCAAACTTAAATAAATTGAATAGCCAGCAAAAATATATGATGGCCGATTTTACGGCCAAACAACCCGACTTGCCAAAAAATATGTTGCCAAATTGCCAGCAGGGGAAGGCCATTTCTTTGAGGCTTTGGTATAGTTTTCGTTTTGTTATTTATTTGAAAAGATGTAAATGCAAATTTTATCAGTCAAACCACTCAAGGCTCGTTCAAAATGAACAGAGACTCGATGTAGTAGAATAAAAACTACTACAATTTTTAAATCCCAAACGATAAGTGACCAATCGAATGTCATCATCCCAAAGTGGTTACTCGTTCGTTTGATCACTGACGAGACTCACTCCCTCGTTCGCTGAAGCGGTGATTCGGCCCCTGAATAATTGTGTGTGTTAGGCATTACATCTTACGTTATCGAGTTCTGTACGAGCTTCTAGTACAAACATTTTCAAATCTATCCTCAGTTTTCGAACTGAATTTCATTCGACGCATAAACTGTTCACTGATGGGAGGAACATTCTAAAAACAAATTTACATTTTTTCTTTGGGTTATTATGAAATTCTTAGCCAATAATTTATTAAGGTCAAGATTTTCCTCTCCAAAGCTTCACCAATCTCTTCTTCTGTTAACAGTTAAATTGTGTTTTTTTCATTTAAAAAAAAATTAATATTTCTGCCTTCGCTATATTTGGCTCAACTTTTTTTTTTTTTTCAAACCTCTCAAAATTCTTTCAAAATAATCGAGACTCGATAAAAACTACTACAGTTTTTGATTCTCAAACGATACGTGACCCAACGAGTGTCATCATCTCAATGTGGCTACTCGTTCGTTCGTGCAGTGATGAGAATGAGACTCACTCACTCGTTCACGTGAGCGGTAATTTGGCCCGTGATCTTATTAAATAAATTTAGATAAGACGTGATAACTCATTATGCATTATGAAACAAATGTGATAGGTAGAGGTACATCAGTCACTTTTTTTTATTATTTATTTTATTTTTATGTTACAATTATTGAAGAAATTGAATGAATTATTTAATATTAAAAATAAGTAGATACCCATTTTTAAAAAAATGTATTTTCATTTTTTAAGGGTCGATTTTAATTTTAAACATTTGGCCCGCTGTTTAGTCGAATGGCCCTCAAAATATTTCGAAGTAGCCCGCTGTTCTTCTTTCTTTGCGGCAACGCTGGTTGGTAGTCCCAAAATAGAATTCGGCACTTATGTCCCACCGTAGTTAGACTGTGCGAAAAAAAATAATTATTTGTTATATATTCAAGACACAAACCATATATTTATAACTAGTGTGCATCTCACTTTAAACTATCACTTAAAACTATTTCAACTGTCATCCGAATTTATATAAGGAAATAAATCATTGTATATTGAATTATCGAAGCACGAGGTTGTTCTTTCTTTTTATTGGTTAACTTTCCACATTCAATACATTCGTTATTACATATTTTATATTGGCGACGAGAATTCTTAAGATTAATGGGTAGGTATATGTGTACTCTTTCACTCTTTCGTGTTATGTCGTATAGCTCCCCCGCTTTACTTTTCCGCGAATTTGCAGATGCAGACGTCGAAGATTACATGTAAATCCACCATAAAGCGGGGGAGCTATACGACATAACACGAAAGAGTGAAAGAGTACACATATATAGCTACCCATTTTTACTTGCTATAATTTTTAAAGCTCGGTGACAACCAACAACAACAGCCAACAACAAAAAATTATGGTGCAGATGAAAAAATTATGGTGCAGATGAAAACGCTATAAAAAAGATGAACATGTTCGTCTTCACCATAATTTTCTTCTGCATGAGTTGAACTTCCTATAATCTTCATCCGTGCAGACGTCTGCATTTTGGTCTTACCTCTCTATTACACTAGTATGAGTTTTGTATCTTGCATCCTCTATTTTTGCAGATGATGGCATGCAGATCAATGTAAATCCACCATTAATTAATGTACTCAAAGAGCACATCAGTCCCATGCCGAACGAAATTACAGAGCAGCATAAATTTCTTCTTAGGCTGCAACATGAAGGGGAGTCGATTGCCAATTATTTGGCTGATCTAAAAAAATTGAGTGTCTACTGTAAATTTGAATGCGAATCGTGCAAGAAATCTACTTTGAATACACATCTTAGGTCTCAGTTTATTCGCGGACTCAGAGACTCGGACATCAAGGAGAGACTTCTGCAAGAAACAAAGTTAACTCTAGAAAAGACCATACAAAATGCTTTGGCAATGGAGGCATCGAAACTGGAAAGCCGTGCGATGAACAACGTTCACCAGCTGCAATTCAAGGCGACGATTCCACATAAGAGGACTAGCCATACATCAAAAAAATCAAATACAAATTCCAATAAAGTAAATTCTAATGATTCACAAAAAAAATAAAATAATTTGTTACAGATGCGGCAAACAAAATCACATGGCGAACAATTGCAAATCAAATAACCTACATTGCAGTACATGTCAGAGGAGAGGCCACGTTTCTTCAGTGTGTATGAAAGCGAGATCGATGCGAGAGACGAATACTTTAGAGGTTACACAGAGTTCTGAGATGCATGAGATCAACGCTATTGATTTTATTGAAGCTGGAGATCAAAGTTTGCATTCAATTCAGTTACACCAAAAATTGAGTGCTATAGATGGCCGGGGTAAGTACTTTGTGACATTAAAAATTAATGGGAAGCCCTTTGATATGGAATTTGATACCGGGGCAGCGATTTCTGTCATTAATTACGATACATTTAAGACACATTGGCCAAATGCCAAAATCTTGCCAACAAACGTCATGCTTAAGACCTACAACAAAGAAATTTTGCCTGCTTACGGGAAATCAGAAGTGCATGTTCAATATGATGACCAGAAAATAAAATGCGATTTATATATAGTCAAGGGTAAATTCGACACACTTATGGGGCGCGAATGGGTCCATAAGCTCAACCTTTTGAGTGTCAAATCCTTCGATACATACACTGAGGTAGACATAGTTCAATTAAAACAGCAGATTTTTGAGAAATATGCTAAGGTCTTCGAACAAGAAATTGGAAGCATACCGAAAATCAAAGGTATGTTGAAACTATGTGACGGTGCTACTCCCACTTTCATCAAACCAAGGCCAGTACCATATGCAATTCGACCCTTAATTGAATGTGAACTAGACAAATTAGAGAAATGTGGTATTATTGAGGAAATTGCACACTCTGATTGGAGGACTCCGGTAGTTCCCGTTATTAAAGCCGACAAATCCATTCGATTATGTGCAGACTATAAAGCTACACTGAATAAATATTTAGTGAACGATGGTTACCAAATTCCCAAGATAGAAGATCTGTTTCAAATATTAAAAGGTGGTGAATATTACTGTACGTTTGACACTCACAAGGCTTATTTGCACCTTAATATGACAGACGATAGTTCAATGTTACAGACCATAAGTACTATAAAGGGTCTTTACCGAGTTAATAAGCTGATGTTTGGTTTGAAAACTGCACCAAACATATGGCAACGGTTCATGGATGAAAATATTACCAATGACCTTGAGGGTACTGCATGCTTTATTGATGATATAATTGTAGTGGCTAGATCAATTTCTGAACTTTTTCATAGGTGCATGCGATTACTTGATAAGTTACAGAAATTTGATTTACATTTGAACAAATCAAAGTGCAAATTATTTGAAACGAGCTCGGCCACAAAATCGACAAACAAGGGCTTCACAAAACACCAGAGAAGGTGGAAGCGATATCAAAAATACAACCTCCCACAGATTTAAACAAATTACGTCATTTTTGGGAATGGTAAATTATTCCCACAAGTTCATTCCAGACCTTTCAACTAAATTACACCCGCTTTACCGTCTACTGAGAAAGGATGAGAAGTTTATTTGGAATAACGAGTGTCAGCTGGCGTTTGAAAAGTTGAAAAAGGAAATGATAAGCGATAACGTATTGATACCTTTCAATGAAGATCTTCCGCTCATATTAGCTACTGATGCTTCTCCAGTGGGGTTATCAGCGATTTTATCCCACAGTACGACGGACGGCGAGCGTCCGATTGCTTTTGCCTCTAGAAGCTTATTGAAGTCAGAGGCCAATTACAGCCAATTGGAGAAGGAAGCTACGGCAATATACTGGGGCTTACACAAGTTCTTTAACTACTGCTATGGACGTGAATTTACGCTCATTACAGATAATCGGCCGTTGACTGCAATATTTCATCCAAATAAACATTTGCCTCTACTCACAGCGCAACGATTGTTGCATTACGCACAATTTCTTAGTGGATTTAACTATAGAATTCAGTACAAAAGTTCAAAAGATAATATTAATGCCGATTTTCTTTCCAGAAATCCATTCACAAGTCAATATTGCAGAAACGATAGTGAAGCCTACGAAATATTCCAACTCTGGAACGAATACTTACCTCTTACGAATTCAGATATAGCTAGAGAAACCAAACGCGATAAAGAGTTATCTTCACTTTGGATCCTTCTACAGACAGGAGCAAGTTTGAAGAACACTTCGTTCAAGCAAATGGAAAGCGAATTGATGATAAATGAAGGTTGTATTTACCGTGGACTAAGAGTATTAATTCCCCATACAATTCGCACACGAGTTCTTAACGAGTTACATACAGCGCACATCGGCATCGTTAAAATGAAAGCTTTGGCTAGAAGCTACTGCTATTGGAGCGGCATTGATCGCGATATCGAGGATCTAGTGAAAAGCTGTCGGGATTGCGCCAAGGTTCTGAAGGAACCAGCAAAGATGTCTTCACACCCTTGGGAAATTCCAGCCCAACCGTGGCAACGGCTTCATATAGATTTCGCTGGACCATTTATCGAGCGATACTTTTTAATTGTGGTGGATACAAAGACGAAGTGGTTGGAAGTTTTTCCCATGAGTCGAATCACCAGTTTTTACACCATTCGTGCGATGAAAAAAATATTTGCCAGATTTGGGATTCCTCAAACTATTGTGTCCGATAACGGAACAAATTTCACGTCGAAAGAGTTCCAGGATTTTCTGAAATCCAACAACATTTCTCATAAACTCACGTCACCAGCTCATCCATCAACAAACGGACAAGCGGAGAGATTTGTCCAGATCCTGAAAAACGGATTACGATCTGCCATGAATGATCCAGGCGACCTTCATACGAAATTAAAAAGGCTACTTATGCAGTATCGGAAGACAGAGAGCTCAACTACAGGCAAGAGTCCTGCAGAGATGATGCTGAAATTTAATCTTCGCACCAGGATGGACTTATTGCGGTATACTAGCCCAGACAATACAAGAGACATTGAGCATTGCAAACGTCATTTTAAAATTGGAGAGCCAGTTCGGGTTCGCTATTACCAGAACAAGGAATGCAAATGGAAGTTCGGGAGAATTGCCAATAGGGTAGATGGATCTCCATACCGGAGGCATATTGATCAAATCAGATCCACCAACGTTGAAGGTAATACTCCTGATAATATTTCTAATTCTTTTTCTTTAGACCCTCAACCAAGATCTATTTCGAATCCGGACGAGACCAATAAGAATTTGGACGAGACCAAAAATCCCTCAGTCATTACAATAGATGAAGAGCTAACACCAAAATCAAATAATGCAGCAGCCATTTCTCAACAACCGGCACAGGGATCAACACCACCTTCTTCTTCATTAGTGAATGATATCTCGGACAAACAAATGGAACCAAAAGGCGAAATTGGAGTGAGGAGATCTACCAGGACACGTAATCAAGTAGTTCCCTACCAACACAAGGTTTAAGGGGGGAAGACTGTTATATATTCAAGACACAAACCATATATTTATAACTAGTGTGCATCTCACTTTAAACTATCACTTAAAACTATTTCAACTGTCATCCGAATTTATATAAGGAAATAAATCATTGTATATTGAATTATCGAAGCACGAGGTTGTTCTTTCTTTTTATTGGTTAACTTTCCACATCCAATACATTCGTTATTATTACATATTTTATATTATTGTTTAATTTGTAAAATTATGTCCATATTCAATAAATTGGTTGAATTTATCACATATATTGATTGCATCATAATTACTAACATTCCTCGTAAAAACCTGTATAGCTCAGTTTCATGCTGGGAAATAATTCCACTAAAAAAATTGTGCAGTTATTTCCCACTGACAGGGGGAATTTATTCCATTTTAAAAAGTGGAGCAAATTCCCGCTTTGAGTGGAGTAAATTCCCGTGTGAAGCAGATTCCCGTGGAGTAATTTCCCTGCACCGGTTAATCTGCCTGATAACTCTTTTATTGATATGAGCCATTTGAGGCTCGAATGATCGGTTATAATCGTGAATGGCAGTCCGTCAACGTAGGCTCAGAATTTTCGGACGCTCAACATAGCTGCAAGACATTCTTGCTCAGTGACGGTGTAATTTTTCTGGGACTTATAAAGTTTTTTTTGACATGAAGGCAATGGGTAACATAATTCCTAATGAGCCTCCTTTACCAACCCGTTAGACCCAAGAATCTCCTTACTTGCCTAACCGTAGTTGGAACAGGAAAATTGACCATAGCTTCAATTTTATCGAAGTTAGTTTTCAAATTTGCTTGACCTATGATAAATCCAAGAAATTTTATCTCTTTCAAACAAAACTTGCTCTTCACGAGATTGATTGTCAGGTTAGCGCGACGAAGATAACTTGCCACTTCTTTAAAAACGCGTATATGCACCTCAAAGTTAGAAATGCATATCAGTAAATCGTCTAAATACAGAAACACATTATCACGGAGATGACTCATAATTCCTTGTGCATTACTCTACAAAGAGTTTGACCAGCGTTACTTACGCCGAATGGCATTGCCTTAAATTGGTAGAGAGGCCTACCAGGAACTGCAAGGGCAGTTTTATCCCTTGAATTCTCGTGTAATCGATCCCCTAGATAAAATGCGTGTCATTTATACGACTTAGCAAACCTTCAACGTGAGGCAACGGATACGCATCCCTAATAGTGACTTCGTTTAAGGTGGCCATACACATATGATTTGTTCGTCTAATTTGTTCGACTACCTTTTCTCCATACACGTCGAATAAATCATATTTTTTGTGTGAAAAATTCTTTGTTTGCCATATTGTTTAGGTACATCAGCTCCGCGTACTTCAAACTTCAAAAAGAAACTGACATAAGAAAAGTACAGAATGTTCGCAAACAACGCCACACACGTGAAATTATTTCGCGAACAAATCACAAGAAATTGAAAAGAGTCAATTACATCTTATTTGTTATCGAACATGCCCAAACATGCCCACACACGTTAAACTTGTAGTCGAACATGAACAAATCAGACGAATAAATCATATGTGTATGCCCACCTTTACCTTTCAGAAATCTAGACAAAGGCGAACTTTTCTCGGTTAAAGATGATTTGTTGTTTGTCTCCATGTTTGCTATTTTATGTATTTTTATGTTTATTTTTTAAATAAAAAAAATTGTTTTATTTTAAAAATTTACAATTAATTAAAACAAATAATACTATTTTTACATAGATCAGCGACGCGTTTACTATTTTTATATTGTTATTTGTTTGTTTAAATTGTTAATTTTTAAAATAAAACAATCTTTTTCTTATTTAAAAAATAAACATAAAAATACATTTTCCCGGTTTTCTGACTAGAACGACAGTTCCAACATCCTTTCTAGCAAAGGATAGTGTCGGGATTTAATTGGGTTAGCGTTTCCGGTGTCAACTATGTGGACCCGAAGTCAGTTTTTCCTTATCCTAACACAACAAAATTAGGAAATTGCCTCTTCACATTGTCCAATTGAAGAGTCTCTTCCGGTGAAAGTTTTATCAATTCGGCTTCGTTTTTTAAATTTTTTTCCTTATCATCTGAGTTCAAATCTACTGCTAATTCACTGACTTGAGGCAACAAATTGAAGCTACGCCAAAAATTCGTTCCAAGATATAATTTTTGCGTCAGGTTCGGAATCAGATAAAATGTGAAAGTTTTACTAATGCCATTATATTTTGTCTCTAATTGACAATGTCCCTCAATATTGTGAGACTTGCGGTGCAGTGCAATAACACCCGCGGCAATAACCCCTGCAGGGGTTATTTCCCAAACGAAAAGGAAATAACCCATGCAGGGGTTATTTCCTTTTTAATGTGGCAATAAAATCCGTAGGTCTTATTGCCTTTTACCTGTGGGGATTATTTCCAATTTCAAATGGAAATAAAGCCTACCATAGAAAACCTAATAAAAGAAAACAAATTTTATAAAATAACCATATTCACTTTATTTCAATAAACCAAAAAAAAAAATTGAAAATAATAAGTAATACAAAAATAAATAAATTAAAATTCAGGAAGTAACCGCAGGACTACTTTTTTGCATTACCTATTGAAATTAAAAAATTTGCGCGATATTTTGCCATAATGGTCACTGCAGAAAACATTGAATTTTCAAGAATAAATTAAAATTTATTTACTTGATAAATAAATAAATAAATATAGTGGCGCGATAGCTCTTGAAGAGCCAAGGCCTCTCATCAACAATTGAGGGGATCTACAATTTAACGCCGATTCCGAACGTCAAAGTTGAGAAACACTTTTTCATTTACTTTTACTTTTTCCTTTTTTTATTTACTTGATATGAAATTTAAGTTAAAGAAAAATAATAACCGCTATTCAAGGAACGCGTTATTGTCCAAGTGATGTGAAAATACAAAATTTTGCGCGAACGGAAAAATAATCGTCATTCGCGCAGCGGAAATTTTTTTTTGCCCCAGAGAGAATCAATTTGGGGTGTGAAAATAAAAAAATTCGCGCGAATTTTTTTATTTTCACACCCCAAATTGATTCTCTCTGGGGCAAAAAAAAATTTCCGCTGCGCGAATGACGATTATTTTTTTTTCTTAATTTAAATTTTAAATCAAGTAATTTCACTAATGCAAAAAATAGTCCTGCGGTTAAAATAAACAAATAAAGAGGTTCGACAGCTCTTGAAGAGCCAAGACTAAGACATAAGCGGCTTACTCTCATCAACGATTTTCTGGGTGCGTGTGAAGAATTAATTGAGGGGACCTACAATTTAACGCCAATTCCGAACGGCAAATTTGAGAAGCAGTTTTTCATGATAGATTGAACTCTTAGAAGTTTTGTCAGTTCTTCGCAAGAGTCAATGTCCGTGAAAGATGGAATAAAAACTTTATGGTCACGAGTAGGACTTGAACCCACGACGACGTTCCGTTAGCAGCCAACGCACCTAACCACTAAGCCAAGGACACGGTCCTGCGGTTTAGTTTACGTAATATTTTGCGTTTTTGCTTTTTATTAAAATTGTTAAATGGAGAGTTACGCTTAATCCATGTGTGGGGCTTATAGCCAATTCAAATTGGCAATTACACCCGCAGGTGTAAATGCCTTTTTGTTGCATGGGTTATTGCCACATTAAAAAGGAAATAACCCCTGCAGGGGTTATTTCCTTTTCGTTTGGGAAATAACCCCTGCAGGGGTTATTGCCGCGGGTGTTATTGCACTGCACCGAGACTTGCCGTCTGCTGTTCGTACAACATATTTGTACGGAGAAATTTTGACTCCGAGTTTTCGAACTAACTCCCAACAACCTTTCCCTAATACCGAGATAGAGGCCCCGCTGTCGAGGAGTCCAAAAACCGACTCATATGCTGCCATCTTTCTCAGACGATATTATGGTTTTGATTATTTCCTTTCGAATTTTTTTTTTGGTTTTTCAAACTAATTGCTTTATTGTTGGTTGCGAAAATTTGAGCCCGAACCTTTTCATAATTAAGTTTTCGCTCGTGAAGGGACTTAAGTTTATGTAGTTCATACGGATGAAAATTATTCACCTTAACGTTGGGTTTTTCATTTTTTTTAAAATCTTAATCGGAATTAAATCTTCGTCAGTTTCATTTAAGTTATTTGGTTATAGGGGTGTTTAATTTTGCGAGTGGTTCGGAGGATTCCTTGAGAAACGAATCTCTCCACTCCTCATTTCGCCCATCGAAAAGTTTCCGGTTTGATGTTTACCACATTGAATTGTATTTACACCTTTTGCTCCACATAGGAAACAAAATAACAGCCCGATTCTGAAGTTGTGCCGAGTCACTGACTGTGACTGATTTCTTGTGAGATAGTTGTGACTCGATGACAAATAGGAATTCTGGAACAACTCTCACAAGAAAACTCGCAACAAAATTCACCTCAACATCGGGAAAATAATTATTGTTGTTTCAACCAAAGATGAGTTTTTTGTCTCTTTTTTTTGTCTCTGGTTTCATCTGTGTAGTTGAAATCAAAATAATTTATTATTTGTTTTCGAGCTTCTGAAGAAACTATGGAATTTCCATCTGTAATTTCCATATGGATTTTTAATACGTTTACACGATTTGTACAATATTCCATATGGAAATGGTGACAAAATCCATATTGAAAATCCATATCATGTAATGCAGGCTTTATAGATATATGAATTGTTCACAACAAACATGGAACCTCAAATCGAAATGTCAAAATAACAGCAATATGTTTGTTGTTACCTGGTCTGAGGAAGGTCACAAATTTGCAAATTTTTGTGACTGTCACAAGTTGTGACTCTGTACCAGAATACGAAAAAAGTCACAAAAATCATTTCACCTCAACTTGTGACTTGTGAGGTATCAGTGAGGTTCCTCAGAATCGGGCTGTAAATTTCTGACCACAGTTCCAACAGATGTAATTGGCAGTTGAAACCTACTTTCTTGAAGAATACATCGCCGTGACTTAATGTTTCTCCGATTCTTCATCGAGAAAATCGTTTTCAACCGCAATCTCATTTACTGATCGATGACCGAATATTCTTTTGTTTAAAAACCGTTCAGCCTCGCGAGCTTACTGTCAAAGCTGTTCTAGGTTTCTGACGAGTACATTCTGTCTTTTTCAATAAAAAATCTGAAATATTCTCAGAACCATCGTACGTGATATTCCATCGTTCTAACCTACTGGAACCTGAAGCAACAAAAGTCATAGATCCGTTTGAGGTCCTAGGTTGAGGAAACTAGTTCATTGACCTTTGTGCCTATAATGGGGAAGGGTTGCTTGATTGTTGCGGCTGTATGCGCAAACTTTCAAGGCGTTGCGACACATCTTCCATGAACACATTAATTTGTTGGAAAATTCGAGCTTGTCATCGAACCATAGTTCTTTCCATCCTAGAGTGGAGGTTTTCATTTGGATCAACATTATTTTCGCCCCGTTTTGTCAACCCCTCAGTGTTTCCTGCTAAGTCTTATGAAAGCTGACTTGCATTATGGTCAGGATCTTGAGGTGCCTCCTGATCAGCCATGTTAGAAGTGAAGTTGGAGATGACAGAGTTTAATTCTTCAGAGAAACTAAATGAAGCGTCTAAGTTAAACCTATCAATGGTAGTATGAAACCTTCGGTAGAATTCTTCGAAATCAGCTTCGTTCTGAGGGTTTAAAATATGTATTATCTTCTGCACTTTTTTTTATACACTATCAGATAATGCCGAAGAGAGCTTATAACAAGCTAAATCTTACGACATATGTCTCATCCCTTAGTGAAATGTTATGCCCACTATTCAGACTTAACCACTACGAGTTGCGTTCTACAATTTTGTCTTTACTACTCAAACTCTTAGGTGTCCAGATGTCAGTGGTGTCAAAGGTGTCTATATCGACGATCGAAGATTGAGACGTTTTCCAAACTTTTCTTTGAACCCTTTTTTTCCTTTCAGTTCAAGATCAGAGTGTTTATATGTAAAATTGAAAACTATTGTGATAAGTGAAAAGTGATAATGAGGAAAAAGTCTAATTTGTTTTGTTTTAAAATGTTTCATTTGTTTAGGATGGGGATGAGTATTCTGGAGAAGAATGGATAACAGCTGGAGTGAAGAAGCCATTGTTCAAAAAAAATATAATATATACTGAAAAGGACTTCTGAAAAAAATACATATTCTCCTTAGATTTCAGGACAGGACTACGCAAGACGAACCCTTCATATTTCAAGGCATCTGAAATCCTCGGAGAATTTGATAGGACTTGCTTAAAGGACCTCCGAAGACGCCTTAAAATCGACGGGTGTCTTTCAACATTATATTTTGTGTTCGGTTGGCTCGGACAATTGGGAATCCTTATAGAGGATGACCGAAGACTCGAACCTTGCACGAAATTGTATATGTTGTTGTTCGATATTAGGGGTGTTCACGATTCGGTGCAACATAAAGGTGCAAAATTGCGAAATTGCATCTTTTTTTTGTAAATCGTGAACACACCTTTAGTATTCTATAGCAATACCGGAGTAAAAATGTCAAAAACAAACATTTGTGAGAGAGAAATTACACCAGACAAATTTTGCACCATTGTAATTTTCTGTTGCAATAGGGTAAGGGTGTTGCGAAAGTGCAAAAGTGTAGCAAAATTGTAGTCTGTATATTTTGTTGTTTTAGTGCAAGCAAATGTTACACTTTTACACTTTTGCAACGATACAAGACCATTTGCACCGAATCGTGAATACCCCTATTGTTTCCTTGTGGCAACGCAATACCAGTTTCTAACATTCTAGTTATCGGGACTCACAAAAAAACTGCAAACGAAGCTGAATTTGAAATTGAAATTAAACTTTAAATGCAATAAAACAAAAAAAAAAAAAACATGACCAAAAATTTAAAGTTATATTATAACTAAATGAACTGAATTTAAAATTTAAATGACAGTTAAAAGCAAACTATTGGATTGAAATGAATTGGCTTAGAAAAAATAATCAGCGATAAGAGATAGAGGGCTCCACGTTGTGGGCGCCATTTGGTACCTCATATTTGACCTATTGGCTGGGTTGGCTGGAATTGTACCCAAAGGCTAGCTCGGCCGTGGGCTCTTGAAACTGAGACCCCAAGTCTGAGAGGTACGTGGCCCGCCACCGCCGTCTAGACGATCACGCGCACGGAGCCTCTATAATTAGGTGCGAAAAGTGCGCACGTTGAATTTCACTGTGTGAAGAAGTATAATTTCAGGCGATTCCTTTTGTATATTTCCCAATTTGCTGAGCGCCTGTTCTCCTCGCTTTGAATTGTGGGATTTTTCCTCGTAATGCCTGGATCAATTTAATTCATCTCACTTAATTGCACTAATTTATCAATTTATATGCATAAGATGCATATATATATGCACATATATATACGGATTTATGTCTCGTACGATAAATACGTATATAAGAATTCACTTTGATATGCAAAAAAAAATTAATTTATAAAGTCGAACTTCAAATGATGAATTTCGCCTATAGCGGTATCGGTCCAATGCCCTTGTCACAGCTTTGAAGGTTTTCTTTAGAAAGAGAGACTTCACCGTCAAACCTCTTCCTCAACCTTACCATTCAGTACACTCATACCGGAGAGGATTCAGCCAAATCTTTCCTATCATACGATCGTGAGATCTCGGATTCGAGTCTCATTTTCTCGCACGATCGAAAACCTTTCTCTCATTTTACCTACGATCCCAGACACTACTTCGTGAACACTCCCCGAAAAATATCCCATGAAACCTTGCAACTGGTCTAAATTTCCCACCATTCTAAATTTCCCCTCCTGTCATTTTGACATCTCAGTTCGTCAGGACAACTCAAAACAAACATAATATGTCGTCATCGACGTCGGTACTTAAATTCATCTTATTCATATCTTTTCGTTTAAACAAAACGAAAAACATAAAAGTGTAATTTGGTTACAAAATTAAATTAGAACATTAGTTGAAGCGAGGATTTTAATTTCTTTTTTGTTGGCGACATCTTCGAAATTCAAAATTGGATGTTAAAAGCAGGTAAGTTTGTAAAAAATCGTTGAAATGGAAAAAAAAATGTGAACTTGCAAGCAAGTTGATTGGCAAGTGGCTTGCCACCTACGTCACACCAAGTACACCGATAGAGATTTGACAAATAATATGTGTAGGCTACTGCCAAGCCAGAACTTGCTCGTGTGGCCGCAGGTTTACTGACTTCAAAATTCGCAAGCCAGTTGACAGCCGTATTCATAATGATTTCTTAAGCAGGCTCTTATAGGATAATTAGTCAGGCTTCAATATTAAGCGACCTTTAAGCAGCTGTACTAAAAATTCTTATTCATAAGTGATTTGCGACCTCTACTTAACTGAGTAACGTCCCTGTTAAAAATGTAATAGAAACTGAAAATCTATTACTGAATGCTATTACGTTTTAGTTGTCAAACTGAAATTAATTTTAAAAAAATCATCCCGCAACCCGGTGGTTTGGCTTAAAAAAAATAAAATAAATAATAAAATAAAAATTGGTCAAAATTTTTGAAGTTTGTGATGTTCCGGTGAGTTCGTTACGATTTGTCGCTCGCAAGAATTGGTTTATCAACGCTTCCGATGATATGAAAATCAGGATATTCAGCTATAACTCACTGGAGAAGGTACATTCGTTTGAAACACATGCGGAGTATATTCGATGCATTGCCGTGCATCCAACTCAGCCTTAGGTTGTGACCAGTAGTGGTAAGCATTACTGATGAAATTCTGCTAATTCTTGATTTGAATTTGAATTGTTTTTGTTTGTCTAGATGACATGTTGATAAAATTCTGATTTTATTTATTATTTGATTTGGATACCCTTCTCAGTGTCAGTGGTAGCCGCGACACGATACACTTCTCCGCCATAGCGGATATTTTCATTGCTGGAACATGGGTCCAGCCAGATCTAAAAATTACTTACTTTTTTGGCCACTGTCCTTGGCAGTGCTAGTGTAGCCTTTGAACATATATTTGGATAGTAATCCATTTTATTCACCACGTTAGCTTTGTATATTGAATTTATAGTATTTTCAGCCTCGAGAATTTTTGGTTGGAGAGTCGTCCCGTCTTGGCGCTGTCAGTTTTTCTATATACAAGATTTTAGTTCTGTATCGCGTTCCGGACCGCACCGCCGAAAACGACAAATTTTCAAATTTACTCCAAGTTTACTGAGATAAATAAATAAATAGAGTGGCGCGACAGCTCTTGAAGAGCCAAGGCCAAAGTGGCTTACTCTCATCAACAATTCTCTGAGTGCGTGTGAAGAATTGAGGGGACCTACAATTTAACGCCGATTCCGAACGGCAAAGTTGAGAAGCACTTTTTCATGACAGATTGATACTCTTGGAAGATTTGTCAGGTCTTCGCAAGGCAGTACCCGTGAAAGATGAAATAAAAACTTGGCCCGAGTAGGACTCGAACCAACGACGTTCTGCTTAGCAGCCAACGCACTAACCAACTAAGCTACGGGCAACTGCAAGTTTACTGAGATAGTATTGGTAAAAATAGTAAACTTGAACCATAGCTTGTACTCTTGTATGCATTGTTATTTTGGCAGCTTTCTTTCCTATCTCTCATCTGAGGTGCGTTTTTGCGCTGACGATAGTTGACTATAGTTTTTGTGTCACACTTTGACACACCAACCACTTTCAACTCACCTCCTGAGATGGATTGGAAATAGTTAGAGATAGTTACGATTTGACACATCAACACAGACCGCAAAAACGACAATTGTGATTACGAATCGTAACTATTGGCGTGCAAAAACGAGAAATAGTCAACCATTGTTGATTATAGTCAGCGCAAAAACGCACCTCTGTGGCCTTGTCTTAGCAGCTAAAGCAAAGCAGAGACAACAGGAGATCGGAACTTGACTTACGTTTTACCCTCCGGATACCGCTAATACATCGTATATGTGAATAAATGAGAAAAAAACAGCAACAAATATAAGGTGGTAAGCTCAAAATTACTGAGATAGGCTGGTAAACACACGCATACTCTTGCAGTAAACTTGAACCATAGTCCATAGCTTGTAGGCATTAGGCCAGTTCCACCTAACAACATCTCACTGAGATCTCATGTCGTTTTCCATTGGTCTTTTTTTGACGTTTCTTCTTCTACCGCCAATGGAACGGGTTATGATGTACCTTACATTCTCCGGACCATTCTGTTTTCAAAACAGAAGAGTTCTTCTCTTCCCAGAAGCATTCCGTCTGTCAAAGTCAGTCCAATGGAATGGTTTCAGAAGACTTCTGGACTCTTCCGAATGCTTCTGGACGACCAATGGAAAACGACATCAATGTCACTTTGACTGAGGCAAAATCATTTGGTGGAACATAATCCTCAGTTCTCATTGAGATAAAATGGTTACCTTACAAATTGTTGTTGAACATATGCCAGTCACGTCAAAATAGCTGAGTGAGAAATCGGATCCAAAATATTTTCATCTCAGAGATCTCAGAAAAAAATCTCAATCCTCAGCTGAGATTTTTTGTTCCACCTAAAAAATCTCTGAGATCTCTGAGATCTCAGTGAGATCTCTGAGATCTCAGTGAGATGTTGTTAGGTGGAACTGGCCTATTGTCATTTTGACAGCTTAGTTTCCCATCTCTTTTTTAAACTCATCTGTAGTCAAATGTCAAAAAATAATTTCGCGAATCGCGAATTTGAATTCAGTTTTTCTTGATTTACTGGGACTGTTAGCTCGGGAGTTGTGTGTTCCTCAAAAGAATGAAGGAATAAACGTGCGCTTTTCGTAAATTTTCTAAGTTTGGTTAGTTTATTTTGTCGTTTTCCCGTCAATAAGGTTGAATTCACCGCTTAATACTAATAAACTTAAAATATTTAATTTGAAAAGTTAAAAATTGTGCAATTAGCAATGTAGTAGTAGTTTGAAGTGTGTCACAATCGGAGAAAGAGTGCTAATTGTATGGATCTACTGAAGAAAAAATTAAATTCATTATCAATTTGTTCAGATAACATTTCTATATAGTTATACTATTATGTACATACATATGCATGCTCTCATTATGTGTTATGACTTATGAGTTCCAAAATACAATTATTGCCTTTCGTTTCGCTATCTGATCTAACTTTTCTGTAGTCTGTACCACAGGCACGTACATAATTGATGACCAATGAAAACAGTAATTTTTAAATTTCGTGTTTGCAAATAGAATTAAGTTATTAAAAAACTTTTTTTTTCTGTAATTGTTTTGTACCAGTTTATTGATATGTCGCTACTCAATTGATCGTGTGGTTTTTTTTTATCCAAATGTTCGTTGTGAACATCGTTGCGTTGGTATGTAAGTTGTTGTATAGTATAGGCGAGTGATCTTGGTTCGTAAACAATTAAGTCTTTAAAAACGTTCTGCTGTCCATCTGTTTAATTAAATATTGTAAATACATTAGATCTATCGTTTTAAGTTTATTATGAAAATGAGCTCTACCAAGTTTCTACACAAAGTGATCAACTTTATTTGGTGTAAATTATTACATAATTCTATTAAGATTAAATCCGTATGTTTGAACAAATTATCTCTGTTTTCTTTTGCAAGACGGATGATACCGGTAATAGATGTTCAGTTTGGTTTTTGATAGACATGGCGGTTTTAATTGGCAATCTGGAAGTTAAAAAAAGCATTCTGAATGCATTCAATTGGGCAAAAGCAGGGTTGGAAAAAATCATGATTTAAAAAAAAAAATCCTAAATTGATCTATATTTTCGCTGAAAACGGAAAGCACCTTGAATCCATGTCCTGTTATTAGAGTAAAAGTTGAAAATATGGTCGTAAAGACGTTATTGGAAGATTATATCTAGTTATTTTCAAGCCGATATGTTACATTGGATACTTTACAACTTTACTAACGCACGTACGAAATAGGTGTACCGATAGCAGTTAAATCGTTATGGATGCACATCAGTTTGTGTTGAAATGTCAAACTCAGGTTAACATATCGCGATTTCATGCGTTGAAAAGTAACGCTATGCGATTATTTTGTTTTCTGCGTATCCGATTATTCCGACAGCTAAATTGTGGCGGAACATTTCCGAAACTATGTAAATGCGTTATTACGAAACATGGACAAATAAATGTTAAGGGGCCGACCCATAGAATCCGTCATTCCGTTAGCGTTGACGTTTTCAACTGACAGCACAATAGAATATACATGTTCTTATGGAGCTCGTCCCATAAGTCCCCTATTACACGTTGACTCACGACTCACGTCTCACTTTTGAGTTCCCTTATAAATTTGTACATATTCGGTGAGGCAAGAGCTATTACACGTTGACTCGTGCCCCATGCCTCAAATTCGACAATTATTGTTTGTTTTGTTTTGAACACACTTTTCTGGTTTTCAAACAAATCCGATGTTGTTTATCCCAGCAACAAGAAAATCGAATGAAAAAGCAGCATAAAACGAATATGAGAAAAATGAAACGTCAAAGTGAGTCTACTAAAAATTTGCCCGAGGCTCACCGGAAATTTTTTTTGCATCTCATTTTCTCACATCTGCTTTCTTTTTCGTACTCATGTGAGTCGTGAGTCGTGAGGCATCGTGTAACAGCAGACTAAGCAACGCATGTGACGGATACGACGGATAGAGTTGGTTAACTTTCTACTTTATGCGTCCTTGTTTCTACAGCAACAAGGAAAAACAATGAATGATCAAAACTTTGTGCAAAAGTATCATTTTGACACAATTTTAATGTTTTAATTTAATTTTTTTTTTTCGGATTTGAGGTTTTGTGAAACTGTCAAAGAATACAACGTATTCTATGGAACGATTCCCTCCGGCAAATATGTACGTTGGCAACAACGTATACGTCGACGCTGACGGATTCTGTGGGTCGGCCCCTTAACGATCGGGACTTTTTTACGATCCTAAGTTTCTACGAACGGATATGATGATATGCCTGAATTTATAACAGGAACAGTCAAACATGTCCAGTGGTGAAGCAATTGTTTGGCGCTGTAGTTTTTTTTTTTCTTTTTCAAACATAATAAATGGTATTATTGATCTCTCAGACTTTAACGACGCTAGTTTTTAACTTAATTTAAATTTCTATCTGATTTTTATTTTTATTTCTTGTCATGCCAACCCTGGGCAAAAGTGACAGTTCTGATTCTGAAAAGAAGAGAATTCCCTTCTGATTTTAAAACCAGAATGCTTTTTTTTCAGATTCCAGATTGCCAATTTAAAACGACATTAGATAGGCTACCCAACTCGTTTTTCATGAACGAGTTCGACTGCTAAATTTGGGTAACTGAGAAAACAAGAGTAGGTACTCACTTTGAAATAGCTTAAGCTTATTTGTTCGCTTTGGATATGGGATCAATAACCTGGGCTTGGGTCATAACATCTGCTAATTGTAGACACATTCAAGTTTATAATAGCCTTCTTAAAATTTATCGCAAATGAAGTGATATCGAACGTCAATATGTTTGGTTCTCTTGTGAAGCTTTATATTATTGATGATACGTAAGCGTATTGCGCTCTGCTCTGATTGTCAATGTAAAATATTGGTGCCTGTAATGTAGATTGCAACAATTCTTCTATTAAATTCTTCAACCAGGTCATTTACTATTTCTCTAATCTTCTTATATATAAAAATGAATCGCAAAATGTGTTGGTAAGCGCATAACTCAACAACGCCTGGACCAATTCAACCAATCCTTTTTTTTAAATGTTCCTTGAAGTGCAGAGATGGTTTTTACAGCGAGAAAAATTCGAATAGTTGCCGGTAAAACCTTAAAAACAGCCCTTTTCTTTTTCCCATACAAACATTTTCTAACTAAAATGAGCTTATGGAAAATTGGTTTGGTTTTCAAAGGGAAAATTGCATGTAATTGTAGGTGCAGTGGTTTTCAAATGGAAAACTGAAAAATTTGTGATGGGGAAATAAAAAGCAAGAAACAAAAATCTCTTTTGAAATGGTAAAATGGAAAGTTTCTGCTGGGGAACTGTTTGTTTGTTGAGTTTAATTTAGCAACTTGTGCCATTAAGGGGGGGTTTCCCATGTAAAAATAGGTTGGACTTTTGCGCGAAACTGTGTAGCGTTCGCAATTTTTCGAATATTTTAATAAAACAAACGGTTTTCGATTGATATTAAATAGGGTCAAATGTTTGTGATGATGTAATGGGAAATGGATTAAATATTACATTTTTTTTTTTTTTTATAATGACAATATATCCTGTTACTTAACGTCGGTGTTTTTTTTCGATTATCGTTATAATTTTATCCACACAAAATTCGAAAAACAATGAAAAATACAGCAAATTACGTAAAAAGTATGAATGCATTTTTTAGTATAACTTCTAAAATATAAAAGTTAGTGAAGTCAAATTAACTTTTTTCAAAGCTTTTAATATGTAATTTCAACGGGGTAATTTTTTTTATTTTTTTTTTTTTTTATGTTTGTCAAATGTTTTTCTTAACACAAACATAAAAAATACCTATTTTTTGTCTAGCATTTTGCGCGTTTGCCCGGGAAATTGATTAATATATTTTTGAATTTTTTGAAATATTTTTTGTTATGAAAGATTAATATATGTATTACTTAACGTCGGTATTTTTTTTTAATTTTTCACCTGTAACATATTTCAAAATAAACTTCAAAAGGTCAATATTTGTAAGGTTATTGTAAGTGAAATATAGGCAATAAAACTAGCACATATTTTTTTTATTTTTTTCTGTTATTTTTTTTATTTAAATCAAATAACAAAATAATTTGTTTGCTAATGGTCTTTTTTATTTTAATTTTTGAAAAATCGTCTTTTTTGCGTTTTTTGTCAAAAAAGAATAGTCGATTACACACACAAAGAAGCAGGGTTTAAAGGAATGCCACTAGGTGGTGCTGCAATTTGTTTTGCTTTCTCTTCTCTTTCTTACAAAAGATGTTGTTTTTTCTCCTCAACAGAAAATGTACTTTTTGTTCTTCAATTCATAGAAGTGTGAAGAAAACTCGATATTGCTTTACATAGAAGTAGAAGAAAGATGCAAGATGAGAAAATAGATATGTGCAGATGACATAATTATAGAAGAAGGGTTAGAGTAGAGCAGGAGATAGAGAAAGCGCATAAAAAGAATGCGGTAAGTAAAAAGTAAGTGGCTTCTTTTTGTTTTTTGTTGTTGGACATGACAAAATAAGAAAATGAATGAGGTACAAAGCATATCGCACATGTGCGATAATTTCTTATCATATCTTTTTGTTTTGGTGGTTGCGAGGGAGATTTGCGATTTATTAGAATATATGACAAGTGCAAGTGCAATATGTATTATTTTTTGCGACACTTTGTATAGCTCAAAAATGTTGTGAAGGTAGGTAGGTAGTAAAAAAAAAGGTCGTAGGTACTACAAATAAATGGGAGAACCCAATTAATTTTTTAGTTCGTTTGGAACAAATAAGTATAGGGTGCCTCAGTAAGAGTGCACTTTTTCATTTAAAAATAAAGACAAGTATTTTATGACAGAGTTGTGATATTTTTATTGTATTGTAAGAGGCCAGTTATAGAGTTATAGCTATCATTGAAATGGATCCGGAAAATCTTTGAATGGATATTTAACTATTGTGGTCTTCCATTGAACCAAAACATTGATGTGCCGTCGACGGGCCGGCAATATTTTTTTCATAAACGTTTTCCAATGGGAAAAGTATTGATGTTTTTTCCCGTCGAATTGATTCGTTTTGAATTCGTCTTTTGAGACGAATCTACACAGATTTTCACACTGATTTTAACACATCCTAAGAACTTGACAGTTTTTGCAAATGGAATAATTATGTGTTGAAAAATAAAATAGAAGAGAGTTCGTTTTTGTTATGTTATAATTACGATAAATAATAGAATAGTGAATATTATAAATAATAATAATGAAAATAAAGAATAATAATGAAAATAAATAAGGTTTATCGTTGTGTTCTCAAGAAGGTACACATAACATTGACATCATTACAAGCATTCCTCATCCGAGGACGAAGATATGCTGAAAATTTTCAATTGGATCTTTGGAAGAATTTGACGATTGTTGAAGCAAATAATGCATTGCTATCCAAGAACAAAAGGCATTCTATTTAAAATTTCGAAAATGTTATGAAAAATTATAGGACGAAGAATAAATAATTGTTACTCTTGTTTATTTATGCTAACAGCTGAAACACTAATACACTTACAAAAAGATATTGCTACGTTTTTCCTTTCCATTGAAACCAAAAAATATTGATTTTTAGTAGCGACGGGCCGTCCATTTCATGTGGTTCAATGGAAATCGACATGTTTTCTTTTGATAAGAAATTATATACCAATCGATCGGAAATCACTCCAAGAATTTTTATTGACATGAAAAAGTTCAATTACACACTAATTTTTTCATTAAAATGTGTTTTTCTATTTTCCGGTTGTAAAATCATTTTCTGATTGTATTATGTCAAAAAATTAAACAAATCATTCCAATGATTTTCGTTTCAATTTTGTACAATTTTAATGATCTACATATGTTCAACTTCTCACAGTTCCAATGATTGAAATACGTCAGGAAAAAAATTCCTGACAGAAATTTTCAATGATTGCTATAATAACCGACCTATCAGAAAAATTTCAATGATGTGTTTCAATGATGAAAACCAATGGAAGCTGTAACTGGCCTCTAAAGAAGATATATTCCGATTAAGTATGGAATAAAATATGTTTTTTTAATTTTCTTGACAGAAAATTTTGCGAAGTTTGCGAGAGTAGATACCTATTCACAAATATAACGCGTTGTTCTTTCGAAAAGCACTCCATTTTTAATAATCAGAATAAACAGAGGTGGCAGATGTCAAATTTCAGAATTGCCACTCGCATGAAAAAAAGATTCCAATGTTAAAAAGAGCACTCTTACTGAGACACCCTCTACTTGCATCGTTTTATTGCGTAAGGTCAAAAATTTCAATAATAGGTTCATGACTCTTTTGAATAAACTGTTCATCTGTCTAAAAGATGAAAGGTACTTGCCTGTTACAAACGCAATCATCGCCCAATAAAAGAATTTCCATTTCATATAAAATAGTTATCCTGCCTCTTCAAAAATTATTTATTTACACCTCGTGCAAGAGGAAACATAAATAAATAATCTTCTCATAAAGGTTCATCTTTTTTATATTTCTTCAACTAGACAACCACAAAAAGAAATAAAAACCTAACCGTTTATCACATCGCGATGTCTCGTGCTGCAACAACAATATCTATGATACCACTTTCCTTGTACCTACTTACATGCATTGTTTTCATAATACATAATATTCCTAGCTCAAAGAAAAAAAGGAAAAAATGTGCACATTTCTTCACTTGATACATATTTTTTTGGGTCTTTTTTATTGCATGTATGTATATGAATTTGCTTCCTTTTCTACCTAGACGTGCGTCGTCTGCGTATATTGCCTTTTTTTTCTCCTTCATGTGCCTGATCGTGATCGTGGAGATAAAAAAAAAAGGAATCGGTGAAGAGTAGAGGCCACTAACACATATAAATTCATTTACATGAAATCTGAGTTCGCTATTCTGGGACACATGCCCTTAATAGAAAATATTTACAATTTTACAAATTTTCTTAAAGTAAGTTACATTTTTGCTCTTTTACACAATATTACATAATATTAATTAAACGTAGGGTAACTGCACCAGTCTCCGGCCGGACCCCAGTATCCGAACGATTTTGCCTTTAAGGGGAATAAAAGAGAAACTAAACACAGAATTTGCAAAAAACAAAAAAATACAAAATCAATAACATTTTCCACATATACATACGAAGTTTCAAACAAATCGAATGTATAACGGAAAAGTTATGGGTGGTTTAAGCAGCAGCCGCTGCTGTTCTGCTGTTTTCTTAGCAAAAAAAATAGTGGCAGACCTTGGAAAAAAATGCTGGGAATAGTTGATCTTGTGATGAAATGGAGTTTGTTTCAAAGAAGATATAATGAATTTCCAATAACTAAAGAAAAAAATTGAGTTTTGCATTTTTAATCGATTTTTTTAAGTGTCCGGACACTGGTACAAAAAATAGCGAAAATCTAGTCTCCGGACAGCTCCAAGGCCTTATTAAATTTTTTATTTATGTTCAAATTCTATTTGAAACCCTTAATTTCCTTGTCAAAAGTACTGGTTTATATCCAGAATAAACATTTTCCATTATCATCCCTCTAATGGATTAAAAATTAAGAAAAAAACTCTTAAAATTATATTATCATTTTTTATTCTCTGTCACACAAACACAATATTTTGAAATCAAAATGGTTTAAATCGATCGTGCAATATCTACAGTACGGAAACCTAAACATGAGGATAATAAAACCAGTTTATTCCCTCCACCTCCACTTCTCTATTTATTTGAGAATAACATTTTTCTTCACTGGCATGCATATGCATACAAAAAACACAAAAAGAAACCAACCAAAACCACCCCTATCCAGGGGTATAATATTTGAATGCGATGTGCACAAAAAACAGTGCATCAGTTAAGTGTTGAAGGATTCCAATTTCCAAGTGCCTAGAAACGAGTTTGGAAAAAAGAAACAATATCTAGTTAACCTTGAAACAAGTACGTAGGGATTTCAGATGCATTTAATTGCCATGGTTTAGTTGTGTAGCGTAGATAAAGAGGATGTGAATAGTCTTATTTTTTTTTTTATTGAAGATGAATGCAAGAAACTTAAAAGCAACCCTTGCACGACATTAGATCGAAGAAATTAAGTGTCAGTCAAGCAGCAATCAAGTTTGACGAAGTAGGTTTAAAGTCGTCCGGAGACTCTGTTTTGATCGTGTGGAGACTGGTACCGATTTTGGTTTCCTTATATTTCGTCTAAAATAACAATAACTAGGCAATATTTTTTAAATGAATTAGATGCCAAACAATCAGGAAATAATTATCAATGTAGACAATGAATTGCTATAACTGAACACTTAAGAGAAAAACGATATTGAGTTTTTAAGTGGCACTGTCCGGAGACTCCATTTAAGGTCGTCCGGAGACTAGAACAATTGTCTAGAGACTCCAGAAAATCGCCCTGTTTTAGAATTCATCCTATTAAATCTATGTTTAAAGTAACTTTCAATTCATTCGTACACCAAACTACTGAGAAATATCTATAGTCTAAGCAAAGTATTAAGATTTGAATGAAACAGTAATAAAAATAAAGATATGTACATTTAAAGTAAAAAAAAAAGTTAAAGCCGGAGACTGGAACAGTTATCCTATATAATTCAAACATTTTCTTTTAAATTCGAAAATAGAAATAGTTTTAACAGAGCCTGGTAGGCTGTTGAATGTTTGAAATCCTATGTACTGTATTGTTCTTGCTGTACGTACGCGTTGAATTCTTAAATCATTGTTGTTTCTTAAATTGTGTTCAGATATTTCGTTGGTGCTAATATTTTCCCTCAAATATATTGGGCATATACCATTTTTTGATTTTATAAACAAATATCATAGCGCACATAAATAGTCTTTGGTTAACGTTCAGCCAGTTCAAGGACTCAACCATAAATGATATTGGCTTGTATCTATCGCACTTTAAGATTAATTGCATTGCTTTATTTTGGAGCACTTGAAGTCTATTTTTTTGGTATTGATGGCATAAAAAAGTAAGCTACCACAATATTCAAAATGTGGTTTCAGAACAACATTATACACTCTTACCGCACAATTCATTGTAATGTTTTGTCTAATTTTACGGAGATGTCCAATTTTCTTCGATATCTTTTTACACAAATAGTCTGTATGTTCTTTAAAAGTTAACTTCTTGTCAATAATAACACCGAGATATTTATTTATTTAATATTATCAACGTGTTCTAACTGTACTCTATCAACTAAGATTGTAGTTTCACTCTGTGAAAGTCTATTGTTCAGAACCATAAATTTTGTTTTTTTCTGTATTTAAGATCAGCCTTTTCATTTTAAGCCATGTAGCAAGGCTGCTTAGATCATGGTGCCCGATATATAAATTAAACCGTCATCTGCAAAGAGTTTGATTTTAGAATGTTTTATCACTTAAACTACGTCATTGATATATATTTGAAATTTGAGGGGTACACTCAGTATTGCTCTTTGTGGGAGGCCAACATCAACAGATACATATTGAGAGATACTTTCATTAACTTTCGTGCACTGGGTTCGATTTGTTGTTTTAACTTTATACTATGTTTGTTAAATTTATCAATCAAAATAGTATGATTGCCAGTTTCGAATGCTCCTTTAAGTTCAATGAAAACCGCTACGATTATTTTATTTTGCTCTATTTCTTGTTTCCAGTCACTTATCACATAATTAATACTTGTTTCATACGAATGGTTCGCTCTGAATCCAGATTGGTAGATACGTTGTAATAATGTTTTGGTTTTCAATGTGTTCTAAAATTTGGATATGTACAACTTTTTCTAATACTTTTTCAGGAGAATTTTTTGCCCCGACTATAAAATATGAAGGAACAAAAAAATGTCATATTACAAATAATTTTGACAGGACTTTATTGCAATTTAATTAGTCAGTACGAAGTCTGCCGGGTCAGCTAGTTACTTATATATTATCCATAGACAAAAGGAGATCGGAAACTGACTTACGTTTTACCCTCCGGATACCGCAAATTTTATTTTTCCGTTACTTCGTGTATGTGAATGAGTGAGAAAAAGCAGCAAAAAAAAAAGTGGTGGGTTTTGTTCGATTTGACAGTTCATGTTTGTTTTGTTTTTAATTTGTTATTCCCCCATGACAGTGAAATTGAAAGAATTTTTCATTCCTCTCCACCTTTAATTGCAATAAAATGCAATCCTTCATTTCGGTTCTGTCGGATATTTTTCAGGGCTATACAAGCTTCCCTTATCGCTAACAATCCAGAATTGTATGCTGCGAAATATGACGATACAATCGATTTCATTCGATTGAAACAAATTACGTGCTGCCACTGCTCGATTGCACGAGTAAACTCGATTGTATCAAGTTACGTGCTGCCACCCCAGGTTGACATCAAATAACACATAAACACATTAATCCTATGCCCTAAAACACAGCTAACGCAATTCTTCAATTCAAAAACTTGCTGCAACGTGCAACCCTCTGATTCCTAGCAGAAGGAAGCTATCAAAGATCAATTGACACCCGATTTTTTAGATTTTTTAAGCAATATTACTCTTCTTTACTTTTTGAACAAACGTCTCGTGTACTCACCTTTTGTTCGTTAAAACGAAGAATTTTCAATTTAGTGCATAGATGGTGAAACCACCACATGATAATTTGTACTTGTTAAAACACACAAACTTGGCTGATATGGTCATAATGGTGATTTTCAGTATTGTCAATTTTTACAGCTCGGTTTCTTATCTTCTCCTTTCTAATCTGTCTGTGCGTTGCAATAAAACGTTAGTCAGTTTACGATCTCTTTGGTTTCAACCATTTTTGTGATAAGAATGTCTGAAATATTTCTATATCACATTGGTTCTAAGGCCCGGTGCACACACGCGATTTTTTGTCGCGGCGATATAGCAACTATTCAGTGCACACTTGCATCATTTTACCGCAGGTTTCAATCTCTAGAAGGAAGAAAAGAATTATTTTCGCGTACCTCGTGCATAAAAATTATGTTCTTAATAAAAAGAAACGACGTCACTGACGTTAATGACCATCGGCTAACAAAAGGACTATATATATAATATGAGACAAAATCCTGAACATTTTTTTACTATTTCGAATGAGTGTAAGATCTTTTGAGGAGTTGGCGGTCAAAGTTTCACCAAATTCAAAATCAAATAAAAAGAAACCAGTATTAAAATCATCCATATTTTCCCTTTCAATTTGATAGAAACTTGCGGTGAAAAAACGCACGTGTGCACTACACAATAGAAAAAAAGTACTACAAGACGCAAATGCGATTTTTTGTCGCTGCGATATCGCAGAAACTTTTGCGACATTTTACCGCAGAAATGTCGCTGCGATGTCGCAAGTGTGTGTGCATAACTCCATTTGATTGTGAGTACCGAACCGATGTCGCAAAAGCGATATCGTCGCGACAAAAAATCGCGTGTGTGTACCGGGCCTAAAACCAAAAACAAAAACACTGTTAGAATTTTTTTGTTTCTCTTTTTTATGTTTCGAGGCCAAGAAACGAAACGATAGTTAAACATGCTAAGTATGTTATTACACTCAGACGTTTTTGGGAAGACGCAAATAAGTGCGAAAGAGAGAGAGAGAGAGAGAGAGAGTAGGTAGGTAGGCAGGTTCAGGACTGTCGGGATGAGTGTTCAAAAGTAAATCTACGAAACACGCAGCATACAGAAAGTCTGAGTGTAATAACACACTAAGTTTCTGTTTCTGACTTTAAGTGAACACAACAACACAAAAGTGTGTTTATTTATTTATTTATCTTTTTTATTTTGTGGACTTAAGAATAACTTGTTCATGGTAATTTAGGTTGAAAAAATAAACAAAGTATTGTGTTGAAGTGTATTGTTTTCAGCAAGAAAAAAAAGAATCAAAAATTTTAAACAAAGTATGTAGATTAGGGTGGTCCTTAAGATAAAATTAATGAAGACATCTGCTCAATCGTCTCCAAATAAATAAAAAAAAATCTCTAATTTTTTTCAGATTTGTATCTATACGCTATACCCCTTACTGGCCCTGTATCGAAGTGAAATTCTAATACTAGGGACTTTGCGTCTGATTTTTTTATTATTCCCGTATACATATCTCCATTTCGGCTGACTTTAGCTTTACCGATTTTGTATAATTTTGCACAATTATACTTTACATTATCCTTAGTGATATTGTATTCCAAGATATTATTTAAAATTTGTTCTTCAATAACAAAAAAAAATCGGAAAAGAGATCCATTTTTTAGTACCTTTTGGGTTTATAACACTCTTTTCTAGATTTCTCAAAAACGGCCCAACCAATTTTTTGGAAATTTCATCAACACGTTTATATGCAATGTCTTATGTTAATAACATTGTGTTTTAATTTCCTTGTAAAAAAATCAAGGAAATTTTAGCGATCAAAGAGGTTCTCTCCTGGCTAAGAGAAAACATGATATCATCTTCTGATATCCGCATCTTCTCTGACAATCAGGCTGCTATTAAATCTCTCGACGGTGTCTCAACCTAGTCTCAAACGGCCCTCGATTTTCGATCACCTCTTATGGAGATGGCACAGCAATTTAACATTCACCTCTGTTGGGTGCCGGGCCACAGAGACATCACAGGAAATTGTAGAGCCGATGAACCGTCATACCTATCTCACATGAAAGGGAAAAGATAGGTATACCGATAGCTACATGTAAACTTTTGCTAAAAGAAACAGCCTTAACGATAACAAACTCTAGGTGGTACAACTTACCAACGTGCGCAGCTACAAAACTCATATGGCCGTCACTGGACCTAAAGCGCTCTAAAGACTTGTTATCTTAAAGCAGACTTCATATTAGCTCCCTAATAGGTGTCCCTACGGGACACAGTCTTATAGGCAGACACGCAATACGACTTGGTGTAGTCTCAAATGACTTCTGCAGGAGCTGTATAGACGAGGAAGAAGAGGAAACAATCTCTCACCTTCTCTGCACATGCCCTGCTCTATCCCTATGACGCAAACTTCATCTGGGAGAATTCTTTTATGATAACCACAGTGAACTAGGTAACAAGGATATCAAATATCTTCTTCGCTCTATAAAAAGCTCAAAATGGTTCGACTAGTAAGAAGTAATTCTCTAAATTCATGTGGTATCACAATGGGCCTTTTCTTTTGGCCTAAGTGTGCGGATTCTGTATCCGCAGTCACTTTAACCTAACCTAACCTATGCCTATGCATGGAATGAAAACAAATGAGAATTAAAATGAATAAGATAGATATATAGATGATGCCTACGGCTTACATGTTACGTCGTTACTTAACGTCTCATTCAGTGACATTGAAACCTGCTGCCAAAAGCCAAACGAGCAAATTTTATTGACTTGCAACAACTGAGTGCATTAAGAAAAAGGATGCTTGGTCATATGGATTTTGGTAAAAATATTTATGATTTAGTAGAAGACCTATTACATCAAGTTTAAGACTGGAAGTGCATAATTTTATTGGCGCAAAATTATAGTCCGCTAATGAACAATTTTAGTGTGATACTAGCTTAAAATGACGTTTCAGTCAAGACTCAAACGTCAATTGAAGCTAGTATCCAGTGCCGGCTTTAGGGTATGGCGACCCAGGCGGTCGCTTGGGGCGCCACGGTCTAGGGGCGCCGCGACAGCTGGCATAACTTCAACATAGGCAAGAAGCAAATCAACAAGTTGTGAAGTTGTCAAGCTCTTGCTCAAAAAATTCATATCAAAAAGTTTCATCTTGTTTTGTTATAACAGACTATTTCCAAATTTTCATTTTGTTTTTATTTTAACCATACACTACACATAGAAAACACAAGAGTGAATTTAGGTAGTGTTTAGTAAAAAAAAAACTTGAGTTTTGTTATGCCATTGTATTTTTAATCGCTATAGCTTCTCAACAGTTGGCGCTGTTAATTTCTTATTGCGTTTGTATTATATATTTTAGTAAGGCATCTTTCCGTTTAAGGCGCAACCAGTCAAAATCAACCCATGGACTTTTATAGAGATTAGAAATACAATGGATATGCATATCACATTATACAATTATTATCATTAGAGAAGAGATTGCAAATTAGGTATTTTACAATTGCTTTCAACTATTTTTTTAGTATTGTTTTTCCTGTCATACATCAAATTTTGTTGTAATTTTCCTCTGTTCTTGGCATTTTGACATTTTTTCATAGTTTGTTTTTGTGTTATTTAACACTCGCAGTCAGGCTGCTTTTTGGTTTTTATTTATGTTTGTTTGAACAACGATAGCAACTAAGTCTGCAATGGAAAACCAAAAATCAGTGGAGTGGTTAGCGCTGTGCGTAGTGCATTGGCTTCCCAACTAGCTGGTCCTAGGTTCAAATCCCAAAGTAAACTCAGAAAGTTTTTCATTAATATGAAAAATAAAAAAACCAGGCAGCACCACTAATAAAGGAGTCTGATGATCGGCTTGGCACCCGTGAAATAGCTATAACTCCAGCCAAAGAAATTGACGGAAAAAGCCATTGGTGGAAGCACCTCTAAGTTGCTATCGTTGTTCAAACATACATTTTTTCTTGTTAATTTGCGGAATGAAGGCGAATCAAATATCATAACATCTTAAGAAATACATTCAACAAGGTAATAAATACTAAAACTAGTAGGAGATGCGCAGTGACCATGGAGTCACTATATATGTAGCGACTTGAGGGAACACTCCAGGGCTAAGAACACCTAGGAGCCCCGATGAAAAAGCTAATTTTGCCGTTAGCATGAGGTAAATTAGAGGATATGGAACGATATTTAGAAGATTATTTTGTGGTATGGTGATTTTCGGCTCAAGGTACGTTATATCCACGGTAGTCCAAGGGGAGCTGCAAAATCACACCCCTCCGACGAGCAAGCCCAATTGGCCATACTAGCTTGAATGTCGGCATTACATCCCAAGGACAACCTACTTAAAATAGATCAAAATCTTTGAGATATTATGGATTGCAATAGTTAAATAGGAGCAGCTTAAATACCGTTAGAAGTTCTAGCCCTTAAAACTAGGTTTAGAGAAATTTTAGAGCTCATTTGAGTTCTAACTCAATTCTTCTCCAAGTTCTTACTCTTTAAAACTTCGATTTAGAACTTTGTTATAGTTAGAACTTCGATAAAATTAGACCTAGACCCTCGCATTCGGAAGTCTAGTGCCTTGAAAGTCGTTTTATTTATAATTTCGTTTTTTCAACGTTTAAAATAACAGAGAATAATAGCTGGAGGGAGATATAGAAAATGGATCAAATTTTCGATGATTTCCTATTTATGGACGTTGATTTTGAGTACGATGCGAACGTTATCCTGGAAGAACGACGTGTTTATCGAATGCCAATACGTGCCACTATTAATACATAGGACGGCACTGATTTTTTTCGGCGCTTCCGTTTAACAAAGCAAACGTTTTTAGCAGTCCTTTAACTTGTGGCAGAAGACCTTCAACATCCACAACCACGGTAAAAATTGGAATGAATTTACTATGCACTTTTTTTTCTTGACAGTTTTTCGAATCCCACATTCTACGTTACAGCAAAAATGAGCACAAAGTCAAAAATTATTTGTATTTTGTTTCGAATTGAAGGAAATGTCTGTCAAAAAATACAGCCGGGTGACTAAAAAGTTTCAAAAACATGCTTGAACTAGGTTTCAAAAATAACAAGTTCTAAGCGCTTAGAACTCAATGATGATTTTAGATCGAGTTCTTGAGAAGTGAAGAAATTTCGAGTTCCAAATATTCTAAAAACTAAGTTCTAACGTTAGACCGAGATTCACTAGGTCGAGTTTTAAAGGGAATTTAGAACTTGGTGAGGGAATTGGGGGTTATTTTATAGAAGTTCTAGCTATAAAAAGTTCTAAACCAAAGTTCTAACGCATTAAGGGGCCGACCCATAGAATCCGTCAATCCGTCAGCGTTAATGCATACGTTGCTGCCAATGTATTTGCCGGATTGAACCGTCCCATAGAATACGGTGTATGCTATGACAGTCTCATTTGCTTGGTGTAAAAATAATTCACAAAACTGCAAATCCGAAAAAAAAAATTTAAATGAAATATGTAGGAAAATCATGTAAAAATTATTTGTTTGCAAAAAAATTTCATCATCCATTGCCTTTCCTTGTTGCTGTGGGAACACATTTAATTGACTGCTCGTCAAAACTAGTTGTCAACGGATCAACGGACGCAAAAAGTAGAAAGTTAACCAACTCTATCCGTCGTATCCGTCACATGCGTTGCTTATGGGACGAGTTTATTCGTGTGTATTCTATTGTGCTGTCAGTTGAAAACATCAACGCTGACGCACTGACGGATTCTATGGGTCGGCCCCTTTAGAACTTGGTGAAGAATTGACTTAGTAATCAAATGAGTTCTAAAATTTCACTTAAACGAGTTTTAAGGGCTAGAACTTTGTCAAGAAACTAGGCGTAGTTGTATTTGTGTTTGACATTTTCAAATTCAAAAGAAATCAATATTAACAGGATAAAATTAATAGCTAGCGTGTAACATAGTGACTTGAAATGTTTACAATATTTGCGTATAGGAGAATTGTACACAGTTATTCTTTAAATCATAAATTCAACTTCTTCATCAACTTGCAATTTCTTAAGTGAGACACAAGTTTCATCTTTTTTAGGAGGAGGAGGTAATATAATTTGTAATTAAAAAAAAAGGGCGCCAAATATTTGACTCGCCTGGGGCGCCAAGATAGCTAAGGCCGGCCATGCTAGTATCACACTAAAATTGTTGATTAGCGGACTATAATTTCGCGCCATTGAATTTAGTAAAAGTGTATTTGTGTACTTAAGAAGAGGCAAGTGTATCGAAAAAAGTACAATTGTATCGACTCTTGCAACCAGGGGTATTCATGAAAAAAAAATGGGTCGACTTTCCTATACCGGATTCTATGGTTTTTTTTTTTATTTTCTTTGTTTTAGCTGTGAAATAGTGAGGAAACAACTTCAGGTTGAAGTATGTTAGTGTTGGCAGATGAGTAATATTTTACCCAATGTTAGAATTTGAATTGATGATAAAAAATTTCGGGTGAAAAATTAATAATATTAATTGTGAAAACAGCTTTTTATTTATTTTTATTTTATCATGAAAAAAATGCATTTTAACATGAGTATAAGTAATAGTAACTAATTTCATTACACTTTGTAGTGCACGGCGAACGGAGCTCAAAATGTCCTCAAAGGGAAATATTTAGGAAAATTCCCGACCCAAAAAAATCCCATAAATATACGCAGTCTGCCAGTACTAAAAATGACATTTAATCGTGAATTCTGTGCAAAAAATGCGATTTTATTTAATTAATTAAAAATAGAAATATTAATTTCCGACAAAAAAAAAACTGTTTATTTGTGCTTTATTAACGCGTATCTATCGAAGTAGAGCCAAAAAAATCATTTATTTTGTTCGAAATTATGCATTACCGGAGCTTAGGTATGTGTAGTTCTTATAACAATCATAGGATTGTAGTGACAGTTCCGAAAAGGAGTTATTAATGGTTTTTGTTTTCCAACAATAATTCTTTGAGTCCGTAGGAAGAATTAAAGTTTTTTATTTATGATCATGATCACTAAGTGAACTTTCAAAGTTTTTATTTTTTTTCAAATTGAAATTGAGATTAGGTTGCATACTGCTCGCTTGCTTACTAATAATAAGGTGCTTGCTAAGATTATTTGTTCTGTGTGGTGAGTGGTTATCTATTTATATGAGAATTTACACCAAAGCAATTAAACAGTTAGAACAATGTGTCTATGAATACAAAAATTAAAAAAAACAGCTCTTTTCGATTTCTTTACAGGAGCGAATTTGCTTTGTTTTTTTTTTTTTTAAGGCCAGTTATAGCTATTATTGAAATTAATCCGGAAAAATGTTTGAATGGATTCGATCGGAAATCACTCCAAAAAAAAGTGCAGGTGCACACTTATTTTTCAACAAAATTATGAATATGGCCTAATTAAACAATTCCGACTGAATTTCAACAAGGATTTAGGGGCTAGTTATAGCGATTATTGAAATCCATCAGGAAAAAGTGAAACATGAGAAATCTGAAATTGTTTAATGATGAATATTAAGGTACAGTTGTAGCCATCATTGGATTTTTTCTGACAGGTTGGTTATAGCAATCAATCATGTCTGTCACTTCCTTGTTGAAATTCAGCGGGAATTTTTGTCCTGACAGTATACTGTCATTTAAACTGTACAAAATTGAGACACATATTAGAAAATCACATTCTTATGAAAAAATAATGAAGCGATTTTCGATCGATTAGTATGTAATTTGCATTTCTATTCAAAAGAAAACATAGTTTTTTTTTTAATAATTAGCAAGCACTTAAGGGTTTTTTATACCGTTAGTATGCCAGAGACACAGTGAAAAGGGTTGGAAAAGAGGTGCCGGTGTACATTGGGCTTAAATTCCTGAACATTGCAATGATTTGGAAAGACAGAGTGTGGAAGGGAGTTCCACATTCGCTAAGTACGGCTAAAGAGAGATTTATCTATACTGGAGAGTCAAGGGTAAACTAATGGGCATTCCTAGAAGCGCGAGTATTACGGGTAAAATTGCTTGAGGGGGGGATGAATGAAACTGGCTATTTCTTAAGACCACTTACCGTAGAAGTAACGGTAGAATAGAGAGATATACGAAACGTTACGACCGACGGTGGTCTAAGGAGGTGAATGAGTTGGTTATTTCTCTGTCACCAATCATTCTTAAGGCTCTTTTTTGTATACCGTCCAAGAGGCTTAAGTATGTAGCTTTAGCACCAGCTTGAGATTATACTCAAGCTTTGGACGGATATAAATCTTGTAAATAATATGTATGTTGTTTGAACAACGATAGCAACTTAGAGTTGCTTCCACCAATGGCTTTTTCCGTCAATTTCTTTGTTTGGCTGGAGTTATAGCTATTTCACGGGTGCCAAGCCGATCATCAGACTCCTTTGTTAGTGGTGCTGCCTAGTTATTTTTCATATTAATCGAAAAACTTTTTGAGTTCACTTTGGGATTTGAACCTAGGACCAGCTAGTTGTGAAGCCAATGCACTACGCATTGCGCTAACAACTCCACTGATTTTTGGTTTCCTATTGCAGACATTTATTGTTTATCATTTGCAATGAATATAGGCGCATTTTTACAAGCTCCTCAAAGTATGCTATCTTGTTCCGCTTTCATTTTTTCTAATTTCCTATCTTTGTGTCACAACAATTCGTTGCGTACACACAAAGGGTTAGATTATTGAAAGTTTTGACACTAGTCAGTTTATTTGTTATAGTTTGTTTTTGTGTTATTTAACACTGCAGTCCGTCAATTCCATTTATGTTGTTTGAATTGACGGACGCAGTCTAACTGCAGTGTTAAATAACACAAAAACAAACTTGTAAATAATAGCCAGATCAGACGGGGAGAAAAATTTCTTGCACCGCCTTAAGAATTGCGGTATTTTTGGCGACATCGCATATGTGCTCGTTCCACCAGAGGTGATCAGTGATGCACATACCGAGAATCTCGCGATGTTCGACCTCATTGATGCAAGTGCCACTCATGGACAGTGGCAAGAGGGGTATGTCTTGCTTTAACGATACAAGACAGCATTGAGTTTTCGAAGCATTAAACTCTACGCGATTTTGTATTCCCCATTGTACAATACTGTTTAAGTCAGAGTTTGATGAGCTTTACATATTTTGCCGTTGCATTTCCTCATCCGAAGAGGAGGGATGTGAGTCTGGAAACGAATAAGAAAAGCTAAGGATTCTATCGTCAGCGAAATAATTTATTGGATTAGAAGGTAAAGACAAGAGATCATTTACGAAAGTGAGGAAGAGGGTCGGAGACAAAACGGAGCCCTGGGGCACACCAGCATTTATATTGTGGGTTTTACACTTGAATCCGTCCAATTCAAATTGTATTGAACGGTTCGAAAGAAAGTTGAAGAAGAAGGGATTCTTCGATACCAAAAGCACTCATTTTCGATAAAAGAGCTAGGTGCCAGACTTTATCAAATGCCTTTAAAATATCAAGTGCAACGATCTTACTTTCTCCAAAACGATGTAAAGATTTGTTCCACTGTTCGATGAGATACACCATCAGATGAGCTGCGAAAGCCTTACTGCCGGTCATTAAGCTTTCGGTCCTCGAGATATTTCTTGAGCTGATAATTTATCAGCGTTTCCATGACTTCAGAAAGAAGGGACGTAAGTGCAATCGGACGATAATTGGAGGGAGAAGATTCGCCTTTATTTTGGAATTGGCTGGACAAATGCTGTTTTCCAACTGATCGGAACGGAGAAGAATATGATAGATGGAAAAGCTTACACAAGGGTTTTGCCAGCGTGGAAGAACACCTCTTCAGAATAAAAGCGGGGATACCATCCGGACCAGCGGATTTATGTATGTTGAGATCTTTAAGGACTCTAGCTACAGCACGAGTGCGGTAGAAGATTTATCCCATGGAATCATTGACGCGCTCAAGAACTGGAGGAGTCATGACACTCTCTGGCAGCGAAGAGTTGGAGGCGAACTGCCTAGCAAAAAGGTTAGTTTTCGCCAGAGAACTAACAACTGGAGTGTCATTGTCAACGAGCGTAGGGACTGAGAAGAATACTTCATATCTTTTTTACAAATGACCAAAAATTCTGACTGCTTTTGGGACATTGCAGTATTTTTTGCCTCAATTTTTTACATAAATTAGTAATCATATCAGCGCTGAAGTCTACGTCACTATCGCGGAAGCATAGTGACCAGTTAACAGTTAAAGATCCGGAAGAAGTTATTGAGACCGTCCCAGTTGGCTTTCTCGTATTGCCATACGCTTCTCTTCGGAGCTGTTTCTTTAATTGGATTAGTTTGACACGAGAAATTTGCAGATATAATACTATGGTCTGATCTGCCTAAAGGCGTTAATACATTGATAGTGTATTTATCAGGGTTAGACGTAACGAACAAGTCAAGAGTATTTTCCGCTTGGTCATTAATGTCCGATATTCGAGTGAGCTCGGTGATAAGCTTAGTAAGGTGGCTAAACTCAGCAAAGATTTCGGCACACATTCATTTGGTTGTGGTGGGGCCCGAATGGAGAAGCTACGAAAAATTGTGTATGAAATCGCCCGATTTCAGTGTGAGGATATAAGGATACAATTCTTTGGATGGAGTCAGACAGAGCGTCAAATTCGCAAGAAGTTGAAGCTCTGTCCAAATTTGGGCTTCGATAAAGAAAACAGCGAATGATTGGCCTATTTATGGTGAACTTGAACCTCATAAAATTTAAAAAAGGGTTTGAGCAGTGTCCATATTTTGGAAGAAATTGATAAGCGACATCATTCCTAATGTAAACTGCGAGACCATGGTGGAGGAAAAATAATAGCACTAAGCTATACCCATGAATGAGAAATTTAGTAGGATCGGAATTCTCACCTACTTGGGTTTCACTTAGCGACAAAACAGCTGGCCTATTTGAAACAGTTTGGATGTTCGTAGTAAGAAAATTCGTACGTAGCCCACGAACATTACTATAGTCTACTCTGAAATTTTCAGCAGTTGGCCGTAGCTTAGTGGTTAGATGCGTTGGCTGCTAAGCAGAACGTCGTGGGTTCGAGTCCTACTCGTGCCCATAAAGTTTTTATTTTCATCTTTCACAGGTACTGCCTCTTGCAAAGACCTGACAAAACTTCCAAGAGTATCAATCTGTCATGAAAAAGAGCTTCTCAACTTTGCCGTTCGGAATCGGCGTTAAATTGTAGGTCCCCTCAATTCTTCTCACGCACTCAGAGAATTGTTGATGAGAGTAAGCCACTTAGGCCTTGGCTCTTCAGGAGCTGTCGCGCCACTCTATTTATTTTTTATTTTACTCTGAAATTTTCGATCATTGCAATATTCAAAAATTAAAAACCAAAACAGACAAAAACTACCTAAACGAATAACAGTTTTCTTATCGAATCAACACCGCCGCCGCTAGTGTTATGCCTTAGCGGTGACGTGAGTAGATCCGACCCTGTAACTTAAATTGCAATTCTTCTATTCATCCGTTATTGATGACATATCACATCCTCACATGCATACATATACATAGTATAAGCAAAAAAAATCTCATAACAATAAAATGCATAGATAAGCCATGCCACTGTAAGAGAAGGGAAAGTAAGAGAAGATGGGTACTCACATGTGCTGTGTGTAGGCTTTGTTTTTGAGTGGTGCTGGTTTTTTTCTATTGTTTTTTTGTGGGATTTATTTTATTGTTGTTGGTTAAGATGTTGATTTGGTTTCTTGGTTATTTGTTGTTTTTAATGTGTAGGCTAGGTATGAGTGTATATTTGGATATTAGGGTTTTTTCTTGTTATACAAAATTTAAATATATTGCATTTGAAATTAAAACACTAACACCAGATAGCCTGAAACAAAATCCTAGCCAATCCGGCCCTTTTTCTTTTTTTTTGCACAATGCTCGCTCTCAAAACTCAGACAAAAAAACTTTGCTTGTGATCTTTTGTAGTAGGAAATATTATGCGTTCCGGTGAAGTGAGTTAGTGTTGTAATTCGTATTCTAATTATTTTGTTAATCGTCATACAAAAGTTAACTGTTCTGTTTTCTTTTTTTTTTAGATTAAAATGAAAAGTTAAAGTTCCCATTCATATTGCTTACTTTTACTACTGCCAAATTTATTCATTGCTAAGCCATGGACAGCTCTAAAAAGCCAACCAGGACAAATCCTCGAAAAAATGCAAATTTTTTATCTCAATTGCTTTTTGTTTGGGCAATACCAATTTTGTACAAAGGTTCAAGAAAAGGCCTCGGACAGGATGATCTCACAAAGTGCCTTCAAATTGATCGATCTGAAGATCTCGGCGATAAGCTTGAAGAGTGAGTAAAATGAAATAAAATTTGTTTAATACTTAAGCAAGTCAGCTTTTGAATTAGTCAATGGTTTGAGGAATTAACACGTGCTAACAAAAAAGGCAGAAAACCTCTTTTACGTAATGCAATGTTCAGGACATTTTGGACTTCATGTGTTGTAGATGGGTTTATATGCTTAATCTACATAATAATAAAGTAAGTAAAATATAACATAATTTTCATTGAAAACAAAAAGGCAAATGGTTCTTTTATATTTTCCAGATCAACTTTACCAGCCATTCTTGCCCAGCTACTCATCCAATTCCAAGTTCCGTTAGAGCCCACAAGAAATCGCACAATGCGTAGTATAAGTGAAAATAGTGATGGTAAGTTTTTGTTAGCATCTTGATTCAGAAATGTGTCGATCGGTTTTTCATTTTCTCCATTCTTTTCTATGCAAATTTCACATACCGTTAAATACCTAACTACGGTTACTTTAAATTTTTAGAATGAATTATTAACTATTTAATATATATATAAAAGGGCATAGGCTCAAAATGGGGCTTCTTAGTTACTTACTTATTTACTAAAGGTGACGCTACAGTCCGGTGTGGGCTTGGGCCTCAATCAACAGTCTCCGCCAGCTTGCTCGCTCCCTAGGTAGCTGTCTCCAGTTTTGCACTCCAAGTTGATTAAGGTTTTCTTCCACTTGTGTGCGCCACCTGAGTCGCGGTCTTCCTCTCCTTCTACGTCAATCGGAAAAATGTCGAAGGCTTTCCGGGCCGGAGCATTGGTGTCCATCCGCACTAAATGACCAAGCCATCTGAGTCTCTGGACCTTGACCCTTCTGGCTAGGTCCATGTCGTTGTACAATCCGTAAAGTTCGCTGTTGTATCTTCTTCGCCATTCCCCATCAATGCACACGGGCCAAAGATGACCCGAAGAACTGTCCTCTCGCCAGCCTAAGGCACATTCATCCGATTTTGTCAAGGTCCATGCTTCTGCACCATACAGCAGGACAGGGATGATTAGGGTGTTGTACAGTTTTACCTTAGTTGCTCGAGCGAGGGCTTCTCCGCTCAATTGCTTTCTTAGCCCAAAGAAACAGCGATTATCAAGAGTTATTCTTCGTCTGATCTCGGCGCTGGTGTTATTGCCCGTGTTAATAGCGGAGCTTAGGTAGACAAACTCGTCTACTACCTCGAAGTTGTATGCGTCTATTGTGACGTTCTGTCCGAGCCGTCGGCGTCGCGTCGGTGTTGTGTGTCCTTCCTCAAAGACAGCATATACTCCATTTTTCCCTCATTTACCGCTAAACCCATTTTTGCCGCTTCTGTCTCAATTCTCAAAAAGGTCCAATTGACATCACGCTGTGTTCTTCCAATTATAAGTTGAACAGATTTCTGGTGTTGACGGTGGAGTTTTGCACTATCTTCTCAAGAACGATGTTAAAGAAATCGCACGACAGCGCATCTTGTCTGAATCCTTTTTTGACGTCAAAAGATTCCGTAAGCTCATTGCCAACCTTGATGGAGCAGCGTGATTTCTCCATCGTCATTTTGCACAATCGAACGAGCTTGGCAGGGATGCCAAAACTAGACATAGCTTTATACAGTTCGTCTCTGTAGATGCTGTCATACGCGGCCTTAACATAGATGAAAAGGTGGTGGGTATCGATTTGGAGTTCATAGGTTTTTTCCAGGATCTGCCCAAAAGTGAAAATTTGGTCGATGGTTGACTTTCCTGGCCTGAAGCCACATTGGTAAGAACCAATCAGATTGTTGACGAAAGGCTTCAGACGTTCACATATAACGGCAGAGAGGATCTTGAAGGCGATGTTAAGTAGACTGATTCCTCTGTAGTTTACACAGTTGAGAGGATCTCCCTTTTTCAGGATCGGGCAAACAATGCTGAGGTTCCATTCATCGGGCATGCATTCCTCCGACCATATCTTACAGATGATTTGGTGCATGCTCCCATCTAGATCGTCGCCTACTGCTTTGAACAGCAAAGACCATGTGCTCCAGCGGCTTTGTTGGATTTCAGCCGTAATATTGCAGTTTTCACTTCTTCTAGATCGGGTTCACGGTATTGTTGGCTATCATCGTGTCCAATGAAAGGCGGGATTTTGTTCATCGTCGCCATTATACAGTCTAGAGAAGTGGTCTTTCCAAATCCCCAGCATTGACTGCTATTCTACTATGATGTTCCCTTGTTTATCTCTGCAGACATCGGTTCTTGCTCGATGACCTTGAGCCAGTTGTTTTACCTTCCGGTACTTCCGAACTTCATTCCTGTTGTTGGCTCTCTCAACATCCTCGATCTGAAAGAAACCGAGATTTAAGAATTAGAAACTCAAATGATTTAATGATTTGGTAAAGAAACGTGGAATAAGTTATTTGATTGCCTTCCATAACGTTATCTTATTTATTTGTTATTTGCATCGTTTTTTTTTCAATTTTGTTGTACTGTTAAGTAATCTTGCATTCAAAAATATCTTATAATTGACCTCATGACCCAATTTTATTGCTCATAATCCAAATATTTAATATTTTTAATCGCAATTCTTTGATTTTTTTCGATAGACAACAATATATTCCACAAAAACGACAGTAAACCAACGATTGATATAATCCCCTCCAATGTTGATAATGCAACGATGACGGAAGGATTTATGAATCTAATCGCATTTATCTGGGGCGATGTCTATTGCTTAGCTGCTATTTTGATTGTTGGAACTCTAATTGGTTGTTTTTTGAACCATCACGTTGATTTGAGACAGAGACTCTTAGGTGCTCGTATGAGAATTGCATGTTGTTCGTTGATTTACAGAAAGGTTAAGTTATAAACAATCAATATTTGGCTTTTCTTAATTGTAAGTTTTTTTTAGACTCTTCGGTTGTCGAAAAAAACAGCGGGAACCACACCAGCTGGTTATTTAGTAAACCTTCTATCAAACGATGTGAATCGCTTGGACTATGGATTCATTTACATACACTGGATATGGATTCTTCCCTTTCAATCGGTTCTTATTTGCTATCTTATATGGCAAAAGATTGGTATTGCAGCGCTGGTAGGTGTGGTGGGTCTTCTTCTAAAAACAATTCCCGTACAAACGGGTCTGAGCAAACTATCATCGAAATTAAGAATGAAAATCGCCTACAGAACCGACAACCGTGTTGGAATAATGAATGAAATTGTCCAGGGCATACAGGTTATAAAAATGTATGCCTGGGAAATTCCATTTCAATCTGTTGTAGCTGAAGCTAGACGTCGAGAAATCAAACAAATTCGATATGCATCATATTTACGTGGCTTTTACTTAAGTACAATGGTATTTACTGAACGTTCAACTTTGTATATAACAATTGCAGCAGCTGTATTCTTTAAACAAGCAATTACGGCGGACGTTGTGTTTTCAATGGCGCAATACTATAATATCCTACAGGTAAATTTTGACTACACCCTTTTATGTTATAAAGGTTCTAATTGTTTATGAATATAATAGTTGGTAGCAGCAATTTGGTATCCATTGGCCGTTTCTTTTGGAGCGGAAGCCTTAGTTTCGATTGAAAGAATTCAAGATTTTCTTAAATTAGAATCTCATGATGAAAAGGCCAACGGGCTAACACAAAAGACAGCTTTTTCTCCAGATGACAATAATTCGCAGGCGATATTACTTAAGGATATTGATGCCAACTGGGATGCTGAAAAGGAATCACATACTCTACAAAAAATCAACATTGACATAAAAAAAGGACAACTTTGTGCCATAATTGGGCCAGTTGGGGCAGGAAAAGTAAGAAGTAATATAGAATAATAGTAAGAAAGATATAAAATGTATTTATTCCTTTATAATAGAGCTCACTTCTACAATTACTGCTTGGCGAACTTCCTATTATTGATGGGAATGTTCTTATTAACGGTGATATATCATATGCATCTCAAGAGCCTTGGCTGTTTACTGGCACTGTGAGGAGTAACATTTTGTTCGGTGAAACTTTTGATAAGAAGCGATACCATGATATAACGAAATGTTGTGCACTAACAGCTGATTTTGAACAGTTGCAAAATGGAGATAAGACAGTTGTAGGTGAAAGGGGGGCATCACTATCCGGTGGTCAACGAGCTCGAATCAGGTGATTATGGTTTTTTCAATTATAAATAGAATACTTACGCCTAATTTCTTGACAAAGTTCTAGCTCTTAAAACTAGGTTTAGTGAAGTTTTAGAACTCATTTGAGTTCTAAGTCAATTCTTCACCAAGTTCTAACGCGTTAGAACTTCGATTTAGAACTCTTTTATAGTTAGAACTTCGATAAAATTGGATCCTCAAATTCGGGGGTCTAGTGCCTTAGAACTTAGTTTTATTAGAATTTTGTTTTTTTCAACGAGCGAAGTGAATTTGTTGATTTCATATCGGAGGACAGCGTTTACCTTTCGTTGGGAAAAATTCATATTTTACTTGCCCTTGCCTTGTATTAGTATTTGTTGGTAATGAATTATTGTTGGTGTTGTCAAACGACCACGGCACCGTTGTTTCGGTGAAAAAGCTGTACACATGCAACTGTTGGTGGAAAATTGACGGTTTGAGACGGGGTCATTAGAGTTTTGGATATTATGGCTTTTCCAATCAGAGAGTATTGGAAACGTCTGAAGGCTTTTCTCCATTTTATAGGCTGGGAAAGCAAAATTAGGTTCTCAGCAACAATTGGAGGCGTTTTGCGGACGTCGGAATCTGGTGGCATTTCATCAGAATCAAATGATTCTAATCTTATTAGCAAATGGCCATTATATTTTTTAGGTGAAGTATACTTCACCGGTGGCTACAGCTAAAAGAAAGTCCAAACCTTAGTGTAAGCAACTCATCATCAATTCTCTGAGTGCGTGTGAAGGATTGAGTGGACTAACAATTTACCGCCGATTCCGAACTGCAGAATTGAAGGCACTTTTTTTCTTGACTGTTTAGTAGTAGGATTTGAACCTGGAACAGATAGTGCGCAAGGCAGCTGTGAGCACAGAAAACACTATCTTCAACAAGTCCACCCAGCTCCTAGGCTATGCGGACGACATAGACATCATCGGTCGATCCAAGAGACCTGTGCTTGAGGCCTTCACAGCGATTGAAGAACAGGCAAAACTCGTTGGTCTTGAAGTTAATGAGGACAAAACAAAGTACATGCTATCAACTAACAAAGCAACATCTGTCCACCGCCTAGGAAAAAACGTCACTGTTGGTAGCAGCAATTTCGAGGTAGTTAAGGAGTTCACCTACCTTGGAATAAACATCAATCCCACAAACGACACCTTAGTGGAGATCCGAAAAAGAATTACCCTAGCGAACCGCTGCTGCTTCGGTTTGGCCAAACAACTGGGTTCAAAACTCCTCACTCGAAAGACAAAGTGTCTGCTATACAAAACTTTGATTTTACCAGTCCTACTCTACGGCGGCGCCGAGTGCTGGACGATAAGTAAAAAAGGGGAATTGATACTGGGAACTATCGAAAGAAAAATTCTTCGACGGATTTTCGGTCCCATATGCGATGATGGCGAATAGAGAAGAAGGTTCATTCGAGTACTGTACGAGCTGTACCAAGATGTGGATGTAGTCCAGAAGGCCAAGAAAAGACGACTACATTGGCTCGGCCACATCGAGCGAATGGACGACAACGCTCCAGCCAAGAAAGTCTTCTCATCCCTGCCCCCAGGTTCGAGACGACAAGGAAGACCGAACCTACGGTACAATGACCAATTGACTGCGGATGCCAGGGCGCTTGGTTTCGGCGACTGGAGAGTGCATGCGAGGGACCGTTCACGATGGAAGGCTGCAGTATCTCAGGCTGAGATCCTTCATGGACTGTGAGCCGGTTAAGAAGAAGAAGAAGGATTCGAACCCCACATTCTGCGGAACAGCCAACACACTTAACCACCACACCACAAGCATCACAAACACAAACATACGAACATCCAAAGAAACACACATACAAAAAAAAATAAGGGCAAAGTCAAAAAATACTTCTATTTATTTTGTTTCGAATTGACGGAAATTTCTGTCAAAAAATACTGCCGGGTGACTCAAAACTTAAAAAAAAAATGCTAGAACTAGGTTCTAAAAATAACAAGTTCTAAGCGCTTAGAACTCAATGATGATTTTAGGTCGAGGCCTAAAGAAGTGAAGGAATGCCCGAGTTCCAAATATTCTAAAAACTAAGTTATAACGTTAGACCGAGATGCACTAGATGGAGTTCTAAAGGGAATTCAGAACTTTGTGAAGAAATCAGGCGGTAAACAAACATTAATTTACTACCGTGACGTTGATTACTCAGTCAGTAAACTTGACTTTCAAAAAGTCATAACCTTTTAGAAGCTTATACACGATTCACTGCCACTTTAGCCTTCTTATGATTGATTCAATGGATTTTTCACTTGTAAGGATTCTACATTAAATTGGAACAGTCATAGGTTCCGAAGCACACTGCAGCAACCATTGCTTTCTGAATTAAGTTGTTGGTATCTTTTTTCGCCTTTGGTAGAGACTTAAGGCTTTGTTGATACTCTTAACACCGTTTTTACATGTAAGTAGGTAGGTTAGAATGGCTGTTCTGGGCGCTTCAATTACGCCGTTTTGATAACATAAACTCGAAGTTACCTAAAAAGAATAAATTATATAAAGATAAGCACAGTACAGTGCATAATAGAGATTTGGAGTGTTTAAATTCAATTGGTTTTGTTAAGATAGAGAATCAAGTTCCTAATCTTAATACCTGCGAGTTCGCTAAGCTCGCGTAGGAAGGGAGCACCCAAAGCCATTGTACTGGCATTTAGAAAGGCCTGGCACTCACACAAAAAGTGCAGGAGTGTTTACCTCTTCGTCGTATCTCTACAGCTACGACAAAATTCGTTGTGGGGAATACCAAGTTTCAAGGCATGTTGTCCGATTGGCCAGTGGCCTTTGCAAATGGCAACTATCCTGCCAATGTCTGACCAAGGTTTATTCAGAAGTGGGCCATATCTGTCTCGAGATATTGTAGCTGGTGAGATTTTTCCATCTTACGTTAGATTTTTTAAGAAAATGGTTTTGAATGTCCGTTTTCATGACTCCTAAGGGAATACTAACTTCATCAGCTAGGGATATTTGAAGGTTTGATCCCGTCCTGGCCAGTTCATCAGCGATTTCATTATCTTGAATGTCACTGTGCCCTAGTACCCAGACTAGATTAATTTTTATATTGTCGTTGAAACTTGTGAGCTCTTGCTAGCAATCTCTAACGATTCTGGACATAGTCAAGTTGCTGTTTATAGCCTTGATAGCTGCTTGGCTATCAATAAAGATTGCGACCTTTTTTATAATTCCGTCGGATTTGACTGCTTGTTTTAGAATCCTACATGCTACGCTACATCTATCGGGCAGTCTAAAGGATTTTTTAATACCCAGTTCTTCGGAGAAGAAATTTCTTACCAAAGCTTAAGTTTGGTAACGTGTATAGGGTTCTAGTTTTTATTTCTTTAGAATTTTACTATGACCGAAAGACTTTTCAGTCCGCATACTCTCAGTCTTAAAGCACTACAGGAGACTGTTTCGTGAATGTGAAGGTCAATGGGAAAAAGATTCAGAATGACTGTGAGTGCAAGATCTAATTGCTCCCGTAGTTCCAATGCAGGCACTTCTTTGAACTCTTTTTAGCTTATCGATATTATATTTTTTGTCAAGGGCAGGCCACCAAACAATTGATCCGTATGTCAGAATGGGGCGAACTATCGCCGTGTAAATCCTGAGGATCATATTAGGTTTTTATCCCCATTTTTTACCAAAGGTTTTATTGCAAGAGTAGAAGGCGATATAGCTTTCTTTACTCTTTCTTCTATGTTACTTTTCCAATTTAGCTTGGAGTCTAGGATAACTCCTAGGTATTTCGCTTCTTTGGATAAAGCAAGTGGTTGTCCATTAAAAATTGATAGAGGAAAGGAAGGTATTTTATATCTGGTAGTGAATAACATCAGTTCAGTCTTTTTTTCGTTAACTCAAGTCCACATCTAGTGGCCCATTTGCTAACTTTTTTAAGAGCTGTTTTCATGTTTTCACTGAGACGGGCAAATCCCCGAGGACATCAGCACCAGATCGTTGGCATATGCTTCTACCTTAAGGGTATGTGTCCCAGAATAGCGAACTCAGATTTCATGTAAATGAATTTATATGTGTTAGTGGCCTCTACGCCTCCAATCCGGTTGGCCACCGTGGAGGTACATGGCCAAAACCCCCCTTCTAATGAATACAAAAATCAACCACATTATATAAAAAATAATTTAAACTCAAACAGAATCAAGCAATTACATATTGCAACGCTAAACACTAGGGCGCAAAATTATAGTCCGCTAATGAACAACTTTAGTGTGATACTAGCTTAAAATGACGTTTCAGTCATGACTCAAACGTCATTTGAAGCTAGTATCACACTAAAGTTGTTCATTAGCGGACTATAATTTTGCGCCTAGAACTTTACTATCCGAAGAAAAATTTATAGAACTCGAAAATGCCCTCTTAAGATAAACTGGGATGTTATAGGTCTAGCTGAAGTAAGAAGACATGGAGAAAGCATTACAGAACTAGACAACGGCAACGGCAAAGTGGCTTTAACCCCCTCCCCCTTATTTCTCCCTCACTAAATGGTACTATGAGATAATAGGCCGTACGGTAGGAGAATTTTATATTTTACATAGGACTGCATGTGCGAAACGTGCACCATCCATCCATAGCCCATTTTCAAATCCTTTCAGAATCTCACGAGGTATGGTATCAAAACGGCGCACTCAGCGCTAATTGTGTCCTGCGCGAAGCAGGACAGCCATTTCTACCTACCTACCTAGACAACGGCAACATTTTTGCATACTTCGGTACCAAAAAAGGATCCTTTGGCGTTGGAATCATGATAAACAAAAAACTAAAAACGAACATTCTAGAAATAAAAGGTTTTAGCGACAGAGTGATAGGTGTAAGATGTGAATGTAATATATCCATTATTCAAGTTTATGCACCAACTAAGAAGGCAACAGAGGAGGAAATAGATACTTTTTATGATACACTTGAGAGAGCAACAATCCATTTCAAATTTCAAATTCTCTTAACAATTGGCGACTTTAATGCAAAAATTGGATTAAGGGAGAGAGGAGAAGAACAAATTATGGTTGAATTTGGATATGGAGAAAGAAACGCTAGAGGAAGCCGCCTCATCCAGCATATTTGGCAAAACAAGCTAGTGGTGGGCAACTCCTTATTTAAAAAGAAACCACAAAACCAGTGGACTTGGATATCGCCAGACAGGAACTACAAAAACCAATACGATTATATCCTATCAAATAAACGATCTGTTTTAGAAGATGTAAGCGTTTTGAATAATTTCGAGTTTGATTCGGATCACCGACTAGTACGAGCCAAACTGAGAATTAGTCACAACAACAGACAACTCCACAAGACAACAAAGAAGAATATATCAAAGATCCTCACCGATGAAGCCATCAGGAATTACAATATTGATCTACAACAAAGATACCAAATACTTGCATCTAGACATGAGCCATTTCAACACCAATATAACATCTTAGAACGAACAATCAAACAATCTGCAGAAAGACACATTCTGACAGCATCAGCAATGAAACCGCAAAAACTCAAACGAAACATTAAAGCTTATTGAAGAACGTGAGAGTCTACGCCTAAAGGTCAGTCTTAATCCATCCGAAAAACATAATCTTGCAAATCTTAGGAAAAAAATCAAGAAAAAATCACAAGAAGACATCCAAACTTTTAACGACAACTTTTTACAAAATATAATTGAAAAAACAAAATCAATTAAAAAAGAAAATGCTTCATTAAAAACTAATAAAGAATGGATCGTTGCCTTATCCAAAAATGCTAGCAAGACTCATAACAGAAAAGATATCAACAACATAGCAACAAACTTCTACAGCAATTTATACAAAACCCAACTAAACAGTTCTGACTCTCATTCACTTTTAAATGCTGACACAAGCACTGATTGGCAAGAAGAGCAACAGTTTCCAATTTTACTTGAAAGCGAAGTCGAGAATGCGATTCAAAGCTTAAAAAACGAGAAATGCAATGGAAGTGATGGAATTGCTGCAGAGTATTTAAATTACGCAAAATGTTCATTGGCCAACTGGTTGAAAGATTTTCAATCAGGTTTTGGTCACCGAGGAAATCCCAGAACAATGGAAGAAATCCGAAATAATCCTCATCCACAAAAAAGGCAAGACGGACGACATAAACAACTATAGGCCCATTAGTATAATATCTTGCGTTTATAAAGTATTTGCGAAATGCCTTTTCAATAGAATGAAAACAAGCCTAGAATTCAATCAACCTTTTGAGCAAGCTGGGTTCAGATCTGGATTCTCAACAATGGACCATCTTCAAACAATGACCCAAATCATAGAAAAGAGCAAGGAATATAATATAACGCTATATATTGCAATTATTGATTTCGCCAAAGCGTTCGATACAGTTGAGCAAGTATTTATCTGGCAAGCGCTAATTAAACAAGGTGTGGAACCGAAAATTGTTCGTACTCTTCAAAACATGTATAAGGATAATGTTGCGCGCATTAAAACGGAAAGTACTGGACCAATATTTCAGACGACACGTGGAGTACGGCCAGGTGATCCACTTTGACCAGCACTTTTTTCCGCAACTTTGGAAGAGATTTTTCGTAACTTGGAATGGGAAAACAAGGGATTGAATATAAACGGTAGATTTCTATCAAATCTTAGATTTGCAGATGATATTGTTTTAATCGCCACGTCAAAACATGAATTACAAACTATGCTAAACGAGCTTTGTATAGAATGCAAAAAAGTCGGTTTATCCACTAATCGACAAAAAACCAAAATAATGTCAAATGGCACCCATTCCATAATAAAAATTGATGATATCGCTTTAGACTACGTAGAAGACTACAATTATTTGGGTCAAACTATATCATTCATCGATAAAGACGTTAAAAATGTAAACCATAGAATAGCAAGCGCTTGGAGACAATTTTGGAATGTGAAGAATCTGCTGGATCTTAATCTCTCAACCCAAACAAGAAAATGTGTTTTCGACTCGACGGTTCTTCCAGTCTTGACATATGGTTGCCAAACATGGCAATCTACGAGAGCCCTCGAAAATAAGCTCCAATCCAGCCAAAGAGCGATGGAAAGATCGATTCTTAAAGTGAGGTTATCCCAACGGATTAACCACGAAAACATAAGAAACCAAACGAAATTTGAAGATGTTCTTCAAAGAACAAGAAGACTTAAATGGGATTGGGCTGGACACATATTCCGAACCTCAGATGATCGATGGACCAAAATAACAACAGAGTGGACCCCGCGAGACAAGAAAAGAAATGTAGGAAGACAACGCAAAAGGTGGAGAGACGAAATACAACATTTTTGCCCAAACTATTGGAGAAAAGCTTTAGACCGACAATAATGGAAGACGAAGGGAGAGGCTTATACTCATCAAACTTATTGAATAAAAATGTAAAAAAAAACGAAAAACAAAACAAACAAAAACAAAATTGTATACTTTTAAGAGTGAATAAAGCATGAATAATAATAATAACTCTTCACCGATTCCTTTTTTTTTATCTCATACGAGAATTTGCAAGAACCAGTTTCCACGATCACGATCAGGCACATGAAGGAAAAAAAAGGCAATATACGCAGACGACGCACGTCTAGGTAGAAAAGGAAGCAAATTCATATACATACATGCAATGCAATAAAAAAGACCCAAAAAATAAGTATCAAGTGAAGAAATGTGTACATTTTTTCCTTTTTTTCTTTGAGCTAGGAATATGTACAGTATTTTACGGATATAAGAAACAATCATATAAGAAAAACTCGCTTATTAGAAACGCAACCTAAAACACCATGTCTTTTTCTCAAATTTCTCTCTGAAATTGAACGTATATAAGAAACTCGCATATAAGAAAAACACGTTTATAAGAAATACATTTTAATGCACACTACAAATTTTCAAGATCAAAAAAGGACGCATATAAGAAACTAACTTCAGCTCTACTTTAAATGAATTTGATGTTGAATTCCGTTACCTTGAAAGCTTTGAAAATGCAGAATGTTTCGGAGAAATAAATGAAAGAGATCTCAGAAATGAAATGCAAATGATGACAGATGGATCAGATGGGTACGAGGAACCAGATTTAGTTGAACGAGAAGACGAAGGTTTACAGTTACTACCACCGCCAACTAGGACCGAAGCAATTGAAGCGTCCTTTCTCCTAAAGCGTTTTTTTTTATAGTGACGAAGAACAGAGTTTGGATTCTATTCAAGAACATCTTTTCAAAGACATTTCTAAGGATAACATTCAGAAAAAAATCGAAGACTATTTTTTTATATATTGCTGACATATAAACAGTTCCTATAAATATGAAGCTTGAATAATAATATTACTCTCCGAATTTAATTGTGCAGGTATGCAATATTTTGCTTATTGAAGAAAAGACTTATTTTTATTTATTTTTGTTATATTAAGCGTCTGTTTCACAGTGTATAAATAATGTTCTTATTAGTTACCTGCCACTTAAATAAACTGCCAGTTAAATCCTTCTGTTAGTGAGTTTTGTGTTTCACATCAAAAAATTTGTCCAGTTAAAAATATTTTGACAAACATGAAATCAAAAAAGAAGTATTTGCTATATTTTTTCATCAGAGATTCAACCCTCAGGTACATTTTTTGAAGTGTCGAAAAGAATATCCATTTTATTGGAAGAAATGAAAAAAATTTGCCTTTCAGACTTACTAGGGACGAGGGACTTTACCTCGATATCGTTATGATAAATTAATATATTTTGCTTGAAAAAGATTTTTGTCTTTTTCTTTAAATTTAATAATTTTATTTTTATTAAAAACAAATGACAAATCCTTGCCTTTGCAGACTTTTAATTCTATATTTATTAAAAAAAAGGCTAGTCCTTGCTTTTTCAGAATTTTTATTCTATTAACTGCCAGTTAACTACTTTATAGGGCACTTCATCCTCCCTATAAGTTACTTGACACTTTAACTACTAGTTAACTACTCAGATTTTATGAAACGCTATTTTGAATTTAAACTGCTAGTTATCTTCCAAGCTGCTTAACTCGGACTTTACCTGTATATTGTGAAACAGACGCTAAATGTTCTCACGTTTGAAAATAAAAACTTTTAGTTGTTTTTTTTTTTTTTTTTTGAGGTCATAATTTTCAAAAACTTTATACATTGTTTTTTTTTATAAGACATTTCTTTTCTTATATCCGTGTTGCTTATGTAAGAAATATTCTTTCTTATATCCGTTGTTTGCATATAAGAAAAACTCGGATATAAGAAAGAAATGTCCGGGATTTTCAGACTTTCTTATAAGCGTGTTGCACTTTATTATGAAAACAATGCATGTAAGTAGGTACAAGAAAAGTGGTATCATAGATATTGTTGTTGCAGCACGAGACATCGCGATGTGATAAACGGTTAGGTTTTTATTTCTTTTTGTGTTTGTCTAGTTGAAGAAATATAAAAAAGATGAACCTTTATGAGAAGATTATTTATTTATGTTTCCTCTTGCGAGGTGTAAATAAATAATTTTTGAAGAGGCAGGATAACTATTTTATATGAAATGGAAATTCTTTTCTTGGGCGATGATTGCGTTTGTAACCGGCAGGTACCTTTCATCTTTTAGACAGATGAACAGTTTATTCAAAAGAGTCATGAACCTATTAATGAGATTTTTGACCTTACGCAATAAAACGATGCAAGTAGAGGGTTTCTCAGTAAGAGTGCTCTTTTTAAAATTGGATTTTTTTTTTCATGCAAGTGTCAACTCTGAAAGTTGACAGCTGCCACCTCTGTTTATTCTGATTATTAAAAATGGAGTGCTTTTCGAAACAACAACGCGTTATAATTGTGAATACTCTCGCAAACTTCGCAAAATTTTCTGCCGAGAAATTTGAAAAAAAAAAACGGTATCAATTACGGATAGTAAGAATTCTTTGCGTCAACGTACCGGTCGGTGTCTTGAAAACGTTGCTGCTGTAAACGAGAGTATTGCCGAAAACCCGAAAACAAATGGCATTCGTTACAGGAATACCATAACGGACTTCTTGTGGCCTCAACTGCACGGCATGAATCTGGACAACATGTAGTTTCAGCAAGACAGCGCAACCTTCCACACCGCGCATGAAACAATCGACTTATTGCAGCAACGATTTCCAGAACACATTTTCTCACGAAATTCTGATGTCAACTGGCTACCAATATCGTGCGATTTAACGCCGTGCGATTTTTTCCTTTGGGGTTTTGTGAAATCTCGGGTTTATGCAAATAAACCGGAAACGAAACGATTCCTGAGCTCAAATTGGAAATCCAAAGTGTCATCGGTGAGATACAGCCACATCTCTACGCCAAAGTTATGGAAAATTTCATGAAAAGAGTAATGGAATGTCATTGCAGTCGGGGGGTCATTTGCAGATATTTTATTCCATACTTAATCGGAATATATTTTCTTTAGAGGCCAGTTACAGCTTTAATTGGTTTTCATCATTGAAACACATCATTGGAATTTTTCTGACAGGTCGGTTATAGCAATAATTGAAAATTTCCGTCAGGAATTTTTTCCCTGCCGTAATTCTATCATTGGAACTGTGAAAAGTTGAAACATACATACATAGATCACAAAATTGAAACGAAAATCATTGGAATGATTTGTTTAATTTTTTGACATAATACAATCGTAAAGAATCCCTTCAATTTAATTTCATTTTATTTTTTCTAACTTGCAATGAGTGAAAATTTCAGGGTAGTCTACTGTAATGTTCGTGTGCTACGTACGAATTTTCTTGCTACGTACATCCACACTGTTTCAAATAGGCCAGCTGTTTTGGCGCTAAGTGAAACCCAAGTAGGTGAGAATTCTGATCCTACTGAATTTCTCATTCACGGGTATAGCTTAGTGCTAGTTAGCTCTCTCGCGAAAGCTAACCTTTTTGCTAGGCAGTTCGCCGCCAACTCTTCGCGGCCTGAGAGTGCCATGACTCCGCCTGTTCTTGAGCCCGTCAATGATTCCATGGGACAAATCTTCTTCCGCACTTCATTTTCGTGCCCATAAATGAATACTTAGGCAAGGAAAAAAGCTTTCAAAAGCTCCTTGTCAGTTAAGAACAAAATATGTTTCGTTTTTTTTTCTGCAGGGATGAGACATCTGTGTAAATTTCTTATCTGTGCCTTTAGTGTGTGCGAATTATACATAAAAAAAGTTGTTCAAGAAAATGAATTTACAACCGGAAAATAGAAAAATACATTTTAATGAAAAAATGAGTGTGTAATTGAACTTTTTTATGTCAATAAAAATCATTGGAGTGATTTCCGATCGATTGGTAAAATATAACCCAATTTGCACTTCTTTTCAAAAGAAAACGTAGTTAAATATCCATTCAAAGATTTTCCGGATCCATTTCAATGCTAGCTATAACTAGCCTCTTACAATACAATAAAAATATCACAACTCTGTCATAAAATACTTGTCCTTATTTTTAAATGAAAAAGTGCACTCTTACCGAGGCACCCTATACTTATTTTATTTGTTCCAAACGAATAAGAAATAAATTGGGTTCTCCCATTTATTTGGATACCTAGTACCTTACTACCTACCTACCTACACAACATTTTTGAGCTATTCAAGGTGACACAAAAAAATTATATTGCACTAACACTTGTCATATTTATTCTAACAAATCGCAAATCTCTCTCGCAACCACCAAAACAAAAAGATATGATAAGAAATTATCGCACATCGCACAAAAATATCCCACTCTCGTTCATTTTCTTATTATGTCATGTCCAACAACAAAAAACAAAAAGAAGCCACTTACTTACCGCATTCTTTTTATGCGCTTTCTCTATCTCCCGCTCTAACCCTTTTGCCTTTTTCTAATGTCTTCTGTACCTACCGAAAATAAAAAGTGATCATCATCATCTTGCATCTTTCTTCTACTTCTATGTATTGAAGAACAAAAAGTACATTTTCTGTTGAGGAGAAAAAACAACATCAGCAGAAAGCAAAACAAATTGCAGCACCACCTAGTGGCATTCCCTTGAACCCAGCTTCTTTGTGTGTGTGATCGACCATTATTTTTTGACAAAAAACGCAAAATAGACGATTTTTCAAAAATTAAAATAAAAAAGACCATTAGCAAACAAATTATTTTGTTATTTGAATTGAATAAAAAAAATACCAGAAAAAAATAAAAAAAATGTTTGCTAATTTGTTTGCCTATATTTCACTTACAATGACCTTACAAATATTGACATTTTGAAGTTTATTTTTAAATATGTTACAGGTGAAAAATGAAAAAAAAACATCGACGTTAACTGAAACATATATTAATCTTTCATAAAAAAAAATTCAAAAAATTCGAAAATGTATTAATCAATTTCCCGGGCAAACGCGCAAAATGTTAGGCAAAAAATAGGTATTTTTTTATGTTTGTGTCGACAAAAAAATTTGACAAAAAAAATAAAATAAAAATAAAAAAATTGCTCCGTTGAAAACACATATTTAAAGCTTTAAAAAAAGTTTATTTGACTTCATTATCTTTTATATTTTAGAAGTTATACTAAAAAATGCATTCATACTTTTTACGTAATTTGCTCTATTTTTCATTGTTTTTGGAATTTTGTTTGGAAAAAATTATAACAATAATCGAGAAAAAAGCAACGACGTTAAGTGACAGGATATATTGTCAATATAAAAAAAATATGAAATAAATAAAAATATAATATTTAATCCATTTCCCATTAGTTAGCGCAAGCGTCTTTCAAAATGTTATAGTTTTTCCGTTTGCTTGTCGGTTTTGAGGTACATCGAATTTTTATTTATTTTTTTTTAATTACACAAACATTTGACCCTATATAATATAATCGAAAAGCGTTTGTTTTATTAAAATATTCGAAAAATTGCGAACGCTACACAGTTTCGCGCAAAAGTCCAACCAATTTTTACATGGGAAACCTCCCCTCAACTCCACTGTTATCAAGATTACATAAGATTTCGTTCAAAACTAGTAGCCACAGAAGAGGAGATAGAACCCCGGCCTGGGGTGTTCCTCTTTCGGCAAATGTAGGCATGTTGAGATTCGGATAGAGGATTATTAACAAGATTAGCTCTGATTGGCTCGTCCAATAGTCTTTCCAGTGTTTTGAGCACAAAGGAAGAGAGACTAATTGGTCTGAAATCCTTGGGTGTTTCATGGCCACTTCAACCGATCTTGGGAACCCTTCTCCAAGATTCAGGTACGTGAGTCAGTGCTAAGCAGTTGAAGAAAAATACCCTCAGCCATGGAATCATTACATCTTGTAACTCTTGTAGCATGGCTGGGAATATATTATCTAGTCCTGGGGACTTAAATGGTTGGAAGCTGTTTATGGCCCATGAAATAATTTCTTGGGTTATTAAGGCTCTAATGTTGTCCGGTTTTGCTACCTGAGCATACCCTGAGAGTGGTGGTCCCAGGATGCATTCTTTGCAGTCTGGGAAATGGGTTTTCATTAAGACTTCCAGGATCTCTGCAGAATTCACTGTGCAAGTACCATCTACCTTCTTTATGAATGAAGGACAGGAGTGGTCTTTCGATAGGATTTTACATAGTCTGGATGATGCTCTAATGTTATCATTGGATTCACAGTAGTTTTTCCATGATTCTTTTTTGGCTAAAAGATGGTTTTTTTGTATTTCTTTAGACACTCTTTGTAAGGTATCCATTGTTTGCTAGCATAGCAAGCATTGAAAGAGGTTCTCGCAATCTGTCTGAGATTCGAAAGTTCCTCATTCCACCATGGTGGGAGTGATTTCTTACTGCGCCTAATGGGGCAAGATGCTTTATAAGCCGTGTTTAATGCCTTTTCGAAGGTATCAACTGCGGAGTTTAACTCTGTCGAAGAGTTGAGTTCCAGCCAGGAACCTTCTTTAGTTTGGACTTGACTATACGACCACATTTGTTCCAGTCAGTTCTTCTTGGATTTCTAATACATCTGTCAACAACACCATTTTTTTGTTCTCAAGCTTTCCATCTGTTGGCCAAAATTATAACAAAATTCTGGGTTTCCGAAACAAACTTACTTATCCGGCTCACAATCCATGAAGGATCTCAGCCTGAGATACTGCAGCCTTCCATCGTGAACGCGCTCTGGCATCCGCAGTCACTTGGTCCTTGTACCGTAGGTTCGGTCTTCCTTGTCGTCTCGAACCTGGGGGCTGGGATGAGAAGACTTTCTTGGCTGGAGCGTTGTCGTCCATTCGCTCGATGTGGCCGAGCCAATGTAGTCGTCTTTTCTTGGCCTTCTGGACTACATCCACATCTTGGTACAGCTCATACAGTTCTCGGTTGAACCTTCTTCTCCATTCGCCATTGTCGCATACGGGACCGAAAATCCGTCGAAGAATTTTTCGAAAGTGCCCATTATCAATTCCCCTTTTTTACTTATCGTCCAGCACTCGGCGCCGTAGAGTAGGACTTGTAAAATCAAAGTTTTGTATAGCAGACACTTTGTCTTTCGAGTGAGGAGCTTTGAACCCAATTGTTTTGCCAAACCGAAGCAGCAGCGGTTCGCTAGGGTAATTCTTCTTCGGATCTCCACTAAAGTGTCGTTTGTGGGATTGATTTTTGTTCCAAGGTAGGTGAACTCCTTAACTACCTCGAAATTGTTGCTACCAGATGACAGATGTTGCTTTGTTTGTCTTGGCGGTGGATGCTATCATAAGCAGCTTTGAAGTCGATGAGTCTACAATTCCCTGTGCTTCGGTGACTAGGTTTCCTTCACTGTTTCGAAGAGCCTGTGTCCCGATTCTGTAACCAGAAGCTAATTGCTTCGACCTTTTAAAGAAACGTCGGGTGTTGTTCTTGGCCCGAGACTCTTCTAGATCTTTGAGCTGAGAAACTGCGGATGCTCTTTTCTTCCTTCGCAGGGTCTTTTTTTCATTTCTTCTTTTTGTGCGGTACTTTTCTCTTGCTGCTCTTGTTTTCCGTCGCAGCATCTGCAAACGTGCATTTTCCGTCTCTCTTTTCAATATCGCGCACTCATCATCATACCACGGGTTCTTTTTCGGGGGTGGCTACATTTCTCTCGGCTACATTTTTTATTATTTCGCGATATTGGTTCCACAAGGTGTTGACGTCTGTGATATTTGGGAGGACGGCGGAGAGTCGCTCACTCAGGCGCTCACTGTAGTCTCTGGCATTCTCCTAGGTGCAAAGGCATCCGATGTTGAACTTATTTCTTTGGGCCGCACGTGTTTTTTTTTCGAAACAAACCCTGATAGAAACTTAGGTCCCAGGTTGCTGTTGTTTTGTATGATAACATTGACCCTACTCTGTTTAAGTGGAAAATAAAACACCCCTATTAAAGAACTCATCGCCGATACCTGCCTTTATCGAGTGTGGCTTTTTGGTGTTCTCTCATACGTTCCAAAACAATTGTGAGGCTATGTTGGATTTCCATCAATTGACCAATCTGCAGATCTCATCTCATCTCTGCAGAGGGTGCGAGTTTGGGGATTGTTGCTTTGGGCCCTGTGACTAAAGAAATATCAATTTTTTTAATGATTTATAGTTTTGACCAAGTTGATGTTTATGTTGATTTGAGAACAATTGAAGTGGTGATTCTCATCGGCTTTGTTGGTCTTTTTGATGGTTAAATGAAAACAGTTTTCATCTGATTTTTCCCAACGTTTCGACGGTGATTGCCGTCTTCTTCAGGGGATGTCTTTATTCACAAAAATGACAAAAATATGTTTAGTTTAATACATACGAATATTATGTACAGCGTATAAGTATGACTTACATTGAGTTGAATATTAAAAAAACATTAAAAACAATTGGAACAAATATAAATTAAAGCGCTTCCGATGTGAAGGCTTGTCAAATGTCAACTGTTAAATTTGAACTGTATAATTATTTGTGTTTGAAACTAAGGAACAGTAAACGGCGGATATGTTTTGAGTGTCTTGTTTGCAGTTCATATTGTTTTTGTTATTTATTATGTGAAGTGTTTCTAATGTGTAGCGTTTAGATGTGTGTTTCTCCGTTGCAAGAATTTCGGCTCCTTCAAAGTCTGGTTGATGTCCTGTTCCTATAGCGTGGCATGCTAGTGCTGTCTTTTCAGAGCTTTTTTGGCGAATGTCAGATTTGTGGTTAGCTATTCTTTGTCGAAGGAGTTGTTTGGTTGTGCCAATTTAGCAGAGATTGCATGGTTGGTCCGGTTTTCCTTTGCAGTTTATTTTGTAAACTACGTCTGAGCGGCGATCCTTGTCCGTTTTCGTCTTTAGGCATGTAAATAGAGATGCAACTGTCTGGTTTGACTTATATGCTAAGTTCACGTCTGGGTTGTTTTTGGCGACAACTTCTTTGAAATTTTCGGAGAGTTTGGGAACATACACAACACTTTTGTAAACACCTTTCTTCTCTTCCAACCTATTTCCGGAAGAAACTTGATGTTTTTGACGAAGTATCAAGTTTCTTATCATTTCTATTGGAAAGCTATTGTCAATGAGTATTTGTGTCACTTTTTTCTCATTGGCGGAGTGGTATTTTGGGTCACTCAACGCAAAGACTTTGCTTATGAGATTGGATGCTGTGTTCATACGTATGTGTTTGGCTTGATTAGATCGGAAATTGACAAGTATACCAGAAGGATACGGCATCTGGAAGACTTGTCAATTTCCGATCTAATCAAGCCAAACACATACGTATGAACACAGCATCCAATCTCATAAGCAAAGTCTTTGCGTTGAGTGACCCAAAATACCACTCCGCCAATGAGAAAAAAGTGACACAAATACTCATTGACAATAGCTTTCCAATAGAAATGATAAGAAACTTGATACTTCGTCAAAAACATCAAGTTTCTTCCGGAAATAGGTTGGAAGAGAAGAAAGGTGTTTACAAAAGTGTTGTGTATGTTCCCAAACTCTCCGAAAATTTCAAAGAAGTTGTCGCCAAAAACAACCCAGACGTGAACTTAGCATATAAGTCAAACCAGACAGTTGCATCTCTATTTACATGCCTAAAGACGAAAACGGACAAGGATCGCCGCTCAGACGTAGTTTACAAAATAAACTGCAAAGGAAAACCGGACCAACCATGCAATCTCTGCTAAATTGGCACAACCAAACAACTCCTTCGACAAAGAATAGCTAACCACAAATCTGACATTCGCCAAAAAAGCTCTGAAAAGACAGCACTAGCATGCCACGCTATAGGAACAGGACATCAACCAGACTTTGAAGGAGCCGAAATTCTTGCAACGGAGAAACACACATCTAAACGCTACACATTAGAAACACTTCACATAATAAATAACAAAAAGAATATGAACCGCAAACAAGACACTCAAAACATATCCGCCGTTTACTGTTCCTTAGTTTCAAACACAAATAATTATACAGTTCAAATTTAACAGTTGACAGTTGACAAGCCTTCACATCGGAAGCGCTTTAATTTATATTTGTTCCAATTGTTTTTAATGTTTTTTTAATATTCAACTCAATGTAAGTCATACTTATACGCTGTACATAATATTCGTATGTATTAAACTAAACATATTTTTGTCATTTTTGTGAATAAAGACATCCCCTGAAGAAGACGGCAATCACCGTCGAAACGTTGGGAAAAATCAGATGAAAACTGTTTTCATTTAACCATCAAAAAGACCAACAAAGCCGATGAGAATCACCACTTCAATTGTTCTCAAATCAACATATCAATTTTTTTCTTTCTTTTTGTTAGCCTGGCAAGAGCTTTATATAAAAAAGCTGCAATATATCTTTTTGATGATCCCTTAAGTGCGGTGGATGCACATGTTGGAAAACATTTATTCGACGAAGTTATTGGACCTCGAAGTCGGTTAGCAAATGAGAAATCCACTCGTCTTCTTGTCACACATCAAGTACATTTTCTTACTGAAGCTGATTGGATTGTTATCATCGAAGATGGAAAAATATCAAGACAAGGAACGTGGAACGATCTGGCAAACAGTGACCTAGACTTTGCAAAGTTATTAGAACGTCCACAAATGGAAAATGATAACGAGTCCAGTTTAGCCGATAGTTTAAGTCAAGAAATAACATACGAAGACGACGATATCCCATTTATCGATGGTGGTTACCAAATGCTTCGACAGCGTAGCCACTCAAGTACAAGTACTCTAAAAAAATCGGTAATTTCTTTTGATATTCTTTATGTATAAACAATTTTAATTTTTTACGATTTATTTAGACAAGTTCAGAAAAGGACTTTAATGACCACCAAGAAACAGTAGAAGATCAAGCTGAAGGAGGAGTTTCTGCTAGAGTATGGATCAGTTATTTTCGAGCTGGTGCAAGTGTTTGTTCGCTTTGTTTACTTGTTTTTGTGATGATATCTTCTCAAGTGGTATGCAGTGGATCAGATTATTTTGTGAATATTTGGACGCAGCAAGAGTTCTTAAGAACCGCTCAGAAACCAACAATGCTGACAACACATGAGTGTCTTTATATTTACGGCGCCCTAATTTTACTTGTTGTAGCTGTAAGTTATGCTCAAAACAGATGTGCAGAATTTCTGCAAGCAGCGCTTCAAGCAAAACGCACGTGCAGAAATTCTGCCAAGTATTGTCAAGAAACAAACGACACCTGCAAGAATTTTATTGATTTGGTTGTATGCTCTTCGAGTAGGACACAGAGGAGAGAAGGCAGGGTTTTGTAGACCGCAAGGGGACCATAAAACTGCCCTCTTAAAATAATAGAAACAAGAGAATAGGGATTACAATTACTTACTTACTTACTTAAGGTGGCGCTACAGTCCGTTGTGGACTTGGGCCTCAATCAACAGTCTCCGCCAGTCAGCTCGGTCCCTAGCTAGCTGTCTCCAGTTTTGCACTCCAAGTTGATTGAGGTCCTCTTCCACTTGTGTGCGCCACCTGAGTCGCGGTCTTCCTCTCCTTCTGCGTCCCTCGGGAATAGTGTCGAAGGCTTTCCGGGCCGGAGCATTGGTGTCCATCCGCTCTAAATGACTGAGCCATCTGAGTCTCTGGACCTTGACCCTTCTGGCTAGGTTCGCGTCGTTGTACAACCCGTAAAGTTCGCTGTTGTATCTCCTTCTCCATTCCCCATCAATGCACACGGGGCCAAAGATGACCCGAAGAATTTTCCTCTCGAAACAGCCTAAGGCACATTCATCCGATTTTGTTAGGGTCCATGCTTCTGCACCATATAGCAGGACAGGGATGATGAGGGTGTTGTACAGTTTAACCTTAGTTGCTCGAGATAGGGCTTTTCCAATCAATTGCTTTCTTAGCCCAAAGAAACAGCGATTAGCAAGAGTAATTCTTCGTCTTATCTCAGCGCTGGTGTTATTGTCCGTGTTGTTAGCGGAGCCTAGGTAGACAAACTCCTTAACTACCTCGAAGTTGTATGCGTCTATTGTGACGTTATGTCCGAGCCGTCGATGTTGGGTGTCCTTACTCGAAGACAGCATGTACTTCGTTTTTCCCTCATTTACCGCTAAACCCATTTTTGCCGCTTCTGTCTCAATTCTCACAAAGGCGCCATTGACATCACGCTGTGTTCTTCCCATTATATCAATATCATCGGCGTACGCGAGAAGTTGAACAGATTTATAGAAGATAGTGCCTCTGGTGTTGACGGTGGAGTTTTGGACGCACGACAGTGCATCGCCTTGTCTGAATCCTTTTTTGACGCCGAATGATTCCGCAGCTCATTGCCAACCTTGATAGAGCAGCGTGAGTTCTCCGTCGTCATTTTGCACAAGCGAACGAGCTTGGCAGGGATGCCAAAACTAGACATAGCTTTATACAGTTCGTCTCTGTAGATGTTGTCATACGCGGCCTTAAAATCAATGAAGAGGTGGTGGGTATCGATTTGGAGTTCATAGGTTTTTTCCAGGATCTGCCGCAACGCGAAAAATTTGGTCGATGGTAGACTTTCCTGGCCTGAAGCCACATTGATAAGGACCAATCAGATTGATGACGAAAGGCTTCAGACGTTCACATATTACGGCAAGAATTACAATTAGTGTCTTTAATTTCGAAAACGCACAATATTTTAAATAATCGACTAGCGATAATTTCGTTCTTCTTGTCATCGTCCCACAAGTCCAGCTCGGTTAGGTCCTTAAGCAGATGCTGATTGGCCGGACAGAACTCGTCGGTTGTAGTTTTTCGAAAAGTACGGTTCGAAGATGCTGTTTGCTTAGGAGCCACGAGCAGGGAGTTGCGCACTCCATGCTTGACGATTTTCTCCTTCAGAGCGGCCCAATCCTAGAGAACGGTTAGTTTTATTCCACATACCGTATTGCAGGATTCCCTTGCTCACCGAAGTGCCTTCGTATGTTTCATAGGGCCATCCTTGGCGGCCAGTTCGCATCTGGCTTCCAGAGCTCAATAGTAGATGGTCTCGAAGACCTGTTGGTTAAGTAACTGGGCCTTCACTCTCGAACGGATGACGCATAGTATTCAAAGCATCAGCCAGACCTTGAACTCCAATTCCAATTGCACGATGTCACATATTGGACTTCTTAGTCTCCAGCACTGTAAATAGTTGACATCGATGATTTTGTTGAGATTTTTCGTCACTATTTTGGTGACTTCTTTGAGCTTCTGGAAACCGTATTTCTTCTGTGGCGTGATAAAAGCATTAAAAGCGATCGACGCCAAATTGCAGACAGTTATTTCAGCTGGATTTGAATACTCGACAATTTTTGTGCACAGATTACTGCATTTGATTGTTCCGATATTTTTTTAATTCGATTTGCGATTGCAGGCGTCCTTGTAGAGCATGTAGGGTGTTCCGGTCTCGACCTGAGATTCGATAATGGCAAACCAGAGGGCTTGAGCTTTGGTTGTTCGATTGGTGCGACCTCCTTCTCGTAGCGAGTGTAAAGCTTCGAATTTTTCACCCCAGACTTCGTACAATCCGTGACATTTTTGCGGACACATGAGCGACCGTCGTCCTCGACACGTTTCATGAACAAATCAGGAATCTACAGGGCATAAAAGAGATCACGTGCGCGAGTTGCTTCTTCAAGTCAAGGAACTCAAAAATGTCCGAATGCCAGGGTTCTAGATAAATGGCGAATGCCCCTGGTCGCTTGCCACCTCCTTGCTCGAAGTACCGATCTACGTTGTTGAAGACTCAACATAGGAACAAGTCCATTTGAAGTTCCATTCGTGCCGGCAATGAAAACTAATTAAAGTTTACCTATTTTGCTTATTTAATTTTCCAAACTGCCAATTTGAAATAACACACACTGTCAACAGTGTCAATATAAGTATTGCCAGATAGCAATTATTTGGAAAATTAAGTTTTTCAATTATGGCTGCAATGAAACTAGGCAGAAAATTTAGAAATAGAGACATCACGCAGCGCTGTTCTGCATGCAGAATTTGCTCCCATAAGAGCCTGTGTATTTTTAATTTTACTGCACAGAAATTCTGCACATCTGTTTTGAGCTTTACTTCTATTCCGAAAAAAAAAACTTATTTTTGAGATATGTACAACATATATTTTTTTGTTTTTTAAAGATGACAATTTTACGTGGATTTCTATTTTTCAAAGTATGCATGCACGCTTCAAAAGTATTGCATGACCGGATGTTTGGTTCCATTCTTCACGCAACCATGAATTTCTTTGATTCGAATCCTTCAGGGAGAATTTTGAATAGATTTTCTAAAGATATGGGTGCCATTGATGAATTTCTACCTAAGGCCATGATGGATTTTATTCAAATTGCTTTAGTTATGGTCGGAATTCTTATCTTGATAACAATTGTCAATCCAATTCTTATAGCGAGTCTAGGAATTGCAGTGTTGGTATATCTTTTGGTGCTGAAGATCTATCTAAGGCCTTCACAGGACCTTAAACGTTTAGAAGGAATTTGTAAGAAAATTTGTATAGACTTGTACTTGTACTAGTTCTTAAGTTTGTAATTGTATTTCAGGTCGTAGTCCAGTGTTTTCACATCTTTCAGCTAGTCTAAGTGGAATATCAACTATCAGAGCTCGAGGTTTGCAGGACTTGGTTACTAGAGAATTTGACAATCTACAAGATGTGCATAGCGCTGTTTGGCAATTAACAATGGCATCGAATACAGCCCTTGGTCTCTGGTTAGATTGCGTTAGTTGCTGTTTTCTCACGACAGTGGCCTTAAGTTTTATAGTTTTGCAAAATCGTAAGTTAATTATAAACGGTCCGCCAAATACCTTTTTTTTTTTAAAACTACTAAATATTTTCTTAAATTCCTTTTTTTATTTGAAAGTGCAATCCTTCCGGTTAATAATGGAAAATAATTTCATTCAAATGGCTGCCTCAGCTGGCCATGCAGTAGCCTACACGATCGGTCCAATTTTTAAGCACATTATCGATTGTGTGCAGCTGTGTTTCACCAATGGCTTCACGAATATTGTCCTTTAAAGTGTCAATTGTCTCTGGCTTGTCGGCGTAACAGTTATCTTTTACGGCACCCCACAAATAGTAGTCCAACGGTGTCAAATCGCAGCTCCGAGGTGGCCAAACGACATCAGATCTGCGGCTGTTAATGCGATCTTCAAAAACAGGGCGCAAAACATCGAGTGTAGCTTCGGCTGTGTGGCACGTAGCGCCGTCCTGTTGAAACCAAATGTTGTCAATATCCTCCTCTTCAATTTTTGTGAACAAAAATTCGTTCAACATGGCCCGATAACGATCGCCATTGACTGTAACGGCCACTCCTTGCTCATTTTCGAAGAAAAATGGCCCAATTATGCCTCTGGACGAAAATCCGCACCAAACAGTGACTCGTTTTGGGTGTATCGGCTTTTCAATGTATGCGTACGGGTTTTCTGTGCCCCAAATGCGACAATTTTGCTTGTTTACATACCCGCCAAGATCAAAATGAGCTTCATCTGAAAAGATGATTTCTTTTGGCATCCTCTCTAAGTCGATCGCAGGCCCAGTTGGCTTCAACTCCTGAAACAATTGGACTTGGCATGGCATCATACCAAGGTCTTTGTGCAAAATTCGTCTCAATGATGTCTCCGAAATGTTCAATTGTTGAGAACGACGGTGAATTGATGTTGATGGCGCTTCACTTTCTGCCTTTCTGCCACAGCAGCAATATTCTCGGGTGTAGGCACTGTTTTTGGCTTTTCACGCTTTGGTTTATCGATGAGGATGCCAGTTTCTTTCACTTTTTTCACAAGATAACGAACATACGGAGCTGACGGTGCTTCTCTTCTTCCAAAATCCGTACGCAATTTTCGCACACATTCTGCAACATTACCATGAATTTCAAAGTAATGTCGCAATATTTCCCAGCGTTGTTCAAGCGTATGCACAACCATATTCGTTCATCGGAAGGATAAAACTAATTATCTGTCAAATCAGACATGAGCTAAGTGTTACCATTCACGAAATAAGCATTAGTTGAAAAAAAAACGTTAACTGGCGGACCCTTAAATTAATATTTGTGTAACGTTTAAACTATTTGTTTTTTTTTTTTACATTTAAGAAACGTTTAGTGGTAATGTTGGCTTGGCTATATCACAGGCAATGATCTTGACAGGAATGGTTCAGTATGGAATAAGACAGGTAGCTGAATCGCTCCAACAAATGACAAGTGTAGAGCGAGTCCTTCAATATACGGAACTTGATCAAGAACATCAAATCGACAAAAAGCCTCCTGCGGATTGGCCAACAAAGGGCGAAGTTAAATTTAAGGATATGTCATTGCGTTATGACCCCAATGGTTCACCAGTTTTAAAGCATTTAAACATTGACATTCAACCAGGATGGAAAGTTGGTGTTGTTGGTCGAACTGGTGCCGGAAAATCGTCTCTCATTGGTGCGCTTTTCCGATTGTCTCATATAGAAGGCGAAATTTTCATTGATGGCATTGAAACTGGAACAATTTCATTGGAAGCACTTCGTTCGAAAATATCAATTATACCTCAAGATCCTGTTCTTTTTTCAGCAACAATACGATATAATCTCGATCCCTTTGGACTATTTCCAGATGCTGACTTGTGGAGAGCCTTAACAGAGGTAAAACATTGTTTCTTTAGTTTTATATGTTTTATTTGAAGTATTTGTTTACAGGTGGAATTGAAACAATCTATACCAAGTCTTGACTATTTAGTTACTGAACGAGGAAGCAATTTCAGCGTTGGGCAAAGACAGCTTGTATGTCTTGCAAGAGCGATATTGCGAAACAACAAAGTATTGGTATTAGATGAAGCCACTGCCAACGTTGATCCACAGTAAGTTTAAAATTATTAAGTCAAGAGTATAAAATATGAACCCGTTTTTTTCAGAACGGATGCTCTTATCCAAAAGACAATTCGTGTAAAATTCAAACAGTGCACTGTACTTACTGTTGCTCATCGACTTCACACTGTTATGGACTCAGATCGAATTCTGGTAATGGATGCAGGATTTGCAAAGGAATTCGATGTTCCATATATCCTACTTAAGAATCCCAATGGTGCTTTGAAGCTCATGGTTGAAGCAACAGGTCCGAATGATGCCGATTATTTGAGGAAAATTGCACGTGATTCATATAAATCTGTTTCATGAGATTGATTCTCACTTTAACCTAAAACTTAAAAATTTACTTAGCATAACCTTACTTAATTTTACAATTGTTTGTTTTTTTTTCTTTGTTTTGTTGCTGTTATAAATACCTCCTAGCACAAGATACATACTTAAAGTATGCACATCTAATATGTGCACCCAATAAACAAATGGTTCTGCTTTTGTGCCTTTTGTAAAGATTCAAACTGTTAACTTAAAGTTGAAATTAAGGTTTATATTGTATTTTTTTTGTATATAGATATAAAAATTTCAAAAACTTTTTATAAACCATACACATTTATGTAACAAATAAAAATAATTTACAATTTTTTGTATAAAATTATTGGGTATTATTATTATAATTTATTAACTTACTTACTTACTTAAGGGGGCGCCACATTCCGGGGTGGACTTGGGCTTCAACCAACAAACCTCTCCAGCCAGCTCGGTCCCTAGCTAGCTGTCTCCAGTTTTGCACTCCAAGTTGATTGAGGTTCTCTTCCACTTGTGTGCGCCACCTGAGTCGCGGTCCTCCTCTCTTTCTACATTCCTCGGGAATAGTGTCGAAGGCTTTCCGTGCCAGAGCATTGGTGTCCATCCGCTCTAAATGAATGAGCCATCTGAGTCTCTGGACCTTGACCCTTCTGGTTAGGTCTATGTCGTTGTACAACCCGTAAAGTTCGCTGTTGTATCTTCTTCGCCATTCCCCATCAATGCACACGGGGCCAAAGATGACCCGAAGAACTTTCCTCTCGAAACTTATTCTGTTTTGCACATTCATCCAATTTTGTCAAGGTTCATGGTTCTGCACCGTACCTACAGCAGGACTGGGATGATGAGGGTGTTGTACAGTTTTACCTTAGAGAGAGGGCTTTTCCACTCAACTGCTTTCTTAGCACAAAGAAACAGCGATTAGCAAGAGTTATTCTGCGTCTGATCTCGGCGGTGGTGTTATTGCCTTAGCGGAGCCTAGGTAGACCAACTCTTCTACTACCTCGAAGCTGTATGCGTCTTTTGTGATGTTCTGTCCGAGCCGTCGGTGTTGGGTGTCCTTCCTCGAAGACAGCATATACTCCGTTTTTCCCTCATTTACCGCTAAACCCATTTTTGCCACTTTTGTCTCAATTCTCACAAAGGCGCCATTGACAGCACGCTGTATTCTACCCATTATATCAATATCATCGACGTACGCGAGAAGTTGAACAGACTTTTGGAAGACTGCCTCTGGTGTTGACGGTGGAATTTTGCACTATCTTCCCAAGAACGATGTTAAAGAAATCGCACGACAATGCATAGCCTTGTCTGAATCATTTTTTGACATCGAAAGATTCCGTAAGCTCGTTGCCAACCTTGATGGAGCAGCGTGAGTTCTCCATCGTCATTTTACACAAGCGAACGAGTTAGGCAGGGATGCCAAAACTAGACATAGCTTTATAAATTTCGTCTCCGTAGATACTGTCATACGCGGCCTTAACATAGATGAAAAGGTGGTGGGTATCGATTTGGAGTTCATAGGTTTTTTCCAGGATCTACCGCAAAGTGAAAATTTGGTCGATGGTTGACTTTCCTGGTCTGAAGCCACATTGATAACGACCAATCAGATTGTTGACGAAAGGCTTCAGACGTTCACATATTACGGCAGCGAGGATCTTCTAGAAGATGTTAAGTAGGCTGATTCCTCTGTAGTTGGCGCAGTTGAGAGGATCCCCCTTTTTTAGGATCGGGTAAACAATGCTGAGGTTCCATTCATCGGACATGCACTCTTCCGACCATATCTTACAGATTATTTGGTGCATGCTCCTATCTACTAGAACTAGATCGTCGCCTGCTGCTTTAAACAGCTCGTCAGCTAGATCATCTGCTCCAGCGGCTTTGTTGGATTTCAGCCGTGATATTGCTGTTTTCACTTCTTCTTGGTCGGGTTCACGGAATTGTTGGCTATCATTGTGCGATGAAAAGCTCCTGCCTAATGGTGGAATTTTGTTCGTCGTCGCCGTTATATAGTATACAGAAGTGGTCTTTCCAAATTCCCAGCATTGACTGCGATTCTACTATGATGTTCCCTTGTTTATCTGTGCAGGCATCGGTTCTTGCTCGATGACCTTGTTGTACCTTCCGGTAGAACCTCCGAACTTCATTCCTGCTGTTGGCTCTCTCATCATCCTCGATCTGACACTTCTCATGCTCCCTCTTTTCTCTCCTGAGGCCGGCGTATATGAATGAAAGAGTATTCGTTCATTCGTTGTTCGTGATTATGTGAATACTAACCTTACACTGGGTAAAATATAAAATATTACTCGCTCGCAACACTAACATTCTTCAACGTGAAGTTGTTTCCTCATTATGATGGCATTGTCAAGGTTGTTCGCCATGGAACGTCGCAACGTCGCTTCTCTCGTCATCAAAATGATTTTCATTAGGGGTTGCAGTACACAAATGCAAGTGAGCACAACCGCTGACAGCAGTCTCGAACTCAGAAGGAGTATAAAAACAAATTTATAAAGCAGTTAAAATTATGAATTGTTTTATTTATTTTTAAATATTTATAACTTTAATTTGGATAGTTTTAACAATACTTCTCTCCTATACATAGTTAATTTGTAAAGAAAGCTTTGAACGCGTGTTAAACAAATAGTTGTAGTAGAACTGATTTTGGTATTTTCCTTTTGGCCTTTTCTGTCCACATTACAAGCGGCGATTTGATAAGTGAGTATTCCTGCGAGGAAATTCCAGATAGTGAGTTGTGGCCATAGAACTCTTGTAAAGTATAGCACCGATGTGTAGAGCTAGAAAACAATAGTTTTAATATAATTAATGAATTAAAGTAAGTAATTAAATAAGACTCAGGCCGTCAGAAATTTAACCAGGGGTGGAATCGTGTAAGGTGATTTGTGATCGGTGATAGTGGCAAGACTGCCAAGCAACAATCAGAGATGCCGCCTCTGAGGTGCTGGGGTTTACACAGCCACCACAACGAAACCCCTGGTTTGACGATGAGTGCCAGCGAGCACATGCAGCTAAACAAGAGGCATACAAAGCGGCGCTTCAAGGAAGGACACGAGCAGCTCGTGAGCTCTACGAGCAGAAAAGGAAAGAAGAGCATAAACTTTTCAGAAAGAAAAAAAGAGAATGAGAAGCGCTTGATCGAGGAGATAGAAGGACATTACAACAGGAATGAGGTTCGAAAGATTTACGAAAAGGTGAAACACACTTCCAGGGCTTATACACCCCGAACCGAAGCCTGTAGAGACCATCATGGGAACATCGTAGTGGAACCGCAGTCAGTGCTGAGGATATGGAAAGACCACTTTTCCAAGCTGTATAATGGCGCTGACGAGCAAATTCCACAAGAAAAACAGAACCATTGAATTTGGGTGAAGCAGGCCAACAATTACACCCACCCGATATTGATGAAGTAAAGATAGTGATATCTAAACTTAAGTCGAACAAAGCCGCTGGAGCAGACGGGCTAGCCTCCGAACTGTACAAAGCAGCTGGAGATGATTTGGTTAGGAGCATGCACCAGCTCAACTTCAAACATTGGTCGTATGCCCGATCCTCAAAAAATCAGATCCCCCGAACTGCACCAACTACAGAGGTATAAGTCTCCTTAACATCGCCTATAAGATCTTGTTTGCCGTGCTGTATGAACGTTTGGAGCCCTTCGCCAACAATACCTGATAGGTTCTTATCAGTTTGGCTTCAGACCCGGAAAGTCCACCATCGATCAAATATTCACCCTATGGCAGATCTTGAAGAAGGCCCAAGAACTTCAAATCGATACCTACCACCTTTTCATCGATTTCAAGGCCGCGTATGACAGCGTCTATAGAGATTAATTATATAGAGCAATGTCTAGTTTTGGCATCCCAGAAAAACTAGTCCGTCTGTATAAGATGACAATGGAAAACTCACGCTGTTCCATTATGGTCGGAAAAAAACTAACGGATGCTTTTGATGTCATGCGATGCGTTGTCATGCGATTTCTTCAACATCATTCTTGAACATTTTTTGCAAAACTCCAACACCAACACCAGAGGTACAATCTTTCAAAAGTCCGTCCAGCTACGCGACATTGACTTAATTGGAAGAACACAGCGTGATGCCAGTGTAGCGTTTGTGAGTCTTGAGACGGAGGCCAGGAAGATGGGTCTAGTCTAGAAAGGACAACCAACATAGACAGATTTAACTTCGATGTAGTTAAGGACTTCGTCTACCTAGGATCCCCTATCAACTCAGACAACAACACCAGCGCTGATGTCAAACAAAGAATCACTCTTGCCAATCGCTGCTTCTTTGGACTTAGAAGGCAATTGAGTAGTAAAGTCCTCTCCCGAGCAACTAAAGTGACGCTCTACAAAACCCTTATTATACCGGTCCTAATGTATGGTGCGGAGACATGGACCATGACAACGCTTTGGGCTGCTTTGAGAGAAAAATTCTTCGAGTGATTTTTGGTCCTGTCTGCATAAATGGAGAATGGAGACGAAGATTCAACCAAGAACTGTACGAGCTGTACAGCGACACTGACATAGCCAGAAAAGTTAAGGTCCAACGACTTAGATGGTTGGCTCGTAGCCTTCGAATCCAACCCGGAAGGACGTCGCAGAAGAGGAAGACCGCGACTCAGGTGGAGCACACAGGTGGTAGAGGACCTGAACCAACTTGGCGTGCGAAATGGAGACAGCTAGCTAGGGACCGAGCTGGCTGGAGATATTTGTCGGGTGAGGCACTGGTCCGACCTGGACTGTAGCGCCACCATAAGTAAGTAAGTAATAGTCCAGTCAATGAACGAAAAAAATTGCCTTCACCTCAAAAAAAATCCAACAGTTTTGAAACTTGGCACACTTACTAAGGGATGTCTGGTGATGACCCAAAAAAAAGTCCCCAAGAATCCAACGTGAGCTCTAGCGGCAGTTAAGAGAAACATGGAGTTTGTTTCAGTTTTTCACGTTTATCTCAAAAACTATTTGTCGTATCAAAAAATTTTGTTCTACAAAATTAAAGCTCATTAAATTTTATAAAAAAAAGCATTGATGAACTTTTTCGTATCTCTTATAGTTTATAAAATAACTCTAGCGGCAGTGAAGAGAAACATACGGTTTTTTTCGGTTTTTCGGGTTTATCTTGAAAACTATTTGTCGTATCAAAAAATAATCTTCTACAAAATTAAAGCTTATTAAATTTCCGAAAGAAAAAAAATTAGGTTATAAATAACTCCACCCACATTGACGGAAAACAAGTAATTTTTTCATGCTTATCTTGGAAATGGTTTCTCGTATTAGTCCAGACAATAAACAATAAACATTCGCATAGAGCTGAAAATTGGTACAGAGCATTAGAACACCGATTTAAGTAAAATGTCAAAAGTCCCCAAAAATCCCATGCGTGCATAAGAAATTATTCAAGGTCAAATGTCGAAAATGTTGGTTTTTCATGCATATCTTTGAAACGGGGGAAGCTATCAAAAAAAGTATATCAAAGGCTTGTACGTCTTGTAATTCTCTAAAAAAGAAATTATGACACTTTTTTTCCTACGAGCAAGCGTTTAGAAAATATTGTATTAAATCTGCAGAGTTAAATATAAAAAAAACAACATATTCGACATTTAACCTTGAATAATTTCTTATGCACACATGGGATTTTTGGGGACTTTTGACATCTTATATAGAGAGATGTCCTTATGCTCTGTACCAATTTTCAGCTCTATGCGAATTTTGTACAGGGCTTAGGAGCTAATTATAAAAAAATCGAAATTTTGAGTTTTGACCAAATTATGTTTTTTTTCTGACAGCTTTAAACAAAAAAAAATGTTTTTATATAGAAAACCACATAATCTACAAGTTTTCCATAGAATTTTTTTCAATCGGACTCACCGTTTAAGAGTAATACGCAAAAAACCATTATTTTCGACATTTGACACATTTTAAAATCGCAATATTTTCTAAACGCTTGCTCGTAGGAAAAAAAGTGTCATAATTTCTTTTTTAGAGAATTACAAGACGTACAAGCCTTTGATATACTTTTTTTGATAGCTTCCCCCGTTTCAAAGATATGCATGAAAAACCAACATTTTCGACATTTGACCTTGAATAAATTCTTATGCACGCATGGGATTTTTGGGGACTTTTGACATTTTACTTTAATCGGTGTTCTAATACTCTGTACCAATTTTCAGCTCTATGCGAATGTTTATTGTTTATTGTCTGGACTAATACGAGAAACCATTTCCAAGATAAGCATGAAAAAATTACTTGTTTTCCGTCAATGTGGGTGGAGTTATTTATAACCTAATTTTTTTTCTTTCGGAAATTTAATAAGCTTTAATTTTGTAGAAGATTATTTTTTGATACGACAAATAGTTTTCAAGATAAACCCGAAAAACCGAAAAAAACCGTATGTTTCTCTTCACTGCCGCTAGAGTTATTTTATAAACTATAAGAGATACGAAAAAGTTCATCAATGCTTTTTTTTATAAAATTTAATGAGCTTTAATTTTGTAGAACAAAATTTTTTGATACGACAAATAGTTTTTGAGATAAACGTGAAAAACTGAAACAAACTCCATGTTTCTCTTAACTGCCGCTAGAGCTCACGTCGGATTCTTGGGGACTTTTTTTTGGGTCATCACCAGACATCCCTTAGTAAGTGTGCCAAGTTTCAAAACTGTTGGATTTTTTTTGAGGTGAAAACCTTTATTGACTGGACTATAAGTACAGAAAATGATGAATAAGTACGAAGGAAATAATTTTGATCAAAGCAAAAAAAAATCGATTCAATATGGTTATAGCTATCCTTTAAGACAGCTCTTACTGTTGGGCATTAAATCATATATATCAATTGGTTGGAATAAGTAGGATATTTGTGTTTTTAAATATTCGGTGAACTCTACTTTTCCTACCTTTCAGATGAATCCAAAATGTTATGATATCTCACTTAAAGTTACAGTCACTTCTAATCCTGACCAAGCAAGGTTCGAAGTTCGTTAAATTATAAAAAAACAAAAAAAAATAAATATTGGTGCCACAGCTGTCGAAAAGCGTCAGTTCTTCAAGAAACAGTACCCGTGAAAGATGAAATAAAAACTCTATGGACACGAACACGAGTAGGTTTTGAAATATTCGTTAAATTATTTAAAAAAAAAATAATAATACGCGCGACAGCTCTTGAAAAGCCAAGGCCTAAGTGGCTTACACTCATCAACAATGCTCTGAGTGCGTGTGAAGAATTGAGGGACCTACAATTTAACGCCGATTCCGAACGGCAGAGTTGAGAAGCACTTTTTCATGACAGAAGACAGATTGATATTCTTGGAAGTTTTGTTAATTCTTCGCAAGAGACGGTATCCGTGACAGATGAAATAAAAACTATGGGCACGAGTATGACTCAAACCCACTACGTTCTGCTTAGCAGCTAGTGCACCTAACCACTCTATTTACTTTAAATATTGTATAACTAACTTTTATCATCTTTATTACCTGCCACATAAGAAAATCGCTGATACGACTCTCGCCAGATGTGCGGAATAGCAAGTCTGGCAATGACGATTGGTTTGTAAACATACATTCGTCAAGAAGACTCTCGTTTATGTCCTCAACTTCCAGTGTATTATGCCCATGATGCAATACAGCCTCTATGGCTTGTGCCATTTCATCATGTGCAGTGTAAGAAAGTGCAATGTTTAAAAACAATTTATTATTTCGTTCGGTCAATAGTACTGCTTTGGCAATGACTTCTTGCAAGTCCTCGGGCAATAAACTGATGTTTCCAATGACACGTATTCTCACTCCATGTTGCTCAAGTTTTTCTTTCTCTCTAAGTAATTTCTCGAACTTCTCTTTCGCCAAGTTGAGAAGACCATTTACTTCTTGTTCAGTCCGCTTGAAGTTTTCTATACTGAATGCAAAAGTTGTTACTTCTTGGATACCAGCATCAAGGCACCATCTCAAGCATTCAGCGAGTTTTTCGAATCCTTTCGAATGACCGTCAATTTTTGGGATATGTTCCGATTTGGCAAAACGCCGGTTACCATCCATTATGAAAGCAATGTGACGCGGTACATGTCCACAACGGATTACCTTTATTGCAAGCGTTTCGTACCAACGATACTCATATTCTGATATCCACGACATGTCAAAAATTTCAATATCCAAGACACAAATTAAATTTCATTGAAACCAAGTTTTTTTTGTTTTTCTTTTTCTGTTATGAATCATAACATTCTTCCTGTTTTTATTTTAATAAACTTGGCAAGTCGTTGTCTCGTCAGAGGCTCAGAGTTTATATCCTATACTGATATTAATGATAATCATAATAAAAGAAAGAAAAAAAGAATCACGTTTTACTGCCACTGATCAGTTATAACAAGATTGGAAACCTACCTACGTTTTACCCTCCAAATACCTCAAATTTTATTTTTTTATACACGCATACTGCAGCAAACTTGCTTTTTATAATGTAGGCAATTGTATATATCATTATTACAATTACATGCATACTCTTGCAGCTAACCTGCTTTTTTAGTTTGTTTTACACGCATACTCTTGCAGCTTCTTGGTTCGTAGGCAAATGCCATTTTGACAGCAAGCTTCCTCATCTTGTTATAACTGATCAGTGGTTTTACGTTTAATCTTGCGACCGGAGATAAGAGAGAGATAGGAAACTAATGCGGGATATCTTACAATTTCAAGTACTATCAAGAATGGTTTTCAAGCAAGCAAGCAGAGAACACACATTACAAACTTATGTAAAAAAACTGTCAAACCAAGCAGAAAACCATTCTTGATATTACCTGGTAAATCCATATACAAAGAGGTAGGTATAATCTTTGCATGTGGAACTTTGTATATGGTCTCCATATACAAAGTATGGAACAAAATATATATGGCATTGACATACCATTACATGGACTGCTAGTCGTCTGAATTGTCCATACAAAATTTGAATACGAATGGTTCCACTTCAAATTAGCTACACTAGCATTGACAGGGACAGTGGCAAAAAAATTAAGTAAAAATTTAGTGACATTTGTTTTCTTTTAGTTGATATAAGCTTTTTCTCGCATAGAAAGTACTGACATCTAGTTTAATTTGTTTAAGATAAACGATGACATGTTTTTTTTATACAAATTTTGACAGTCCTGTTAGTCCTGTTAGTCCTGTTAGTAAGCCAACCAAAAAAGAAATTAAAACTCTCGATTCAACTAAAATTCTAATTTAATTTTGTTCATTTTGATACATTTGGCAAAACCTGTCAAATTTCTTGCCCGTTTTACTTGCTCGTTTACTGGCTCGAAAATTCGCAAGCCAGTTGACTGGCCAGTACTAAAGCCAGTACTAAAAGTTTGAATGTGTGAGTTATGCGTGAAACAGATTAAACCAGCAACAGCAACAGCACCGTCAACAGCAAACAGCACGCTGGCCAGCAAATATTTTGCAAACACATTGCCACCAGCCACCAGCAACGTCATTTCATCTGTTTTGATATTTCGTTCTTCTTGTTTTCATGTTTGTTTTATTTTTTGTTGTTTGGCGCCTCTGAATTTTGTAGATTGAAAGTTGTCAGCAATGGACCAGCAACGGCAAATTTAGGACTTTGACCAAACGACGTTGTTGACGGTGCTAGGCAGAGACAAAAGGAGATCGGAAACTGACTTACGTTTCACTCCCTAGATCCCGCAATTTTCATTTTCTTTCATTTTATTTTCTTCCTTGTACATGAAAAATACAAAAACAAAGAGATGAGGTGGGATTTTTATATTTTTACAGTTCTCTTTTGTTTGTTTTCGCAATTTCAAATTTAGCGTAGATTGCTAGATTGAATTTTCAAATTGGCAAACACGTTTTTCTTAAACTCACCACGAAAATTAGAGAATCCATGATTGGGGATGAGTTCCGAAACTTTTGGCCGAAAACCTACTCGTGCCTTACATTGGCCCTGTTCCCATGTGAAGAACGATTCTGTTATATTTTTTGTAGATTTTGCTTACTCCTTAATATTTTTTTTAGTTTCTTTAAGATGACGCAGAAACAGAAAAAAAAGAAAAGAAGAAAAGAAAAATGAATTAAAGCCGTTGATATAAACAGTTTACTTGTGTTCGACAAACAAATATTTTGGATATGCGGGCTGTTTGAGATTCATGAGCAAAAAACGATGGCATCCTGAACGCGCCCAGCTGTCATTGACATCATCATCTTTTTAGTTTTATCTTTGGCTTCGATAGTTTCATGTTTGTAATTTTTGCTCTCTGGCATTCGATTTCAGGCTGGCATTAAGGCAACTTGTTTCTTGGCATTCATTTAAAATAAATTTATAACGTTTTGGCAAAGTTTGGTTTTCTTTTCGATTGAACATTTTTGGTGAACATTTTTGTGAACATTTTTGGTGCCTCCTGTGAGGAATATTCAACATTTGGTTGAATTATAACGAAACTCAACTAACGTAAAACAAATTTCAAGGCAATTTTGTGATTTTTCGTGAATATACGTGAGCAAAGCCAACGGCTAACGGTTGTCCCGTTATACATACAGACACATATTTGCATTGTAAGGCATACGACGAACGGTAAAAAGTACAGTTTTCGGTTTGGTTTTGGCGAAAGTTTTTTCAATTTGCACACGACGCACGCTGGTTTTTATTGTTTCGGGAAAGATTATGGCGGAATTGAATTTACGATCCAGTGCAGTAACATCAATTTCCAAGTTAGTGGCACAACTGGAGTCTGGTGTTTTGGCTGCTCTCGATGTTTCTACGAAGCGTGTGACACTAGATAATTTGGAAGGCCATTTCCGAAGGTTTAGCGATGCACATTTTATGCTTGTTAGCCTAGCTGAAGATACGGAACTGGGTGACCATGCGACTCTCTTTGAAGTGGTCGAAGAGAAGTATATGAAGGTTAAGGCAGCGCTTGTAGCGGCCATCGATTTGGCTTTACAAGATCAGGCTTCGGAGGCAGGCACTTTTCGTTCGGTTCGCAATCAACGATGCGACGCAGATGATATGCGATTGGAGAAAATCTCCATCCCTGAATTCCATGGGGAATTCAACAAATGGATCGCTTTCCGCGATATGTTCGAGGCAATGGTCCATACACAGGAGCATTTTTCGACGGCAGCGAAGTATACAAGGCTGATGAGGGCATTGAAAGGCACTGCTGCTCAGGTGGTCGCTGGCTTTCTTCCAACGGACCAGAACTACGAATCAGCATGGACCACGTTAAAGGCAAGGTACGACAACGACAGACTGATTGTATCAGCTCATCTCAATGTATTTTTGAATATGGAGCCAATCGAGAAAGAGACCAATACAGGCTTACGTCGTGCAATCGATGTGACAAATGAGACGACGAGATCTTTGGCTGCAATGAATAGGCCAGTTGACACATGGGACGACATCTTGGTACATATCCTGGTTTCGAAGCTTCCCGAAAGTACCATTATCCATTGGGAAATGCAGCAAAAGGGCACTGAGCTCCCTAAATTGAAGACGCTTCTTGACTTTATCGAAGGCAGAGCACGAGGCCTGGATCACATGGGATGTACGTTGGCAGAACGAATGAGCAATGCAGGCTTCAATAAACAACAATCCACGCCTAGGCCAAAGGCACATACAATTACGAGCACGACTCCGAGGCTAACACGAACCAACTTACCAACTTACGTTGCTACTATTGCAACGGTGAACACTTCATTGGACGATGCTCAGCTTTGAGTGCATTGAACCCATCAGAGAGATTTGGTAAGATTAAAGATACGAATTTATGTTTCAATTGTCTGACTCCAGGTCACGCCACACGAGCTTGCCTATCGAAACGTAAATGTATGCATTGTCAAGGCATGCACCATACAATTCTTTGCCGAACGAAGATACAAAACCAGGCTACTACGAATACGAATTCAGGTCCAGTGCCGTCAGTACGTCAGCAACAGAATTGACTAGACAAGGCTCCAGCTGTTTGTAGAACAAAATTTTTTGATACGACAAATAGTTTTTGAGATAAACGTGAAAAACTGAAACAAACTCCATGTTTCTCTTAACTGCCGCTAGAGCTCACGTCGGATTCTTGGGGACTTTTTTTTGGGTCATCACCAGACATCCCTTAGTAAGTGTGCCAAGTTTCAAAACTGTTGGATTTTTTTTTGAGGTGAAAACCTTTATTGACTGGACTATAAGTACAGAAAATGATGAATAAGTACGAAGGAAATAATTTTGATCAAAGCAAAAAAAAATCGATTCAATATGGTTATAGCTATCCTTTAAGACAGCTCTTACTGTTGGGCATTAAATCATATATATCAATTGGTTGGAATAAGTAGGATATTTGTGTTTTTAAATATTCGGTGAACTCTACTTTTCCTACCTTTCAGATGAATCCAAAATGTTATGATATCTCACTTAAAGTTACAGTCACTTCTAATCCTGACCAAGCAAGGTTCGAAGTTCGTTAAATTATAAAAAAACAAAAAAAAATAAATATTGGTGCCACAGCTGTCGAAAAGCGTCAGTTCTTCAAGAAACAGTACCCGTGAAAGATGAAATAAAAACTCTATGGACACGAACACGAGTAGGTTTTGAAATATTCGTTAAATTATTTAAAAAAAAATAATAATACGCGCGACAGCTCTTGAAAAGCCAAGGCCTAAGTGGCTTACACTCATCAACAATGCTCTGAGTGCGTGTGAAGAATTGAGGGACCTACAATTTAACGCCGATTCCGAACGGCAGAGTTGAGAAGCACTCTTTCATGACAGAAGACAGATTGATATTCTTGGAAGTTTTGTTAATTCTTCGCAAGAGACGGTATCCGTGACAGATGAAATAAAAACTATGGGCACGAGTATGACTCAAACCCACTACGTTCTGCTTAGCAGCTAGTGCACCTAACCACTCTATTTACTTTAAATATTGTATAACTAACTTTTATCATCTTTATTACCTGCCACATAAGAAAATCGCTGATACGACTCTCGCCAGATGTGCGGAATAGCAAGTCTGGCAATGACGATTGGTTTGTAAACATACATTCGTCAAGAAGACTCTCGTTTATGTCCTCAACTTCCAGTGTATTATGCCTATGATGCAATACAGCCTCTATGGCTTGTGCCATTTCATCATGTGCAGTGTAAGAAAGTGCAATGTTTAAAAACAATTTATTATTTCGTTCGGTCAATAGTACTGCTTTGGCAATGACTTCTTGTAAGTCCTCGGGCAATAAACTGATGTTTCCAATGACACGTATTCTCACTCCATGTTGCTCAAGTTTTTCTTTCTCTCTAAGTAATTTCTCGAACTTCTCTTTCGCCAAGTTGAGAAGACCATTTACTTCTTGTTCAGTCCGCTTGAAGTTTTCTATACTGAATGCAAAAGTTGTTACTTCTTGGATACCAGCATCAAGGCACCATCTCAAGCATTCAGCGAGTTTTTCGAATCCTTTCGAATGACCGTCAATTTTTGGGATATGTTCCGATTTGGCAAAACGCCGGTTACCATCCATTATGAAAGCAATGTGACGCGGTACATGTCCACAACGGATTACCTTTATTGCAAGCGTTTGGTACCAACGATACTCATATTCTGATATCCACGACATGTCAAAAATTTCAATATCCAAGACACAAATTAAATTTCATTGAAACCAAGTTTTTTTGTTTTTCTTTTTCTGTTATGATTCATAACATTCTTCCTGTTTTTATTTTAATAAACTTGGCAAGTCGTTGTCTCGTCAGAGGCTCAGAGTTTATATCCTATACTGATATTAATGATAATCATAATAAAAGAAATGAAATGAAATGAAATTTTTATTGAGTCTTTTTGGTCTCTTTTACAATGTTATTCCATCTTATTCTAACATTTACAAAGGTACAAAAGTGGCTGTATTGTATGGCCTTCTTTTTCTATTTATATGATTAAGCCTCGTGGCATGACAATTTTAATATAAAGTTATAATGTTGTTCTGCTCTTGCTCATGAGCGTTATAAAGTATTTGTGCGAAACGGGAGTTTCATATCTATATACATATTTACAATACACTAATATAAACTTAAAACTAAAAATGGCACAAGGCACACAGCGCTTTTATTTTGAGTGTTTTTTTTTTATCTTTTTAAGAGAGCGAGAGCACTCTGTTATATTGAGTATGTAGTTTGTTCACTGGAGGAGTGAAACAGTGAAAATGACAATAAGTTATGAGCGATGGCTCTATACTTCTTACGATTACAATAAATCTAGTTTCTTTATCTGCTAAGGAGGTATATATATGTATATGTATACATAAAGTATATTAATAGAGATATAATATTAAGGTATTTTATCACAAATGATGTTAACGTTAAGGAATGGTTACAAATCACAGATAAATTTTGTACTATCATTCATTTATGGGATTATAAGTGACTTATTATAAACTTATTCTATGGGTGCAAGTACTGCCCTCCATATTTGAGAAATGTGAAATTTATTGTGTTTTTTAGGAATAGGTATACTAAGTTGTAGTGATTTGATTTGTTTAAGTAGGGTACTTTGTAGTAATTAAGGTGATATCTGAAGTAGTTCAAAAAGTGAATTAAAATAAAAGAGTGCAAATTGCACAAGAAGAAAAGGAGCAAAAGTAAGGTACTTTAAATTAGCCACGATTTTGGTTCGGTGTGACGGTGAGATAAAACTGGGGTGGTGTTATCTCACTTGCATCTAGTTCCAATGAGGAGGCTCCAATAGGAGACATAATAAAAGAAAGAAAAAAAGAATCACGTTTTACTGCCACTGATCAGTTATAACAAGATTGGAAACCTACCTACGTTTTACCCTCCAAATACCTCAAATTTTATTTTTTTATACACGCATACTGCAGCAAACTTGCTTTTTATAATGTAGGCAATTGTATATATCATTATTACAATTACATGCATACTCTTGCAGCTAACCTGCTTTTTTAGTTTGTTTTACACGCATACTCTTGCAGCTTCTTAGTTCGTAGGCAAATGCCATTTTGACAGCAAGCTTCCTCATCTTGTTATAACTGATCAGTGGTTTTACGTTTAATCTTGCGACCGGAGATAAGAGAGAGATAGGAAACTAATGCGGGATATCTTACAATTTCAAGTACTATCAAGAATGGTTTTCAAGCAAGCAAGCAGAGAACACCACTGATCTCTATTATAACTGGATAGTGGATAGGAGCAAAAAGTTTGACTCCCATAGAAGACTGTTATAAGTGTAAAGGTACCATCCAGGTATAACAGTTATACCAAAATATAACACTTCCCCAACACTGATATCTATAATAGAGATAGAGATAATATAGATCAGAGATATAGACAAAGGAGATCAGTCACTTTTTTTGTTGAACATCACTTCACTCTGTCTCACTTTTTCGGTTTATATAGAAAGAGATGCACAAGTGTAAGAGTACCATGTCAAAATCAATAGGAGCCAAGAAAAGTGTTATAATTTGTATGGAATCCACTATCCAGTGTATTATAGAGATCAGTGGAGAACACACATTACAAACTTATGTAAAAAACTGTCAAACCAAGCAGAAAACCATTCTTGATATTACCTGGTAAATCCATATACAAAGAGGTAGGTATAATCTTTGCATGTGGAACTTTGTATATGGTCTCCATATACAAAGTATGGAACAAAATATATATGGCATTGACATACCATTACATGGACTGCTAGTCGTCTGAATTGTCCATACAAAATTTGAATGCGAATGGTTCCACTTCAAATTAGCTACACTAGCATTGACAGGGACAGTGGCAAAAAAATTAAGTAAAAATTTAGTGACATTTGTTTTCTTTTAGTTGATATAAGCTTTTTCTCGCATAGAAAGTACTGACATCTAGTTTAATTTGTTTAAGATAAACGATGACATGTTTTTTTTTATACAAATTTTGACAGTCCTGTTAGTCCTGTTAGTCCTGTTAGTAAGCCAACCAAAAAAGAAATTAAAACTCTTGATTCAACTAAAATTCTAATTTAATTTTGTTCATTTTGATACATTTGGCAAAACCTGTCAAATTTCTTGCCCGTTTTACTTGCTCGTTTACTGGCTCGAAAATTCGCAAGCCAGTTGACTGGCCAGTACTAAATCCAGTACTAAAAGTTTGAATGTGTGAGTTATGCGTGAAACAGATTAAACTAGCAACAGCAACAGCACTGTCAACAGCAAACAGCACGCTGGCCAGCAAATATTTTGCAAACACATTGCCACCAGCCACCAGCAACGTCATTTCATCTGTTTTGATATTTCGTTCTTCTTGTTTTCATGTTTGTTTTATTTTTTGTTGTTTGGCGCCTCTGAATTTTGTAGATTGAAAGTTGTCAGCAATGGACCAGCAACGGCAAATTTAGGACTTTGACCAAACGACGTTGTTGACGGTGCTAGGCAGAGACAAAAGGAGATCGGAAACTGACTTACGTTTCACTCCCTAGATCCCGCAATTTTCATTTTCTTTCATTTTATTTTCTTCCTTGTACATGAAAAATACAAAAACAAAGAGATGAGGTGGGATTTTTATATTTTTACAGTTCTCTTTTGTTTGTTTTCGCAATTTCAAATTTAGCGTAGATTGCTAGATTGAATTTTCAAATTGGCAAACACGTTTTTCTTAAACTCACCACGAAAATTAGAGAATCCATGATTGGGGATGAGTTCCGAAACTTTTGGCCGAAAACCTACTCGTGCCTTACATTGGCCCTGTTCCCATGTGAAGAACGATTCTGTTATATTTTTTGTAGATTTTGCTTACTTCTTAATATTTTTTTTAGTTTCTTTAAGATGACGCAGAAACAGAAAAAAAAGAAAAGAAGAAAAGAAAAATGAATTAAAGCCGTTGATATAAACAGTTTACTTGTGTTCGACAAACAAATATTTTGGATATGCGTGCTGTTTGAGATTCATGAGCAAAAAACGATGGCATCCTGAACGTGCCCAGCTGTCATTGACATCATCATCTTTTTAGTTTTATCTTTGGCTTCGATAGTTTCATGTTTGTAATTTTTGCTCTCTGGCATTCGATTTCAGGCTGGCATTAAGGCAACTTGTTTCTTGGCATTCATTTAAAATAAATTTATAACGTTTTGGCAAAGTTTGGTTTTCTTTTCGATTGAACATTTTTGGTGAACATTTTTGTGAACATTTTTGGTGCCTCCTGTGAGGAATATTCAACATTTGGTTGAATTATAACGAAACTCAACTAACGTAAAACAAATTTCAAGGCAATTTTGTGATTTTTCGTGAATATACGTGAGCAAAGCCAACGGCTAACGGTTGTCCCGTTATACATACAGACACATATTTGCATTGTAAGGCATACGACGAACGGTAAAAAGTACAGTTTTCGGTTTGGTTTTGGCGAAAGTTTTTTCAATTTGCACACGACGCACGCTGGTTTTTATTGTTTCGGGAAAGATTATGGCGGAATTGAATTTACGATCCAGTGCAGTAACATCAATTTCCAAGTTAGTGGCACAACTGGAGTCTGGTGTTTTGGCTGCTCTCGATGTTTCTACGAAGCGTGTGACACTAGATAATTTGGAAGGCCATTTCCGAAGGTTTAGCGATGCACATTTTATGCTTGTTAGCCTAGCTGAAGATACGGAACTGGGTGACCATGCGACTCTCTTTGAAGTGGTCGAAGAGAAGTATATGAAGGTTAAGGCAGCGCTTGTAGCGGCCATCGATTTGGCTTTACAAGATCAGGCTTCGGAGGCAGGCACTTTTCGTTCGGTTCGCAATCAACGATGCGACGCAGATGATATGCGATTGGAGAAAATCTCCATCCCTGAATTCCATGGGGAATTCAACAAATGGATCGCTTTCCGCGATATGTTCGAGGCAATGGTCCATACACAGGAGCATTTTTCGACGGCAGCGAAGTATACAAGGCTGATGAGGGCATTGAAAGGCACTGCTGCTCAGGTGGTCGCTGGCTTTCTTCCAACGGACCAGAACTACGAATCAGCATGGACCACGTTAAAGGCAAGGTACGACAACGACAGACTGATTGTATCAGCTCATCTCAATGTATTTTTGAATATGGAGCCAATCGAGAAAGAGACCAATACAGGCTTACGTCGTGCAATCGATGTGACAAATGAGACGACGAGATCTTTGGCTGCAATGAATAGGCCAGTTGACACATGGGACGACATCTTGGTACATATCCTGGTTTCGAAGCTTCCCGAAAGTACCATTATCCATTGGGAAATGCAGCAAAAGGGCACTGAGCTCCCTAAATTGAAGACGCTTCTTGACTTTATCGAAGGCAGAGCACGAGGCCTGGATCACATGGGATGTACGTTGGCAGAACGAATGAGCAATGCAGGCTTCAATAAACAACAATCCACGCCTAGGCCAAAGGCACATACAATTACGAGCACGACTCCGAGGCTAACACGAACCAACTTACCAACTTACGTTGCTACTATTGCAACGGTGAACACTTCATTGGACGATGCTCAGCTTTGAGTGCATTGAACCCATCAGAGAGATTTGGTAAGATTAAAGATACGAATTTATGTTTCAATTGTCTGACTCCAGGTCACGCCACACGAGCTTGCCTATCGAAACGTAAATGTATGCATTGTCAAGGCATGCACCATACAATTCTTTGCCGAACGAAGATACAAAACCAGGCTACTACGAATACGAATTCAGGTCCAGTGCCGTCAGTACGTCAGCAACAGAATTGACTAGACAAGGCTCCAGCTGTTTCATCATTCATTTACAACGGTCATACTACATTATTGGCAACTGCAAACGTACTTCTGTTGGACTCACAAGGCAATCCAGTTTTGGCACGTGCATTATGCGATACAGGCTCTCAGGTTACATTTATCGTCGAGCGATGCGTACAACAATTACGAATAAAGAGGCAGAAATTTGACATGGTCATCGCTGGCGCAGGTGATGTACCAGGACCAAAGGCACGAGGCGTAGCCAAGTTACAGCTCCAATCACGAATGGAACAGGACTTCAGCATTCAAGTTGATGCTTTTGTTCTGACGAAGATTACTGCAGACCTACCTACCTATCGTATTGGCACCGATCAATGGCAGCATTTACAAGGTCTCCCTCTAGCAGACCCTAACTTTGGCAATCCTGGCGCAGTGGATCTTTTGATTGGCTCTGATGTTTGGGGTTTAATCGTTAAGGATGGACTTGTTACTGGTGAGGCAAACCAACCACATGCTCAGAACACACATCTCGGTTGGGTGGTCTCAGGTCCAGTTGATTTCATTCACTGCAATTTGGCGAGAAGTATGCACACACGATGCGATGAAAATTTAGAAGAAGTCCTTTTACGTTTTTGGCAAGTGGAGGAACCAACTTATCCGAAGAATGATGGCGAGGCAATAGATGAATGTGAACGAAAATATGCAAAGACAGTGCAACGACAGGAAGATGGCCGGTATGTAGTTAGTATACCTTTTTTAACGGACGAACCGAAGCTTGGTGATTCACGTCGAATGGCAACGCAGCAGTTTTACCGGAACGAGAGACGTCTGCATTCACAACCAGATATATTGGAAAAATATATCACTTTCATGAAGGAGTATCAAGCATTAGGCCACATGAAGATCTACGAGGCGAAGGCAAACGACGACACTCAGAGCTACTACATTCCTCACCATGCAGTCACTAGCAAGTTCCGGGTGGTATTTAATGCATCAGCGAAGTCAGACAACGGTGTATCACTCAACGACATACAACACATTGGCCTGTGATACAAGACAAATTGGCAAATATAATCCAACGCTTCAGGCTTTATCGAGTGGCTATAGTAGCAGACATCGAGAAAATGTTTCGACAAGTTATGGTGAATCCCGATCATCAACGATGGCAGCTAATACTATGGCGAGAGGACCCTAACGATCAACTTAAGACGTATCAGCTCACAACAGTGACTTATGGCACACGCTCTGGTCCATACTTGGCAGTTCGCACACTACAACAATGTGCTCGAGACAACTACAGTATTATCAAATCAGAGATCGAGTCGATTGAGGCGAGGCGAAGCATCGAAAGTGATTTCTACGTAGATGACTACCTCTCAAGCGTTCCTACTCCAGCGATCGCTATCTGCAGATCAAGGAACGTTGACCTTATCTTACAACAAGGCCACATGCATTTACGAAAGTGGCAGTCGAACAACAAAGATGTCATTCAGGCGATAACTGGCCAAGGCGATTCAGGCAAGAACCCTTTACTAATAAATACAAAAGATCTTTCCGTTTTAGGTTTGCAATGGGATAGCGAGTTTGACATGCTGTCCTTCGAAGAACAATTAGATGACGCTGTAATAGGCACCAAACGTAAATGCCTCAGCGACATAGCAAAACTCTACGACCCTACGGGACTACTAGCTCCAGTCGTCATCAAGGCAAAGATATTCATGCAGAGGCTATGGTTAGCAGGCATTGGCTGGGATGAGGTTATGCCAGATGAGTTATTACGAGAGTGGATGACCTTTCGTCAGGATCTTTGGCAGCTTGCAAATTTGTCAATACCACGTCATCTTGGAATGCACCCAGGCCAGGAAACAACTCTTCATGGTTTCTGTGATGCATCACTTCACGCTTATGCAGCCGTTATTTATGTTCGAACCATAGACGAGGAAGGCAAGGTTACAATACGTTTGCTCACGTCCAAGACCAGAGTAGCACCAGTTAAGACTTTATCCATACCGAGGCTCGAGCTCTGTGGAGCTCAACTATTGGTGTCAACAATGAAGACAATACGAGAGGCAATAGAGGTACTGAACGTTCCATATTTCCTGTGGACTGACTCTACAATTGTGCTGGCATGGTTACGACAATTACCAGTCAGATTCAAACCCTACGTTGGAAATCGAGTAAGCTTTATACAACAAAATAGTGAACCATCAGCTTGGCATCATATACCTACAACGTTCAACCCTGCGGACTGCGCTAGTCGAGGTCTATCAGTATCGCAGTTGGAGGCTCATACGCTTTGGTGGTCTGGACCCGATTTCTTACAACGAAGCAACACTTACCGGTCGGAAGGCATTGAAACTACATACACACCAGACGATGTTCAACAGTTGCAAGCAGAGGAGAGGTCAGCGGTCATGTTGATGACACACACACGAGTTAATCAAATCGATTTACTAATGACAAGACGACGGGATGGCCAGCTCTACAATTTCTTAGATCGCACAAATTCTCTAACGAAGCTTAAACGAATCATGGCCCATATTATTTATGCTGGTTCCATTCTTCAACTTCATTTCACAAGCAGCAAGGGACATACGGTGCCAGATTCCGATATATGCAGTGTAGAACGTTTGCATCAGGCAATGATCATCTTATCACGCTTGGACCAAAGGCAATGGTACAGACACGAAATTGACTCATGTCATCAGGCAAAGGATTTACCAGGTAATAGCCCACTTTTTTCGCTAAGTCCATTTCTCGATGACAGGCATATTTTACGAGTTGGTGGTCGGATTAAACGAGCGGCCGTAGATGCAGATCAAAGGCATCCCATAATCTTATCAAGGGAAGGCAGGCTTGCTTACTTGATTGTTTCGGAAGTTCATGAAACAACTTTACATGGTGGCGTACAGTTGATGCTTCAGATCATCAGACAAACACATTGGATCATAGGAGGCCGGGCACTTGTGAAGTCATATGTACACAACTGCGTCATTTGTCGCCTACAACGAGGTGCTGTAGCGAAGCAACGAATGGGCGACCTACCAAGGTATCGAGTAACTCGACATCGTCCATTTCTAATCTCAGGCGTAGATTATTGTGGCCCATTTCTAATTCGTTTGGGCACGAAGCGATCGAAGACGACAACGAAAACCTACGTGGCGATATTTGTATGCTTAGCAACGAAGGCAGTCCATATTGAACTCGCATCGGATCTATCATCAGAGGCATTTCTAAACGCATTTTCACGATTCATCAGCAGGCGAGGCCCATGTGAACAACTTCACTCTGACAATGGCACTAATTTTCATGGAGCGAATCGTCAACTTCAAGAAAGGAATGGCAGAACGAGCATGTGAAGCAACAATTGGCACATCGTGGTACAACATGGCATTTTATTCCTCCGGCTGCACCACACCAAGGTGGAATCTGGGAGGCTGCTGTCAAGGCGTTGAAAAGACATCTAGTGAGAGTGGTTGGCAACGAAACGATGAGCTATGAGCAGTTCAACACTTTGTTAATACGCATCGAGGCTTGCTTGAACCCAGACCATTGGTGGCATTATACGACGATCCGGACGACAAGTTGGCATTGACCCCAGCTGATTTCCTGACTGCAGGTCCTCTTATTGCTCTTCCGGAACCTACCTATATGAACTTACCTACGAACCGTGTTAAGGAATGGAACTTAGTCCGGAGGTGGACTGAAGACATATGGCAACGTTGGCATCAGGAATACCTTTCAACTCTTCAGCAGAGAAGCAAATGGCGCAAGGCAGAGCAAAACGTAAAGATAGGCGATATTGTTGCAATCAAGAACGAAAATCTTCCATCAACCCAATGGAGTATTGGCCGAGTAACAGCAGTACACCCAGGCGAGGACCAGCTGGTGCGAGTAGTAACCACACAGCATTATGACAAGATCACAGGCAAGACTTTTACGAAGCAACGACCGACCCAAAAGGTCGTCATTCTACTTACCACAGAGGATTCAGAAACTAGTGTTTCAGAGGAGGCCGGGATGTTTGAGATTCATGAGCAAAAAACGATGGCATCCTGAACGCGCCCAGCTGTCATTGACATCATCATCTTTTTAGTTTTATCTTTGGCTTCGATAGTTTCATGTTTGTAATTTTTGCTCTCTGGCATTCGATTTCAGGCTGGCATTAAGGCAACTTGTTTCTTGGCATTCATTTAAAATAAATTTATAACGTTTTGGCAAAGTTTGGTTTTCTTTTCGATTGAACATTTTTGGTGAACATTTTTGTGAACACGGGCCGAAGAGAAGAACACAAGGAAAAGCCTCAAATTTCTACACTCAATATTTTTAATTTTTTCCTTTCCCTTACGTTTTCTGCAAGCAACCCCGTTTGCCATCACTAATCAAAAAAAAATTTCGATTTCCTTCACGTGTGAATAAGGGTATAAGGCCATTAAGATTTGTTTGAAGCAAAAACACACACAAATAGTTAAACTAACTCCTTAAATTTTATATCAGGTAGAGGTCAAATAACCACTGATCTCTATAATACACTGGATAGTGGATTCCATACAAATTATAACACTTTTCTTGACTCCTATTGATTTTGACATGGTACTCTTACACTTGTGCATCTCTTTCTATATAAACCGAAAAAGTGAGACAGAGTGAAGTGATGTTCAACAAAAAAAGTGACTGATCTCCTTTGTCTATATCTCTGATCTCTATTATCTCTATCTCTATTATAGATATCAGTGGTGGGGAAGTGTTATATTTTGGTATAACTGTTATACCTGGATGGTACCTTTACAATTATAACAGTCTTCTATGGGAGTCAAACTTTTTGCTCCTATCCACTATCCAGTTATAATAGAGATCAGTGCAAATAACACGTTTATACCTTTATAAGTCTTTCTGCCGATTTCATAGAACATGGATTAAGTATAAATTGAAACCCGATTTGCTTGCATTTCGTTACTGATAAAGCCAGGTATTTATATAAAAAAATAAGATCTCAAACAAAAGCTTTTCACATGTTCAGCATTCTTAATTAGACTGAACATTTGTTTTTATTTTCTTTTTTATTCATTTTTGATGTCGGAAATCCTACTGCTTGATACATTTGATGCCATTTCCTGCTTTTATGCAATTTTACTTGTTTGCTATCTTTTTGAACATATCCCTCTTCTGCTCACTTTTACTCACCTTTCGTACGTTAAAACTACAAATTTTCAAATTTTCCGGGTAATTTACTCCCCATGTGGGGTGTCACACTTTGCTGAGATTGTATTGGTAAAAACACGCATATTCTTGCAGTAAATGTTGACCGCAGCTTGTAGGCATTGTCATTTTGACAGCTCAGTTTCCCATCTCCCTTTTAAACTAATCTGTGGTGCTGGGGGTCAATTCCCGATCTGTGATAATGTGAAATGATAGGTTTTATCACACTTTCACAATAAATTCGATTCTGGGGGTCAATTCTGTAACTATGAAGTTGTGAAGTGATAAATTTTATCACAGCTTCACACTATTTCCGATTCTGTATGTGTGAAAAAATGAAAAAAATCTGTCTAATTTTTTCACAACGCTATATTTTTATCACAGTCAAATTTATTTGTGAAAATATGAAATGGACAAGTGAAAAGAAGAGCTAAAGCACTACTATTCACGTTAATAAGACCAACGAACGAGTTGTTTTTCAATACAAGTTTTAATCCACATTTCAACGCAATTCACACACGCTCAAGTGGTCAGAAGCCCAAAAACTCTGTTAGAGTTCTTTGAAGCAAAATACGACCTATGTAATGATTGGGATTCGTTTGACAAATTATAGTGCTTAATTAAAATAGGTAAATTAGTTATTTTTTTGTGGACACACAAAACCTTTTATTTAAAAACATATCTTGCTATATTTAAAGACAGAATTATGTAAAAACCTATTTTTCATTTTGTTTGTTTGATACCTACACAGTGACTCACAGACGTCTGTGATAAGGAATACAATAATTCCTGAACAACACCACCTTACAAAGGCCGGTTCCGACAAAAGCAACGCGCTCAGTAATTGTACATGGCATGGGAGCCCACTGTCTGCCTGGCTTATAGTAGTTATAATGTCAGCTCTCGTTTATAAGACACAAACAAAGATCTTTTGGGCAGCGAAACATGAAATGCTCATCAGTCATTACCTCTAACAGATTCCTCTAGTATCGGAGCGAATGCTGCAAGATCCTTCCAACATTCCTAGGTAAACGAAAAAATGTAACAAAATATATTATAATAATTGAAAAATAAATACCTCTGCTGAGTACGGGTTATTATTATTTATAATTAATTTAATAAATTATTCCTGACATTGAATTTAATACGACTTCGCTTCGACTGCCAGACAAAAATAATGTAAAAAACTGACAGCATTTATCATTTAGCACCTTTTAGAACACTTTAGTACACATTTTTTCACAAAGGGATACAGAATCGCATTTTGTGATATTGCGAACTGATAAAATGAAAACCTCCTGTGAAAAATGAAATGATATTATTTTTATCACTTCACAACTTCACAGTTACAGAATTGACCCCCTGGATCTATGAAAAAAATCAAAACAAACTTCAAAACTTTTCTTCTGATAAATTTCTTTTCACAGCTATAATTATTTTGTGAAAAGAAATTTATCAAATGAAAAGTTTTGAAGTTTGTGCCCCGGTTCTGTATCTCAGTCGTTAATTTAGCGAATCGTTAAAAAATGGAACAGATTGTTCCCTCGTTAACGATCCTGGAAAAGTTTGTGTTCTGTAACTACAATCGTTAACTCAAATTTGCGTCGTTAATTGAACTGGAATTTCCAGTGGAAATCGTTAAAATTGACATTTCTTTCAAATAACAAAATATTTATAATAAAATAATTTTCTTTATTCTTTTTTCTTTCAATAATGGGGGACGATGTCGTCTTAGTAAAGCAAGAAAATATCGAAAGTTTAATTGACGATACCGAATGTTTAGTTTACAGTAAGTTAGCTCTGTCATTTATCCCATCCTTACTTATTTTTTCTTTTATTTTCAGAGTCATTCGTCTGTGCAATGTACAAAAAAAAGCATAAGATGCATCCATTCTTCCAACTCATCGCAAATTGTGTGCAACCTCTGTGTCGAGGCATATCCTCATAAGCTAATGCTGCTGCCACCACAGTACCGAGCCCAAAAAAGTAGTCTCGAAAAAAGAAGAAGATTCTTTTCTTCCTCATCTAGCTCGGAGAGTTCTAGCTCTGTGTCGAGTGAAGAGGCCATTCCACAGATGCCCAAGCCGTTGAAATCAAGCAGGAAAAAAATAAAAATAAAAAGGAAACGCTGTTGTCCGTTCAGGAAAGCAAGAAAATATCGAAAGTCCAATTATTGACGATACCGAGTGTTTAGTTCGCAAGCGAACGCGAGAACTATCCTGACTCGGAAATATTGCCAACGTGAAGATTGGAAACGCTATTGCAAGGAATACGCCAACGTGTACAGTTTCGTGTGTTGAATGTGCTGCGACATTGGGTGGATCATCTTTTTATGATTTCGAAAAGGATCCGATATTGCAGGAGACACTGTTGCACTTGAATCCGCACAAGAGGATATCAGCCCAAAAAGCTTTGGACATCCGTTTTTTGAGGAAGCTATTTGTGAGACTGCTGTGTAACCTCGCAGTCTGAGAGGTCCAACGCAATGGACTGGAATTATTTTGTTTTTGTATTTTGAGAAAGCAAGCAAATAAAAGAGAGATGGTTCGAAGATAATTGTAAACTCTTGTTGATTTTCTGAGCATAATCAGACCAGTTACCATGCTTACTTACTTCAGGTGGCTCTACAGTCCGTTGTGGACTTGGGCCTCAATCAACAGTCTTTGCCAGCCATCTCGGTCCCTAGCGCTACCTGAATGGCGGTCTTCCTGTCCTTCTACATCCCTCGGGAATAGTGTCGAAGGCTTTCCGGGCCGGAACATTGGTGTCTATGGGCTCTAAATGACTGAGCCATCTGAGTCTCTGGACCTTGACCCTTCTGGCTAGGTCCACGTCGTTGAACAACCCGTAAAGTTCTCTGTTGTATCTTCTTCTCCATTTCCCATCAATGCACACTGGGCCAAAGATGACCCGAAGAACTTTCCTGTCAAAACAGCCTAGGGCATTTGAAAACGTGTGCACCTACCATTCCATGTAATTTTTAATTTTGGAAGCCAATGCATTTTTCGAGTTTTGCACCAAAAACTTTCTATTTTTCCATTCGATAAGCCATTCTGGAACAAGAAATTCTCTACAGAAAAAAACAAACATCTGTTGGGCCGTTTAGGAGTCCATACCGGACATGCAAACAAAAATTCACTTTTATTTGCAATAATATAAAGCAAAAAGACATTCGTATAATTAAATTTCAGGAGTAGAACCATCTCCGTCTACAGCGGATATGGTTATAATCTCCATAACCTTTTCATCCATCTCGGTGAGATTCGGGTACTTGAAGGTCACCCAAAACTAGGAGAACCTCGGGGCTGATTTCTGCAGTGGTTGATGCTGTGCCAGAACCTGTTGGGTTTGATGAAGACGATGCTGCGTCACCTTCTTCAGTTGCAGTAGATGTTAATGCACTGTCGGTCGTTGCAGAGGTTGATGCTGTTGCGGCATCAGCTGTTTCATTTGCCGATGTGGAAGTTGCAGCCGTAGCACCATCCGCGTCTGAGGGTTCGGTCGGATTAGTTTCAGTGGTACGTTCTGAGGGATCTGAGCTTGTCGTTTCAGTTGCGCTTTGGGGAGAGGTCGAATAATTTTGCGGTGCAGCCTCACCACCAATATCCTGTGTAGCTGGTGCTAAAAACTACAAAAGAAAAGGGTAAGCTTTCACTAATTCACCAGAAGGTCACTTTGCTTCAATACCTCTGATAAGACGTTTTGTATTTCAACATCAAAGTCCATGATAACATCTTCTACGTTGAGTTCTTCATCTTCTTCGTTATCGTCTTTATTATCTTCCTGATCTTGGGGTTCATCGGCATCAGCGTCCTCCTCCTCTTCCCCATCGTCATCATCTTCATCTTCGTCGTATTCGTCTGGTAATGGTACCAAAGCAGCTTCAGCCATTTCTTCGGTAATTCGCTGACGCATGCTTGAGCCTATGTAAAAGAAAAAATCATATTAAAAATGAAATGGTAAATCCAATGTTGTCGCCATACTCAATCTCTGGTTGGACTGACGATGACGGCCTGAAGTAGTTTCTTGTGGTGTAAGAGATTCAGCGTCTGAGTTAGAATCATCGCCACTTTCGTCCTCAGCAGCTTCCGGTTCTGAAAGAAATGATTTTATGGACGGCTAACGAAGTGAATCCTCAACTACGTACCTGTGGCAGCATTAGGGCTTGTGACAAGAGACTCTCCTTCAGCGTTGTCTTGAGTTGCACTTAAATTTCTTGCGCCGCCTAATCACAAACAAATTCAAAATGTATAAAACCAATTTACAAGCTATGCGAGTGCTACTAACTTGTTTCAGTTTCCTGGTTATCCTCATCATTAAGAGCATTTAACTCGACTGCAGAATCAGTGGCATCCGAAGCTGAGTTTGCATCGCGCGAATCTGAATTTCTTCGCAGCAAAATCGGAATTGCACTTCTTCTATTGCTTGGCGACGATGAAGTATTTTGTGTTGCTGGTGTTGAGATCCTGACACTGGGCGTACTCATTCCACTCGCTTCGGGCCCTTGACCTTTGGGTGCAGATTCATCAGCTGCACCACCAGCTGGGGTTGTAGTTGAAGCTGTCTTCCTCTTTCTGCGCTTTGTTTTGGCTCGTAATTCCTGCAACACAGGAATTAATTGATGAGCCACAGTTAGACAAATATCAGGCTGGGATTCCATATCGGAATGTTTGGCTTCCTCCAGCCACCAATGAAGGGCTGAAAATAAGAACAAATGATATAGAAAGAAGTTCCAGGGGATAGAAACTCTAAGCACCATCTTGATTGAAGAGTTCATTTTGGTTATCATCGGAGTTGTTACATGTGTGTGATGTACAATATTGTTGATCGACTAAAAGCAATCGAGAATCACTTTGCAAACGATTTGTCGATGAGGAACTCCGTCCAAACGGCGGTCACTAGCTGTTGAGCGTGGCTGGTCGGGAGCATAAGCATGATCGAAGATTTCAATAAATTGACGAGTTTCTTCGTCAGCATCGGCTTCGCTGCGTTCTTCGCCATGTTCCTCGATACCATCTGCAAATTGAAAAGTGGGTTTCGTTAGCATTGATGTAAAGGAATCTCAATTAATTTTAATCCTATCCAAAAGCACTTACAAATAACTGGATCGTTTGGGTTGGCCGATTGTGCTGCTTGGCGCTGTTGTTCAATGCGTTGTTGCGATGGTCCTTCAGCTTGAATGCTTGGCGGTAGAGAACGGAGTTTTCGTCGTCGTTTGGCCATTTTCTGAAAATAAAATGTTTTTAAAAGTTTGAAATTTGACAAATATATTTGTTAGGGTTTTTTTTAAATCAAAAATATTTGATTGCTTTCACACACAAACCTAAAAAAATCAATTAAATCTGATAAAAAAATCATTTGCGACTTGCTTTTATCTCAAACAAACTTATCTCGCCTCCTAAAGGCCAGTGAGATAAATTGACAGCTAAAAGCAGTCAAATTAACGATTTGAACAGTTACAGAACGCAATTTAACGAAATCCTTCCAGTGTTTCTTTTAGATCTGTTCCGGTAGTTAAAATTAACGATTGTCAAAGTTACAGAAACAGAACACATCGTTAATTTTCAATGTGTTTCAATTCGCAGCGTTTAACGACTGATTTTAACGATTCGTAAGTTACAGAACCGGGGCATTGATTTGATATTTTTTCATACAGAATTTATCATTTAGTACTTTTTAGTACAAACAAGTTAGAGAATCGCATAAAGCGAGTTTATGAAAACAAAAAATGAAATGTCTCTATGAAAACTAAAATGATAAATTTTTTATCATTTCACATTTTCACAGATCGGGAATTGACCCCCTGGGGGTCGATTCTGTAACTGTGAAGTTGTGAAGTGATAAATTTTATCACAGCTTCACACTATTTCCGATTCTGTATTTGTGAAAAAATGAAAAAAGCTGTCAAATTTTTTTCACAACGCTATATTTTTATCACAGACGAATTGTTTTGTGAAAAGATTAAATGGACGAGTGAAAAGAAGAGCAAAAGCATTACTATTCACATTAATAAGACCAACGAACGAGTTGTTTTTCAATTCAAGTTTTAATACACATTTTAACGCAATTCACATACGCTCAAGTACTTAGAAGCACAAAAAAACTGTTAAGAGTTTTTTGAAGCATAATTAGACTTTTCTAATGATAAGGGATTGGTTTGATAAATTACAATTCTTATTTAAAATAAATTATTTATTTTTGTGGACAAACAAGACAAGACTTTTTATTTTAAAAACACATTTTTCTATATTTAAAAACAGAATAATGTAAAAAACTTTTTTTTTCTTTTTTTCTTTTTTTTTGATACACAGTGACTCACAGACGTCTGTGATAAGGAATACAATAATTCCTGAGCAACACCACGTTTTAAAGGCCAAAAAAGCAACGCACTATATAATTGTCCATCACACGGTATATCACCACTGTCTCACTGGCTTATAGTTATTTATTGCGTCGTTTATAAGACGCAAACAAAGTTGTTTTGGTTAGCAAAATATGAAATGCCCTTCGGTCGTTTTCTCTAACAGATTCCACTAAGGCGCGAATGCTACAAGATCCTTCCATCGTTCCTAGATAAAAAAAATGTAACAAAATATATTGTAATTGAAAAACAAATACCTCCGCTGAGTACGGTGCCTATTATTTATAACTAATTTAATAAATTATTCCTGACAATAATAAAAAAAACTGACAGCATTTATCATTTAGCACCTTTTAGAACACTTTAGTACACATTTTTTCACAAAGAGTTACAGAATCGCATTTTGTGATATTGTGAACTAATAAAATGAAAACCTCCTGTGAAAAATCAAATGATATTATTTTTATCACTTCACAACTTCACAGTTACAGAATTGACCCCCTGGTGCTGGTTTATTCTGTGTCGGACGATTATGTATGGGCTCTAAAACAATGGCCGCCGCTGTTGCTGGCGCTGTTGCTGTTGCTGGTTCAATCTGTTTCTCGCTTTAAACATTTGATTGTATGCCAACTTGCTAGCCAGAACTTGCTCGTGTGGCCGCCGGGTAAGCTTTTAAAAAATCGTTGAAATGGAAAAAAAATGTGAACTTGCTGGCAAATTGACTAGCAAATTTTTTGCCACCTACGTCACACCAAGTACACCGATAGAGATTTGACAAATAATATACATATGTAGGCTACTGGCAAGCCAGAACTTGCTCGTGTGGCCGCAGGGTAAGAATTAAGAAAGGGGTTTGAAAGTAAATGTCGGTGGATACTTACTTACTTACTTAAGGTGGCGCTACAGTCCGTTGTGGACTTGGGCCTCAATCAACAGTCTCCGCCAGTCAGCTCGGTCCCTAGCTAGCTGTCTCCAGTTTTGCACTCCAAGTTGATTGAGGTCCTCTTCCACTTGTGTGCGCCACCTGAGTCGCGGTCTTCCTCTCCTTCTGCGTCCCTCGGGAATAGTGTCGGAGACTTTCCGGGCCGGAGCATTGGTGTCCATGCGCTCTAAATGACCGAGCCATCTGAGTCTCTGGACCTTGACCCTTCTGGCTAAGTTCACGCCGTTGTACAACCCGTAAAGTTCGCTGTTGTATCTCCTTCTCCATTCCCCATCAATGCACACGGGGCCAAAGATGACCCGAAGAATTTTCCTCTCGAAACAGCCTAAGGCACATTCATCCGATTTTGTTAGGGTCCATGCTTCTGCACCATACAGCAGGACAGGGATGATGAGGGTGTTGTACAGTTTAACCTTAGTTGCTCGAGAGAGGGCTTTTCCACTCAGTTGCTTTCTTAGCCCAAAGAAACAGCGATTAGCAAGAGTAATTCTTCGTCTTATCTCAGCGCTGGTGTTATTGTCCGTGTTGATAGCGGAGCCTAGGTAGACAAACTCCTTAACTACCTCGAAGTTGTATGCGTCTATTGTGACGTTCTGTCCGAGCCGTCGATGTTGGGTGTCCTTACTCGAAGACAGCATGTACTTCGTTTTCCCCTCATTTACCGCTAAACCCATTTTAGCCGCTTCTGTCTCAATCCTCACAAAGGCGCCATTGACATCACGCTGTGTTCTTCCCATTATATCAATATCGTCGGCGTACGCGAGAAGTTGAACAGATTTATAGAAGATAGTGCCTCTGGTGTTGACGGTGGAGTTTTGGACTATCTTCTCAAGAACAATGTTAAAGAAATCGCACGACAGTGCATCGCCTTGTCTGAATCCTTTTTTGACGTCGAATGATTCCGTAAGCTCATTGCCAACCTTGATAGAGCAGCGTGAGTTCTCCATCGTCATTTTGCACAAGCGAACGAGCTTGGCAGGGATGCCAAAGCTAGACATAGCTTTATACAGTTCGTCTCTGTAGATGCTGTCATACGCGGCCTTAAAATCAATGAAGAGGTGGTGGGTATCGATTTGCATTTCATAGGTTTTTTCCAGGATCTGCCGCAACGTGAAAATTTGGTCGATGGTAGACTTTCCTGGCCTGAAGCCACATTGATAAGGACCAATCAGATTGTTGACGAAAGGCTTCAGACGTTCACATATACATTGTATACATTAGTTTTGAATTCATCAACATTGCAATGACTGGGAAAGACAGAGTGTGGAAGTGAGTTCCACATTCGCTTTGTACAGTTTAAGAACGATCTGTTATTCCCCATTGTATAATGCTGTTTAAGTCAGAGTTAAATGATCTTATCATAATTTGCTGTTGCATTTCCACATCCGAAGAGGAGGAATGTGAGTCTGGAAACGAATAAGAAAAGCTAAGGGTACTATCGTCAGCGAAACAATTTATTGGATTAGAAGTTACAGACAAGAGATAATTTACGAAAGTGAGGAAGAAGTTCGGAGACAAAACGGAGCCCTGGGGCTAGATTCCGCAAGCAAGAGTGAGTTTTAATGTGTACACGAAAAAATGTGTACACTCTCTAATTTCGATTCCGCAAGCGTGGGGTAAGCCTTTACGTGGCGGAACGGCTTACGGTAACTACTACTGCCCCTTCACAATCTCGATTTTAAAACAAATATAATTGCACACAAATGACCTGCTTTGTGCGTACAAAATGACACATCACCTGTGGGAGAATCCTGGGCTGGAATCACGTAACGCGATAAGCGATAGTTGATAATCAAAATCAAGGTTTTTGCTCTATGTAAGCTGATTATCAAATTGATAGTCAGCTATTTGCGATAATTTCATTCGACACCTATTTAGGTGTCGTTTTCAAATATTTATGTCGTTTTATTAAGAAATCAAAAAAAATATTGACATTGTATAGGCTTATAATATATATTTAAACAATATCTGACAAGTTTGAAGCAAAAACAAATCAAATAAAAAACAAAATACAAACGATCCGGTGCAACGAAAAGGTGTGAGATTGCAAGATTTTATTTTTGTGTGTAAGGCCGTGTGTGATTTGGGTTAAAATATGTATTAAAACTTGACGTTTGGTTAAAATTTGACGTTTGGTTGAAAATGGGATCAAATTTAGCCATTTGCTGTATGAAATTCGTTAAAAGGGATTTTTTAAATCAAAATTTCTGCGTAGAACTAAGAAATGTTAACTACTCCAGAAAAATTTTACACCATTGTATTTTTCTGTAGCAGGGTTAGGGTGCAGCAAAAGTGCAAAAAAGTAACAAAATTTTAGTCTGTATATTTTGTTGTTTTAGTGCAAGAAAATGTTACACTTTTATCCTTTTGCAACGATACAAGACCATTTGCACCGAATCGTGAATTCCCGTTATATTACTATTGGACTTTGTGTACTTTTATTAGTGAACAGTATGACCTGGACCTTAGAAAATATTTCAATCCCAGTCTGAATCGGGGTTAAGACAAATGTCAAAACAAACAAAAATTTTTTTCTTCAAAAACAGTAATGCCAACAAATCAAAGTTTTTTTTTGATCAGCTTACATAGACCAAACAAAAGTTGATAATCAAAAACGATAAATAATTTTTGATAATCAACTATCGCGTTACATGATTCCGGCCCTGCTATGGCCAAAATTCGATCGTAGTTTTTCGATTAAAAGCATCCTAGCGTGCGTTCTAATAATCGGATCTTCAAGATTAAGATCTCTTAAGAAGCACAAGGCTTCAGGCTTTAATTCAATGTAGCATGTAGCAACATGCAATACCATTTTTGATACAATACGGCATGATAAATGTGAGTCCAATTGAATTTTCATCATTAATTATTGAAAAGTTAATAAGAAATGTAACTGTTCTGAAAATGTAATGATGCAATTTTGTAGATTTTTTCATCATGACAAGAATTTAAATTTTGCAAGATAACTCACTTCTGATGTTCATGTATCGTATTTCAGTTACCAACCAATTGTGACTGTATTTAACAATGATCTTTGAATTTCCGTTATGAACAACATAGTGTAGAAAAATATTTTAATGTAACATAATTTAACCAATGGCCCTTAGTAATAGACATGCGTAAAGTCGGTTTGAAAGTCACTTTTTGTTAGATTTAGAAAAGCTGCTTTTAACATTTCGTAGTAACAGTTCAAATTAAACAAAAGTCTAATTCTTTGCAATCATTGTGACTCTTTCGTTATTGTGAACTGAAAGCTTTTTGAAGCTTTTAAAACTTTTGACAGGTACCTACAAAAAAAATCAATTACCGTTCGAGAAAGCAAAAAGCCGACAAACAAACAATTTTAAAAATTCAAAAGAACATTTCAAAATAAATTAAGGCCGTGGGTGAATTGCGTTAAATGTATATTAAAACTTGACGTTTGGTTAAAATTTGACGTTTGGTTAAAAATGGGATCAAATTTAGCCATTTGCTGTGTGAATTGCGTTAAAAAGGATTTTTTTAACCAACATTTCTGGGTAGAACTAAGAAATTTCCCTCAACAAAAAATGTTTTACTTTTTCCAAGTTAAATAAATTCGCGTACGAAACCAAAATTTAGAACAACAAAGTAAATAAAAAGTCACCAGAAGCAATGAATAAACTATGTTTTATTTATTTTGCTCGCTTTTGCAGTAGTAATTCGATATTTTGAAGCAACAATAAGAAATATTGAAACAAAAATTCCCATTTTGGATGGTTGGTTTTTTCCCTGTAGTAGCACTGCAAAGCTTGATTTCGCAGCTGATATCTGTTATCACACTCGAAAGAAAAACAATTTTTTCGTTTTTCAGTTTTAAAATACGATCAATTTAAACTATTTTATTCTCATCTTTTAAAATATCAATGCATTAAAACAAGGAACTTAATAAAATGGAGAAGTACAGAACAAAAAAACAAAACAAAAGCAAACTTCTCTATCATTCATGAGGAAAATAGGGAACGTCAAAATTTTAACCCATTTATCCTGCTCCACAGCTGGGTAAATTTTAACCCATTTTATTCACCACGCTAGTGTCAAGTTTTAACCAAACGTCAAGTTTTAATACACATTTTAACGCAAGTCACACACGGCCTAAAATAAAAAAAATACTTGTTCATAATGACAAAAAAAAAAAACGGCTGTTACTTTTGAAGTTGACAAAATTCGCAAAACGTATTATTGTGAACTTCGCTCTATTGTGATTCTATCATTTTAAACATAGAGGACATATATTACCTAGAGTCCCGACTTTCCTCGTCCCTTTCCGAAAACACCCGCAAATCTCCTCTGAGGTGAACTCTCACGATCCTCTCTTAATTTCGTGTCCGTGAAAATTTTAGACAGAAAAAAAAAACAAAAATTCACCTCAACCGTGGGCAAATTTTTTTCCTGGGCCCAAAGTGACAGAAGCCAATCGTGTGAAATAAAAATCATTTGTTTTTTTTTCAAGTTCAAGATAAAATCAAAAATTTATTTCGAAACGAAGAAAATCTGTGAATTCCGACTGAATAATTGCTTCGAGCCAATTGTTTTGGCATTGATTTTATTAATGAATGTCTGACGAATGCAGTTCCCAAAACAATGGACGAAATGCACGAATCAACGCTAGTTAAAAATGTCCTGAAGACGGAACGCTATGAGTTCCTCATGGCTTACTTGGGATTTATGAGGACGTATGCGAAGGTGGGTTTACGGTTTTGAGTATCAAAAAGATTATATTGATGGTTTTTTTGAAATTTTAGCTTGGTCGAAATTGACTGTTCCAGTTGGAAATTCCTAAATCCACCCACAAAGCTGATGGCCGGGGAGTTCTTGAACGTGGGCAGAACGAAATTGTCGCGAAATCAACGAAACCCTACATATTCTTTTGTTGATTGTTGACCATGTTGGTGTGGAACCAAAACAATTGCAGAAACTATTTGATTGTTTCAAGAATCATTCATTCGGCAGGCAGCAACGCCACATTGATCCATTGAACGAGTTACACCAGCAGCTGATGAGGAAAATCGCTTTCAGCGAAGTTGCCCTATTTTTGAGGTGTATTGACTTCCAGAATGTAGAAAAGATGACAACAAGACAAAAGATGAAGACAAGGAAATCACCAGTATGTATCATAATGAAGAAAATGGTCCACTGCTGCTGTCCTGGATCCTTTTGAATCTTCGAAGTTGTGGCTCAGGAAATGAGGAGAACCCAATGGCCAAATATGGACAGTTGGGGGTGCGAGCTGTTCACTTGAATGTTTTTAGATTCCTCAAGGAACTCGTCATTCATGATATGTTCAAGTTCAAGGTGAGTTGTCAGTTAGTCTTCTGCATTTTCACATTTTGTTCATTATCCCACAGGACGACAGTGTTGTTTCCAAAGTCGTCCGGAAAACCATTTACAATCTCATGATTTACTGGCGTGACTTCTTCGATGCCGACGGAAGTGTGAGTCACCATCCCTTCGTCTACGAATTGATGCTTATATCGTGGCCCACGTTGGCAAAGGATTTCTGTGCTCTTGAAGGTATGACAAGATCGAAGATCATAAAAAAAAATCATTCAACAAATTCTATTCCAGGCAGCGGAGTAAAGTCCCTCTATGACACAGCCATTGAGAGTTTTCCTCTCAACTTCATCCACATCTTTATGATAATTGATAGCATTAACCAAAGCTGGAATGCGAAACTATGTATAGGTCCCAATTTTTGACATTAAAATGGAAACCAAAATCACTGCTTCCTTTTTTTCAGATAAAATCCCAACTAGAATCCCTTCCCATCTACACTGCCATCTACGATGAGTCCAAATTCATGCTTCACCTTCAACCCTCGCCCGACGTCGAAGACGAATAGGTACATCCTTGTGCGAGACTTCTCGCCATTTCCCAGAATTGATTATATCATTCAATCCGGCACCTTAGCCGTTGTTATGGAACGTTGCAAAGCCTGCTGCGTTCACTTTCTCACAAGCGTCAACTACGAAATCAATTGCTCTCTACACTGAATTCAATAATGAACGGAGAATCCATTGCCAAGCCGAATTATGACACTGTTTCATTCGCTCTTGAAGAACAGTATGCAGAGTTTGGTGGAGGATCTTGTCCAGAAGCCGACTTTCTGGTCGTCTCTGTGTAATCCACTGTTTGGAGAGGTTTCTCCGAATGTCAAAGCCTACATTCAGCTGTTCAATATTCTCGGAATTGAAATGTTCTGCACGAGTAATAAGACTGACACTGAGCTGAAGAAAGTTCTCAATCGATTTTTTGAGAGCGCCCACTTTGATGAGTGGTTAGAGTATGTTTTCTATCTGCCGAAAGTGCCATGGTCATCACATGCTGTCGACGAGACTCCAGAGTGGTTGAATCGCTTGCAAGCTTTCAAAGGATTCATGTTAATCTATTTACGGAAGAATCCAAATGGCATTGAGATTCCACAGAAAAAATTCAACCTCCTCGCCGAGAAGTGTCTAAAGGTTTTGGTCGAACGTTCAGAGTTCACTGAGGATCTCCGGCCATTCATAATTCTTTCTGCACTTTTTCTCTTCATCATTCAGAGTTACAAGCATTCGTATACGAGAAAACCACAATTTTGTATTATTATTTTTATTACAATAAAACAGTTCTAATGCCAACAAGAATTTCAGACCTACAATTTTATTTATAATCCCAGATGTTAAGTGTGCATCGTAGTACTCGCGGATGACCACCAAGAGCTTTGCCAGATTTGTACCCATCTTCGCACTGATTCCGATTACGGGTTTGTTAAGTCACTGTTCGAGTTCCATTCAGTTCGGCGTCTTGCTCGTAAACTTTATTTGCAACAATTATTCCAATTGTTGGCTAAATTGATTAATTTCATTGTCAAGAATCTCGTAATGCTTCCAGGGCTCTTTGCTAGAAGCGTCTAGCACGAACATCAATACCGAACACCTCTCAGCGTACTTGAGACATCGAATACCCAAACCCTTATTTTTATTTGAATCTGGAATGTGTCCTGTCAAATGTGCGACTCTACTTGTTCGCAGTCATCGTACTGGATCATTCCGATGTGAGGTTTGAAGGTTGTGTTGGGTATGAAGCGACCTTGGGATTCGCCCCAGAAATTGCTCTCAGGAGTTTTTCAATGGTGTAAGCTGCTTTTGATGTTGTTCTTCAACGCCGACTTTTTCTTGGCCTTAATTAGGCTCTGCATAAACAATTTCAAAATTAGAAACAAACAAAAAGTGAGACCTTAAACGTATTTTAACATTTACGTAATTCAAATTTATTCGTAAAAATAAAACCTAAACTTCTGCACAATTAAAAGCAAAACAACAATCTACTTTTATTTGTACAATTTAAAATCGTTGCATCAGCTCCAGTGGAGAACACCCACGGCTTCACCGGATGCCAACAAACATCCAGAACGCCGAGGTCATCACGTTTCTCACGCGTCTGTAGTTTCGATCAGTGGATTTTGCAGCAAGTCACTATAAAGAAGAGAAACATCCAAATTTAAGACCAACTCAGTCAAGATAGACAAAAACTCACTTATAAACCATTCCGTGGGAGACAATCACAGATTGGTAATCACTAGACACTAGCCGACGCGAACAGGGGATATCTCGGATGGTAAGCCACACTTCTCTTGTTCTTGTGCAGTCTCATTGTCTGGTAGGGTTTCGTCGACAAATCGAACCACAGCATCTTCTCCTCATAAGTCGACACAGGCAATTTGTCGCCCTTCGGGTGGATGGACATACCTGAAATCCATTTGGAGTTTGTGTGCAGTTTCTTGATGAGTTCCTTCACGAGGTCATAAATGCACATTCATTCAAAGCCGAAATCAACGATCTTCGATCCGACAGCACATTTCCGAAGATAGAGAATCTCTTCATTTGGAAAGCATTGCTTTATAAATTGCTTAGCATCTGAAATACCCAACTTCGATATGGCATCGTATTCCAAGAATCCGTTTTGCTTGTAAAATGAAACCACCCAATCGGATTGCATTTTTGAGTAAATATGTGGAACGTAGAGAGCATTGGATAATTTTGTAGTCACACTTCCGGATGGTAAATCTCATCCAATAACGAGTGGAATATATTCTCAGGCACACCAATTTGCCGACGAATTGAAGTGACAGTTGTTGGCCTTGTGACAGCAGCCAGAATACCCCGAATCTTCGCTTTGCAACGCTGAACGTAAGCTTGAGTAAAGAATGCCCGCGGATTAGAAGCATCTTGTCCACCACAAATGATCTTACCCAAATACTTTTCCATAAGAGTTTGAATAAACTCCGATGGCAAATCATACTGGACGGCTAAATCGGACACATTGATTTCACCTTTTTGGGCGAGTTTTTCATTGAGTTCTTGAGCTATCTGAATAACATAATCATCGCTCATCAACTGACCCAGCACCAGACGAATTTGTTTATTTTCACTGTCGACCTTGGTGGCAAGTTGTTCGATTCTGGAAAAATCAACATTGAGTGTATTTGATACTTCAACTAGATTAACACGGCCAGCTCGTCGAGAATTTCTTTTTCCAAGTGCTCGGGTGTAATGTAATCTTTGCCATTGTTCGTGAAGACTACGTCAACAAGACTTTTTTGTATAAGCAGGGAGACTGCTTCAATGCCATTTCGTTCGGATAGTTTCTGGAGTGTTGAGGTTTGTTGGGCTTTTTGGAAGTCGGCAGATAGACGCTTGATCTCATCCCAATCAGATGACATGTTGTGGAATATTTATATTAACTAATTTAGTTTTGAATTAGCTTTAAGGGAATATAAATTAAGTTATTTTCTAATTTTCTGCGAATTCACGAAAAGAAAATAAACTTTCTTGCCAAATTTACACGAATAGACATTAGCTGTCAAAACTTTCACCACAGCAAATAAGAAACTAAAGGCCCGATTGTAGTATTCATGTTGTTTGTTCCTAAGGGTGTCGCATACTATTTCAATTTTTTTGTGTTATTTTTAAGATTTTTGATATTTTTGTTACAAATATTGGTAAATATTAATGTAATTATATGCTAAAAGTGCAAAGAAACAATGTAATATATTTATTTTTCATATTACATGAATTTTTTTGCATGTTAAGGTTTTTTTTGAAAAATTTGAGCTCAACGGAATCAATTTTTTTGAAATTTGAGCTAGAGGATTTACACCACGACTGGAATGGGCCCACATGCCTTAAAATTGCATAAGTATTAGTGAGAGGTCCCATAAGAAATGCATTGGTAAACTAACACTTATGCACTTTTAAGGTATAAATGTGAAAATTTCAGCTTGTAGGTCGAAAGAGAGCAAACCACCGAAGTCGGGACTCTAGGTAATATATGTCCTCTATGATTTTAAATTTGACTTAGTTACAGGTGAGCTGCTTCTAAGCATATTTTTAGTTTAGAATTGAAATATGTGTTTCATTACTACTGATTTTTTGTTAAAATCGAATTTAGGCTAAATTGGGTTCTATTACTAAGGGCCAAAAATGTCTTTAATCAAATCCATATGAATAAATGTACTTTACTTTACTCTATTTTCCTTCATTCATATTGAGTAAACTCCAGTCGCGCGTTGGAGCTGACATGCACAGTTTTTTTCTCTTTATTTCAAGAATACTTCTTTCATAGTGCTGCCTCCATTCAAACTCTTTTTTTCGGAGTTCATAGTTTTTTTTAATACACATATAGCAATTTGTCCTCCTCTATTTATAAAATCCTTTGCTCCTGATGGTGCTTTTTTTCTTTTTCGGTTTGCTGTTTTTGATTGTTGTGTGTTGTATACTGTGTTGATTGATTGATACACCCCATGTAATTTTTTTTTTGTTTTCAATATCCCTGAAAAGTAACGGATCGACTTGGATCTACAACTTCCTCACCTATGTATTTCGTTATCTTCAATAAAGTTCACTATAACTTTTAAAAATACACCCTGAAAAATAGCGTGAATAAATTTATAGAATTGTGTACACGGCTTCTGTCAAAAAAAATCACCTTCACCCTTGCGGAATCGAAATTAGGGAGTGTACACATTTTTTTGTGTACACATTAAAACTCACTCTTGCGGAATCTAGCCCCTGGGCACACCAGCATTTATATTGTGGATTTCAGACTTGAATCCGTCCAGTGCAACTTGTATTGAACGGCTCGAAAGAAAGTTTTTAATCCAATGAAGAAGGTATTCATCGATACTAAAAGCACGCATTTTCGATAAAAGAGCAAGATGCCAGAATTTATCAAATGCCTTTAAAATATCTAGTGCAACAATCTTACTTTCTCCAAAAAGATGTAAAGATTTGTTCCACTGTTCGGTGAGACAGACCTACAGTGGACTTCTTACTGCGAAAGCCGTACTGCCAGTCATTAAGAAGCTTTCGGTCCTCGAGATATTTCTTGAGCTTATAGTTTATCAGCGCCCAGAAGAAAAGGATAGATGGAAAAGCTTACACAAGGGTTTTGCCAGCGTGGAAGAACACCTCTTCAGAATAATAGTGGGGATACCATCCGTACCGGCGGATTTATGTATGTTGAGATCTTTTAGGACTCTCGCCACAGCACGAGTGTGGAAGAAGATTTTTCCAATAGAATCATTGACGTACTCAAGAACTGGGGGAGTCACGACACTCTCTGGCAGCGAAAAGTTGGAGGCGAACTGCCTAGCAAAAAGGTTAGCTTTCGCGAGAGAGCTAACAACAGTGAATCATAGATTCGATTCACCCCTTCGATTCACTTTCGATTCCCACGAACACTGCCTTGACATATTGCTATCCATCGGGTGAACTACATTAAAAAAAAAAAAAAAAAACAAATAAATAGAGTGGCGCGACAGCTCTTGAAGAGCCAAGGCCTAAGTGGCTTACTCTCATCAACAATTCTCTGAGTACGTGTGAGAAGCACTAAGGGGACCTACAATTTAACGTGAACTTCATTATCCAAGCCAATTTGACACTACAAGTCAACAGAGGTGCGTTTTTGCGCTGACGATAGTTGACTATAGTTTTCGTGTCAAAAAAAAAATGGTTGATGTGTCATATTTGAAATAGTTAGAAATAGTTGAAATAATCCAAAAACGCTTTTTAGTTAGGTTTGGTTGAGCTGTCAAACAAGAAAAACAAAAACAAATCTTTTGAGGTTACATTTTTCTTTTCTTTTGATCAAAATAATTGAAACAATTTTCTTTGCTCTAAATTTATTCCAAAAATTCAAGAATGATCCTGATATTGTAAGTTTTCAAAGACAATTGAAATAAGAACATATTTATTTATTTTTGAACAGCCCACAGCAAGAAAGGCAAATGGAATATTCGAACTGAAGACCACCCTCCATAAAGAAATCTTCAAGTTGTTCCAAGTATGCCAGCTCCTGATATTCTCCTAATTGCTGCTTCCAGATTCGCTGAAAAACTATCAAATCAATATCTAGTTCGTGCTTTTATATAAATAAACGGAGATAGTCTTTATTTTCTGATACTAATGAAACATTTTTTTTATTGTCGACAGAATACATAAAAGCAATAATAACAATAAGGGCTCCGACTTTTTCTTGTGTCTCCGATTTGCCGATCAAATTTTTCAAACGTCCCCGCCGAGTTTGTTCGCATGCTTCTTGTTGATTGTCTTTCAGCTTATTGATGGCTTCGTCCTTCTCCCGGACACTCTTGTACATCGCATTGATCTTCTCCTGCGACGATTGATTGCGCTTCTGCTTGGCTTCCAGCATTGCCTCGACTTCGGTCAGCTGGTTGTCAGTGATGTTGCATGCATACTTGAGTCGTTTTCGTAGTTGTCTTCGAGGTTTTTGAGCTTGATTTCGATAGCCGAAGCCGCATCGATGGTTGAGGACTTTTCCCGCTCTTCGTTTAGTTCACGAAGGAGTTTCTTGTTCTCCAAACGATGAGCATGTGAAATTTGTTCGACGACCTAAAGAATACAATAAACGTTAAATGAGATTTGTTTGGAGATGAAAAACCTTACCTCAGATTTCTCCTTCATCTTCTCCTGCTCGACCTATTCCCACATGTTGTGCTTCAATTGCTTCTCCACTTTCCACAGGTTTAAGTTTGCCTTCGACAATCATCTGCTCATGGGCAGCGGCCAACTTGTCCTCCGATTTTTCGTACTGCTTCTCGAGTAGGTATATCGCCGACGCTCTTCGGTCGTTATCTGAACTTCTCAGCCATGTCCTCTCGAAATAGGGATGTTTGCGGATCGCAGTGTAGTCAATTCGATTGGAAGGGATTGTGACCAGGGAGAGATTGAGATTCTTGAAATTGGCGCTGACTTTTAAGTCACTTGGAAAGGCGATAATTTCATTGGCGTGACTCTCCTCGCAGTGACTAAGGATTTTCGATTATGTCTCGTGGACATTGTGGCATTGTCCTAGTGAAATGGTGTGACTTCGCAGATGAGTTCATAGCCTATAATACCCATAGACCAGAAGTCACAGCTGACCTGTAAGTAGTTTTTAGCATCAATGTTTTGTTTAAAACTCGAGGTTTGAAAGAACTTACGCTCTGCTGGGATTTGGTCAATCTGCAATAGGAAATTGTCTCGAGCAGTTCTGGAGCAGGAGCAATGTAATCAGGAGTTCCAACCGGCGAGGAACTGTGCACATGCCCGTCACGGTTCAAGGCAGCGGGATTTCAAAAATCTTCCAGTTTGATGGCGGTCGATTAGAATGTTTTCCGGTTTGATGACGCGATGGACATAGCCCATGCAATGGAGAGCATGAATGGCAAGAGTCAGGTCGGGCAGATAGATTCGATAGAATGTACATTTGGAAAACGTGAGAATTTATTCTGATTTTGAAAAGAAGAGGATTCCCTTCGGATTTTAAAACCAGAATGTTTTTACGAGTACACACTACACTACACATTTTGAAACCAAAAAAAAAGTGCACGAGAGAAATTTCCTCATGATTTGTTTTCGTTTTTCTAATGAAGTTCCTTTTACAAAATCTCCGGCGAAATAAAGTTCTTTTTTTCCGACAATTTAAAATTTGTAAAGGGAACCTTATTTTCTTTATTTTGTAATGAAATAATTGAAGACGAACAAATATCCTCTGATTGTAATTAAACTCGCGGCGGTACGGACACACCAACCACTTTCAACTCACCTTCTGAGATGGATTGGAAATAGTTAGAGATAGTTACGATTTGACACATCAACACAGACCGCAAAAACGACAATTGTGATTACGAATCGTAACTATTGGCGTGCAAAAACGAGAAATAGTCAACCATTGTTGATTATAGTTGATTATAGTCAGCGCAAAAACGCACCTCAGCAGTTCATGTAAAAATTTCAAACAAATCTTCCACACAGTCAAATCTTTCAATGGTAGACCCAGGAAGTTTACGCTATCTTTAAGATTATTGCAAAAATCTCGAAGGTGCTGAAGTTGTCTTTTAGCATTAGTTTTGGGAATGCTTGGATTTAATTTCATTCCGGAAATTATTATTAAATTATATTGACCTCCAACGAGATAGAAAATTCATTTAATGAAATCGCGCAACATTTAAGTATGCGGATTTGAATTGTATAGCCTAGTACGCAGATCGAGCTTAATTTTAGCTGCCATACAAAATTCTCTCCAAAATTTAGCGGAGCTAAAATTTAGCTGAGCTTTTTAGTGAAGAGGTACGCAACTCTAGCTAAAAATATTTTTTTTTCGTACTTTACATAATCATCTATCAAAATTTAGCTAGTGAAATTAATGTCCGGCACATTATTCTCGAGCTAAATTTTGACATTTGCTACATTTGTTCTTTGACTAGCAAGATTATTCGCTATTTTTTAGAAAATATAATAAAAGTTGAAGGATAAAAAGTGCCTAAAGCACAAAAAAAGATGCGCGAAAAAAAATCATCATTTTCCGTGGATGAGAAAAAAATGTTGGCCGTCCTGTTGAAACAGCAGCCTGCAATATGGTGCCTGGAAGAGAAGTCGCACAGCAATCTCGATTGCAAAGCGACATGGAAATGCCTTAAGGATAGCCATCGCTACCACAATGTTCATCGAAAAAAAGTCAAAATTTAGCCAGAAATTTAGCTGATGTTTGGAAAGAAATGCGTGAGCTAAAATTTAGCGCGATCTGCGTACTAGGCTTTAGCGATACCGATGCTAATTGGAGCACTCCATTGGCTCTGTCGTATTTCGATCCAGAAGCTTGAGCAGATTCAGCTTTACCACCTCCTTTGCCACCCAGAGTCGCAGAGATATGCTGGACCCACTCGTTAGCCTTCAGACCCTTTTTGACAGCAGCCTGAAGTCATACAGAAGTCATACAGAATATCTTCTTCGAATCTGCATTCACCGACACAAACATAGCCGCCGTTTCTGGACTTAAGGCACGAACTTTTTCAGAGCAGCATGAAGTGATTTGGTGTTGTTGAAGGCTTCCAATTGTTCGACAATCACCAGAGTGTTTAAATTGGCCTGACATATTTCCTTGGCCTTCTCGACAACAGTGAAAGTGACGGTGCCTTTGACTGTGCGTTCCTTGTCATCCAGGGTCCTTGCCCAGAACTTGTAACAGACAGTGATTCAAAGTGTGTGTGGCCGAGTGGTTCTTCATTGTTAGACTCCTGCGGGAAACATCGATTTGTAGAGTCAAATCATCACCTACTTTGAGGGTTACCTCGACGATCCCGATGTGCAAAATATAAACAGCACTATTGTTCACCTGATCGTTCAGAAATTCGTTGTCCTCATCGTCAATCTTGACCATGACGCCGTGATCAAAGATCTGTCAACCACTTTCAGCGTAGAAGTTAGTCTTGTCCAGCACCAGGTGATATCACCGGGAATTATTTTGGCATCGCCCAATTTTGTGATCGTGCGGTTAAGAAGGTTTTTGCCTACTGTGACGAACAAAATCAATATAATGAAAAAAAATAAGGAAAAAAGTATTTCAAGTGTCAAAATGTTACACAATTTTTCCGCTTTGCCTTGTTGGAGCTAGTGTTTTGTCCGTTAAAAGTGGAATCATCGTGAAGTTGGCTACTGGCAGTCCATGTTTAGTAAGGAAGGGTATGAATTGGATGAATCGTGGCTACAAATGGATGAATTTTTAACCTATTCTGTCATATTTTAACATTCTCCGCAGCTAGTCTTATTTTAACTCATTTTATTCAATGCGAAGTGTCAAAATTCAACCAAACGTCAAGTTATTACCACTTTTTAACTGAATTCGCAATTCATCCATTTTTTACCACAATTCATCCAATTCGCACACATCCTAATTCAAAGATGCGGATAGCGTACCCAAGTGAAAGGGCGCGTTCAGTTTGTTTTTGGATAGCCTATCTAAGATAGCCTATCCAACTCGTTTTTCATGAGCGAGTTCGATAGCTAAACTTGGGTAGCTGTGAAAACACGTGTAAGAAATCAGCTGTTTACAAATTTCAATGGCTGTTCTGTCAGATAGCCACCTATACCAGAAATTGTTGGATAGCTCTAGGTTTGTTTGGTTTGAGCCTCTGCTATTTTTTTTTACATGGAAAACAAAAACAAAAAGCTATCCGGATAGCCTATCCAAGTCAAAGTGAACGCGCCCAAAGTGAACGCGCCCAATGGGCCTGCACACACGAGACTAATTCATCCGGACTAAAATCAGTTTAGTGGGCAAGGGAAGCGAAGTGTGCAGTATGAAACGGACTCAAATTTTCAACCCGAAATTTGGTGGATGAACGAAGACTAAAACTAACACATATACAAAAGCTGACGTTTTGGTACGAAATAAATACTCACACATTTAAAAGAGGTTCAAATATACATTTTTCCCCCAGTCTGAAATCATCTATCGTGTGTTCTTGGACTAAATACTTAAACCTATTTCAGTCCATAAATTATTCATCCCGTGTGTGCAGGCCCAATGGCTGTAGGTTCATATCATTAGGGGGGTTCACATGGACCAACATGCTCGACAACATGGCTCGTTGGCCATCAATGCTCGATCATGTGAACACAAAGACAACTGCTGGACCAACATGTTGGACGGATTTCAAAATTTTTTGATAACTTGGGTGGCTCGTCCAACCAACCAACTTGTGTGAACAGATGCTCGACAACTTCGGTATTAATTTTCATTTCGTAAATGTCTCGGTCGCGTTCACATCATGCGGGAATAATGGAAACAATTGCAAAAAACCTCCACCCTTCTGTCCCATATCTATTTCTTCAAAAGGTTATTTTTCTTGTTTTTCTTCCGTTTCCCTCTCTTCCTCTTTATCTTCCAGAATTTCATTTATGCTTTTATTTTCGCACATTTACCCCTGTTCTGATTTTCGTTACGAATTCAATTCGTTTACGAAATTGATTTTCGCAAATCTAAAAAAACTGTGTTCCTAAATTCGTACGAATTTGCCTTCAATTTTTGACAAATATTTCTCTGAAATGACTTAAATTCTTAAATTTACGATTTCAAATTCGGTCAGGAAAATCGAAACGAAATCAAAACGAGAAATTGAGAACACCTCAGCTTTAAAAACGAAAGTATTGTTTTCGTAAACGAAAATCAGAACAGGGGTGATTGTGTCTGCTTGCTACGAAAATTTCAAAAAAATGAAGTTCGACAACATCAGTATTCATGTGAACGCAAAGTCGGATGTTCGATTTCTTTTTGCATCGAGCCAATGTTGTCGAGCATGTTGGTCCATGTGAACCACTGATCTCTATAATAACTGGATAGTGGATTCCATACAAATTATAACACTTTTTTTTGACTCCTATTGATTTTGACATGGTACTCTTACACTTGTGCATCTCTTTATATCATCTCTCTATATTCAACAAAAAAAGTGACGTTTGGTTTCCCATCTCCCTTTTAACTCATCTGTGGAAGTGATGTTCAACAAAAATTCCCAAAAAATCAAAAAAATTTTCATAAAATTTCCAACCCATCCCATAGAAATCAATAGTCACAACAATGGATACCGTTGAAATGCCCAAATTACCCGAGAATCAAAAATCATTAGCTGGTATTCCCGAGGCGGTGTTCCTCGACGAAATCGATGCATTTATGGACCAGCCCGAGAAGAATTGTGAAAAAGTTCTCCAGCAGCTGGACGAACAGCATGGCAAATATAGATTTATGGCATACAATCTCGATACCCGGAGAGGAAAGCTCAAACAGCAAATTCCCATCTTGCAAAAGTCCCTCGAAATGATTGATGTTTTGCGCAATCAAACCGAAGCACGAGACCCTCAATTCTTTCTGAGCGATCAGGTGTTCATCAAAACTGTTGTTCCTCCACTAAAAATGTGTGCCTTTGGCTGGTAGCAAACGTTATGTTGGAATATCCACTAGACGAAGCCGAGGAACTGCTCAAGCAAAATATGCACTCGGCATTGTCGAATTTAAAGAGTGTGGAGCACGATCAGGACTTTTTGAGAGACCAAATCACAACCACGGAAGTTAACAATTGGGGTGTCAAGAAACGTCAAGCAGCGTCGAAAGAGTCTGCCGCAAACGCCGTCGCCGTCATGGCAAACTGATCTGTCTCATGCGATTCTCCCCAAAAATGAATGTAAAGTTAATGTTTAATAAAGCATTGATATTGTACGTTTTGAAGTGCTTTACAACAAGGATTATGTTAGTTTTTTAACTCAATCGAACTTAGATTAGAATCCGAGAAGCTCCAAGAGCTCAAATAACAGTCTCCAGTTGTACTTTTGGCTTTTTAATGCATGGACTTGTGTCGCATCAGTTTATAAATCAATAAAAATCATTACACGCAAACAAGAATTGTCGTCATTGTGTCAAGCGGAATCCGACTTGGTTTTATTGGTATCAAAAGAGGTTTCACTTAGGTTCCTAAAGTCTGTGTTCTCCCGTCACCGAAGGCGTCATCGTCAAGTTGCAGTCATTTGTGCGGTTCGAACTTTATTCGACTGAGCCGCAGGATGAAGTCCAGCAGAAACATTTGGATCTTGATTTCGCGTGGGTTCTCCGTCACATAGAACCCTGCCACACCGGCTTTTTCTAGCAGGGATTGTTGGTCACATGCTGGATGTCCATTATTCCCCTGACTATCTCGAATATTGTGTCATTGAGCTGGGAATTGGCTATATCGTAGGATATCCTTATTTAGAATTGTCTGGAAAGATTGTTCAATAGTGGAATGCGTTGGCTTTTATGAATGAAAACTTACTCGTCAACGAGAAAGTACAATTTCCTTTGGAGGTACTCTGGTGAAGGCTGTGAGTCATCTTGTTGGTATGTTTCGTCTTGAGATAGGTTATTGTCTTCGCCTCGAAAATTGGCTTCCGTTTCCATTATTTATGTTTTTTAGAGGTTTTATTTTCTTATCGCAAGTGTACACAATGCTCGGGTGAAGTTCGCAATGCATTAGAAAGGCGCCGTCGTATTCTTTGATATAGCCAGCATAAATGGGTCGGGCCAGTTTGATGTCCTTGGAGAAGACTTGTTTCTTGAAGTAGCCAATTGCAAACTCATCGGCGTAGGTGAGGAAATGCCGCAGACCTCGCCGAATGCTGTAGTCTTTGAGGTTATTCATCAGGTGCGATCCGTAGCCTTTATCTTGTTTGCTGCCGGTCACAGCACAGAATACGATCTCGGTGAAACCCTGAGTGGGGAATGGTCTAAAACAAATGCCACCAATTGGCTGGTTATCCTCCATAAGAGCCAGGGTTTTGTGCTTGGTGTCGAAGGCCAATTGGCTGATGTATTCGCGAGGCATTTTGACCAATTGATGAGCAAATACACTGTGAAGACCTATGAAAGAAGGGGAATGAGTTTCGTGGTCTGGTAGACATCAATTAATTCCACTTACCCAGAAGCCATAACATAGTCTGCTTTTCAACTGGTTGAGACAACGAATTTCCGACAATATGGAACTGAATTTGGCCCTGATAAATAAATAACAATTAAAGTTTCGCAGCACAGCCGTATTTATGTTTTTTTTTCAGCTGTCAGTGGGGAAGTGTTATATTTTGGTATAACTGTTATACCTGGATGGTACCTTTACAATTATAACAGTCTTCTATGGGAGTCAAACTTTTTGCTCCTATCCACTATCCAGTTATAATAGAGATCAGTGATGTGAACCCCCCTATTGACATAATATAATATGGACTGCTAGTTGCCAACTTCACGCGTGTTCAGCGTTAAGAGCGCCATTGGTTCAGGGTGGCCAAAAAAAGAACGATTCCAGCTGTCAAAAATGAACAAAAACAAAAACATAAACAACGAGGTCGCTGTGCAGTGTTATCGCAGGGAAAAATATTTTCGAGTCCAAGATGCTTGAAAAACGAGTCCACGTAAAAAAAATTAAATACTTTCAGAAATCATTTTGTTTTAAATTTTTACCATACTTATTTGTATTCTGCAAACAAAAAATGTTATAAAAACGAGTCGTCGAGCCAAGGAAGAAACAACGAGTCCATTTTCAATCAGTGTGGTAACACTGTCGCTGTGAATTCAAACATATTTTTTGGGACTAATTTGGCCGCTTCGAACCAATGGCACTGCTGTAGCTTGTACTTTTTTTTCTCATGAAATGTATAGGCGTTTTTCTTTTTTACATCTGAACAGAGCTTGAACTGTCAAACGAAAAATTGTGTTTCTTTTTTAGTTCAGAGTGTTCAGAGCATCAAAGTTGTGTTACTTTTTTCGTTCAGAGCACTGATTCTGAGTGTCTAGAGTTCGACGACGCGCTCAGAAAAAAGAGACCGAGCGTAATGAACGAAATGCTGAACGCAAGCGTGTTTTTCTCAAAACAATTGAAATGGGTGAGGAAACAAGTCGCTCAGGCAAAGATGGTTAGTTTTACTTTGAATAATTAATTAAATATTTTATTTATTAATAAAAAAATGTTGATTTCAGCTTTCAAAAATTCGAAGGGTCGATGTCTGAACTAAAAACGCTCAATTGCATTTCAAAATGAAATCCGAGCGTTCAGAAAATGTTCAGAGCTTCATTTGTTCAGAGCGTGTTGAGCGAGCTCTGAACACTCAGAGTTCGGAGCTCTGAACTAAAAAAGAAAAACGCCTTATGGAAATGACAAGTGACTAGCAGTCCATATATAAATTATGTCAATGGTTCATATGGTTGTGAACTGAACACACTTTAAAAATTATTCAAAGCCCAAAATAGTTTTGTAGTCCCTGCTTGAATACAGTTTGAAAAGCAAAGGGTACACAAAAAAGCAAAAGGAGAAGAAAAATAAAGAAAAAGAAAGTAATACGAAAAGTAATGTAATGGCTGACGACGGACTCAGTAAAATAAATTTTTTTAATGTTATGTGAAGGAAACAGGACAAATAACTTTGATACATTTTTCTTTTGATCGGATTTATTCCGAAGAACTAAATGTTATTATTTATGATATAATCAGTCTCGAGTTACAAAACAAAATGGATAACAAACAATCATCAAGCATAAATATAGTAGTTCCAGGTAAACACACTTTCCAATTCAAGCAAAGATTTGAGAAAACGAATAATCATAAACCTTTCATCTGTGTTGCAAGTGAAATTATAAAAATATCTTAACAAAAATGTTGACAATTTCTGTGAATTGTTTTCATTGCAGAATTGTATTTTCTGATATCAAAGTTTCTCGCAGCCGGACCTCTTAAGGAAACTGCAAAGGTTAGTTCGTCGCCTCCATTTATGTGTACTCTTGTTACCGCGAATGCGAATAAAAATCAATTAAAACCAAAATGGACGTGTTAACAATAAAAATATTTTTTTCATTATTCTCATTTTGTGTTTCAGGTCCTAGTGAAGGAACTTGAACAAAAAAAGGTAAGATATTTCTATTGTAAATTAAGTTGCAATATTTTTCAATTTGAAAACTGTTCAACCCAAAAGAATATTTATTCTTGGTTAATTTTTTAAGGGAACATCTACTTAATTCTTAGTCCTAGTCCTAGACTACTAAAATTCAAAATTATTGTTTTGGTCAACACGTGTTTCGGATTTGCAAATTGTCTGCCTTTGTGTTAAGAATATAAAATTGACATTGCACAACTCCTATGGTGTTTTCCAGTTCATAATTTATGGAACTCATGAAAAACATTTATGTTAAAAACAATACACCAAGTCTTCCTCTTTCTCTTAAAGGTTTTACCACGGCGCACCGACTGGTTGGGTTACGAACATGATCAATCCTTCGACGAATTGGTAAGTAGTTACTATAATCATCATTTGTTTTTTGTGCACACACATTTGATTATATTGGTAAAGACCCATTTAGAGATCATTTCCGTTGAACTACCAGTTAAGCTTTCAGTTAACTTAACTAACAGTTCATAAAATAAAATATGTAATATAAAACATCTTATATTAGGTCTGTTGTTTTACTCCAAAAACTCACTCAAACTCAAATTCTCACGCTTTTCTGTTCTTTGGATGCCCAACTATAATTGCTTAAGTAAACTCAAGCTAATTAAAAAAAAAACCGGACGAATATATCTGTAAGTTAGAAAAAAGTAGTAGGATTGGCCTTCTCTTCTTTACGCTGTCAAATTCACTTGAGCAAATAGCGATTGAAACTGCACAGTCATGACTGAAGCGTCATTTTTAGCTAGTTACTTACTTATGGTGGCGCTGCAGTCCAGGTCGGACAAGGGCCTCATCCAACAAACGTCTCCAGCCAGCTCGGTCCCTAGCTAGTTGCCTCCAGTTTCGCACGCCAAGTTGGTTCAGGTCCTCTACCACCTGTGTGCTCCACCTGAGTCGCAGTCTTCTTCTTCTAAGATGTCCTTCCGGGTTGGATTCGAAGACTACAAGCATTATTTTCCATTCGCTCTTCATGACCCAACCATCTAAGCCGTTGGACCTTAACTTTTCTGGCAAGGTCAGTGTCGCTGAACAGCTCGTAAAGTTCTTGATTGAATCTTCGTCTCCATTCTCCATTTATGCAGACAAGATGTTGTCATGGTCCATGTCTGCACCATACATTAGGACCGGGATGATGAGGGTTTTGTAGAGTGTCACTTTAGTTGCTCGGGAGAGTATTTTACTACTCAATTGCCTTCTAAATCCAAAGAAAGAGCGTTTGACAAGAGTAATTCTTCGTTTGATTTCAGTGCTGGTGTTGTTGTCAGAGTTTATAGCGGATCCTAGGTAGACGAAGTCCTTAACTAAATCGAAGATAAATCTGTCTATGTTGACGTTTGCTCCTAGACGTCGATGTTAGTTGTCCTTTCTTGTTGACAGCATTAACTTCCGCTAGACCCAACTTCCTAGCCTCCGTTTCAAGACTCAAAAACGCTCCACAGTGTTCTTCCAATTATGTCAAAGTCGTCTGCGTATCCTTGTAGTTTGACGGAATTTTGAAAGATTGCGCCTCTGGTGTTGACGTTGGAGTTTTGCAAAATCTTTTCAAGAATGATGTTGAAGAAGTAGCATGACAGCGCATCGCCTTGTCTTAAATCTTTTTTGACATCAAATGCGTCCGTTAGGGTTTTTACGACCATGATGGAACAGCGTGAGTTTTCCATTGTCATCTTACACAGACGTACGAGTTTTTCCGGGATGCCAAAACTAGACATTGCTCTATATATTTGGTTTCAAAAGACGTTGTCATACGCGGCCCTGAAATCGATGAATAGGTGGTAGCGTATTTCAAGCTGAAGCAGTTGCCCGTAGCTAAGTGGTTAGGTGCGTTGGCTGCTAAGCAGAACGTCGTGGGATCGAGTCCTACTCGGGCCCATAAAAGTTTTTATTTAATCTTTCACGGATACTGCCTCTTGCGAAGAATTGACAAAACTTCCAAGAGTATCATCTGTCATGAAAAAAGTGCTTCTCAACTTTGCTGTTCGGAATCGGCGTTAAATTGTAGGTCACCTCAATTCTTCACACGCACTCAGAGAACTGTTGATGAGAGTAAGCCACTTAGGCCTTGGCTCTTCAAGAGCTGTCGCGCTACTATATTATTTTATTTTTATTTCAAGCTGAAGTTCTCGCGGTTAGACAAGCATGTAGGATTCTAAGGGTCGCGATCTTTATTGATAACCAAGCAGCTATCAAGGCTATGTCCAGATTCGTTAGAGATTGCTAGCAAGAGCTCGCAAATCTCAACGAGAATATAAAAAATTAATCTAGTCGGGGTACCAGGGCACCGCGACATTCAAGGTAATGAAATTGCTGATGAACTGGCCAGTATGGGATCAAACCTTCAAATATTCCTAGCTGAGGATGTTAGGATTCCCTTAGGAGTCATGAAAACGGATATTCAAAACCATTTTCTTAAAAAATCTTTTTTTAAATGGAAAAATCTCACCAGCTGCAATATCTCGAGACAGATATGGCCCACTTACGACCAGAAACGTACCAAGGAACATCTGAATAAACCTAGGTCAAACATTGGCAGGATAGTTGCCATTTGCACAGGTCACTGGCCAGTCGGACAACATGCCTTGAAACTTGGTTTTGCCCGGCCCTTCTAAATGCCAGAACAATGGCTTTGGGTGCTCCCTTCCTAGGCGTGCTCAGCGAACTCGCAAATATTAAGATTAGGAACTAGATTCTCTATCTTAACAAAGCCAATTGGAGTAAAACACTCAAACAAAAAATTGTCCAATTGGTTTTTGCTGTCAAGTATTCTTTTACTTTTTAGGAGAATCACATAATTTTATCCCCATTCCTCAAAATTTGACAAAACTCCCGAAAAAGTAAATGAACGGAGCTATTGTTTATTTTCTCATTACGTTGTTTATTGTTTATTCTTTTCTGATATAAGTAAGAGAGACATTTTGTTTTGGTTTTTATTTTTTTTATATTGCAATGATTGAAGACTTCAGAGTCGATTATTGTAATATTCGCGGGCTTCGAATCAATTTTCTGGCTGCATACATCCACACTGTATCCCACAGGCCAGCTGTTTTGGCGCTAAGCGAGACCCAAGTAGGTGAGAATTCCGATCCTACTGAATTTCTCATTCATGGGTATAGCTTAGTGCCATTATTCTTTCCCCACCATGGTCTCGCCGTTTACATTAGGGATGATGTAGCTTATCAATTCTTGCCTCAATATGGACGTTGTTCCAACTCTTTTTTCAATTTTATATGGTTTAAATTCTCCGTCAATAAGCACATCATTCACTACTGTTTTCTCTATCGAAGCCCAAACCTGGACAGAGCTTCAACCTCTCGTGAATTTGACGCTCTGTCTGACTCCATACAAAGAATTGTATCCTTGTATCCTCACACTGAAATCGTTATTACGGGCGATTTCAATGTACACAATTCTTCGTGGCTTCTCCATTCGGGCCCGACAACACCCGAAGGAATGTGTGCCGAGATCTTTGCTGAGTTTAACCACCTTACTCAGCTTGTTACTGAGCCTACTCGTATATCGGACATTGATGGCCAAGCGGAAAATACTCTTGACTTGTTCCTTACGTCCGACCCTGATAAATACAATATCTGTGTATTAACGCCTCTAGGCAGATCAGACCATAGTATTATATCTGCAAATTTCTCGTGTCAAACTAATCCAGTTAGAGAAAGAGCTCCGAAGAGAACCGTATGGCAATACGAGAAAGCCAACTGGGACGGTCTCAATATTTTTTTCCGGATCTTTAACTGGTCACTATGCTTCCTCGATAGTGACGTAGACTCCAGCGCAGTTAAATGGAGTGATTTTATTACAATGATGGGATGAGAGGGTAGTAAGAAGATGAGAGAGATGATTTAAAGGGGGAAATGTGAGAATAAGGAGAAGAAGCCGAATCAAGGGATTGCCCTAGCGAGGGAGGCAATCGTGGAAGGGAGGGTCGAGGTAATTTTACTCGCGCGTCTAGCAAACACCTTAAGACGCATAACGGCTGGATTTTTTTGCTTACGGCCAAGGTTCAAGGGCCCGCGACATGAGCTAGCCGACGGGAACACACCAGCCAAATGGAACCAAGGCAAAAAGGGCCGTAACAAATGGCGGGTTAAAAGCATCAAACCCAAAGAAAAATCATGGTTCGATTCAAGCTGTAAAGAGGTTATCAGGGAAAAAGAAGTAAAGTTCCGGTGTTTTAGAGCCAACCCAACTGAGGAAAACCGGAACAAGTTTAAACAAGCCAGGAAGGCCTGCAATGCCCATATTCGACGGACCAAGTTTTTGCATGACCAAAAATTAAGGCAAAAAATTCTGCAATGTCCCAAAGGCAGTAAAAATTTTTGGTCATTTGTTAAAAATATGAAGAATTCTTCTTCTTCCTCGGTCCCTACACTCGTTGACAATGACACTCCAGTTGTAAGCTCTCTCGCGAAAGCTAACCTTTTTGCTAGGCAGTTCGCCTCCAACTCTTCGCTGCCAGAGAGTGTCATGACTCCCCCAGCTCTTGAGCGCGTCAATGATTCCATGGGGCAGATCTTCTTCCGCACTCGTGCTGTGGCGAGAGTCCTAAAGGATCTCAACATACATAAATCCGCGGGTCCGGATGGTATCCCCGCCATTATTCTGAAGAGGTGTTCTTCCACGCTGGCAAAACCCTTGCGTAAGCTTTTCCATCTATCCTATTCTTCTGGGCTCGTTCCGAGCAGTTGGAAAACAGCATTTGTCCAGCCAATCCCAAAAAAAGGCGAATCTTCTTCTCCCTCCAACTATCGACCGATTGCACTTACGTCCCTTCTTTCTAAGGTCATGGAAACGCTGATAAACTATCAGCTCAAGAAATATCTCGAAGACCGAAAGCTTCTTAATGACCGGCAGTACGGCTTTCGCAGCAACAGGTCCACTGGTGATCTGATGGTTTATCTCACCGAACAGTGGAACAAATCTTTACATCGTTTTGGAGAAAGCAAGATTGTTGCACTTGATATTTCTAAGGCATTTGATAAAGTCTGGCATCTTGCTCTTTTATCGAAAATGCGTGCTTTCGGTATCGATGAACCCCTTCTTCGTTGGATTAGAAACTTTCTTTCGAACCGTTCTATACAAGTCGTATTGGACGGTTTCAAGTCTGAAACCCACAATATAAATGCTGGTGTGCCCCAGGGCTCCGTTTTGTCTCCGACCCTCTTCCTCATTTTCATTAATGATCTCTTGTCTGTTACTTCTAATCCAATTAATTGTTTCGCTGACGATAGTACCCTTAGCTTTTCATATTCGTTTCCAGACTCACATCCTTCCTCTTTGGATGTGGAACTGCAACGGCAAAATATGATAAGCTCATTAAACTCTGACTTAAACAGCATTGTACAATGGGGAATACAAAATAGAGTAGAGTTTAATGCTTCGAAAACTCAATGCTGTCTTGTATCGTCGAAGCGAGATATACCCCCCTTGCCACTATCCATGAGTGGCACTTGCATCAATGAGACCGAACATCTCGAGATTCTCGGTATGTGCATCACTGACCACCTTCTGTGGAACGAGCACATTTGCGATGTCGCCAAAAATGCCGCAAAATGTTTAGGTTTCTTAAGGCGATGCAAGAAATTTTTTTCCCCTTCTGATCTGGCTACTATCTACAAAACCTACATACGTCCTAAGCTTGAGTATAATTCTCACGTCTGGGCTGGTTCTCCAGTGACGTACTTAAGTCTTCTGGACAGTATCCAAAAAAGAGCATTCAAAATGATTGGTGACAATACCATCGTTGAGTCATTTACATCTCTAGAACATCGTCGTAATGTCTCATGTCTCACCCTGTTTTACCGATACTTCAACGGTATATGCTCTAGTGAAATAGCCAGTTGCATTCCTCCCCTTAAGACATTCAACCGTAATACCCGCGCCTCCAGGAATGCCCATCAGTTCACCCTTGAGCCCAACTTCGGACGTACTGTGAAGTACAGAGAATCATTCTTTAGCCGTACTACGCGAATGTGGAACTCTCTTCCACACTCTGTCTTCCCCAGTCATTGTAATGTTCAAAAATTCAAAACCAATGTTCACCGGCACCTCCTTTTACATCCCCTATCCTTTCCCTAATGCTCGCACTGTGCTCTTGGCATATAAAGGGTAATGAAAAAAATCCCTTGAGTGCGCGTTAATTATAAAAAAAAAAAATTGATGTTTTCATCCAGTGTTCCTTCAATTAGGAAAAGGGGTGTAAGGGTTCAATCGTCTGATTCCTAAATATTGTTATAAGTGGGAAGCAGCACTAGCCGCAAAAGTAACAATATAAATCAGACAAAAAAAAAACTTACGTTGGTATTGCAAAACTATTCGATGAATACTTTCCAAAAGGGTTAGTATTTGAATTATGTATACTCAAGCTTTGGACGAAACCCAACAATTTGTAGAATTTTTGGCGAGATTACGAAAATGACCATTGTTGCAACAAGAGAAAACACGTCTGACTTCTTTTACTTCTTTAAAAGAACTGTGATGTATTTCATTTAGAGTAAGCTTACAATGTATATAATGTACATTATGTATACTAGATCGTAATTAAGTAAGTTTAAGCATAGAGTATAAGAGAACCAAATTAATTATAGTGGGAGATAAAAGAAATAAGCAAAGTAATAATTCAAAACAGGGTTTACGTATTGAGTATTTAAAACATAAAATAAAAACTAATATTTTAACAACCATTAACGGGTTAGTGCTGCCGAGTATTTCGAGTATTCCGAGCTCTTCAGATTAATTGATGCCAAGTGATTATCCTGAATATAAGAAAATTCTAAATTTCGCTTCAACGATATAACAACATTGAAGCGATAATAATCTTACTTACTCGGTAGTGCAAACTATCAGATCATCTTCGGTCATTAAGAAGGAGATATTTGTTGAGATGAAAACATTGAGCCAAAGAAAAAATATATAGTAAGCGTAATCGGTCTGTAGTCAGAGAATGAAGAAGATTCGCTTCTTGTCGGAATTGAATGGACTACTCCGAACTGCCTAGTATAAAATTTATCTGTCTGAAAACAACCAACAAATAGAACGTCATTGTCAACGAACAAATGAATCGAAGAAGAAGAAATTTTCTTATTTTTTGTGTACCAAAAATTCTAATTGGTTTTGAGGCATTGCATTACATTGTCTAAATATTTAGTCATACAAAAACTTGGTCCGACGAATATTGGTAGTGCAGGCCTTCCTGGCTTGTTTAAACGTCTGGTTTTCTTCAGTTGGGTTGACTCTAAAACAAGAAGTCATCCTCTTTTTCACAAAAAGAAGCGAGGAAGAACTGTGTACATTGTGAGCACTTAATTCGCGAGAAGTTGAAACCCTGTCTAGTTTTGGGCTTCAAAAGGCAATAATGTATGATGAATCTAAACCATATAGTTTTGGCCTTAGTGCTTATTAACATAAAATTTTGAAAAAAAAAATGTTCGAATTTATTTTTTCATTTTTTTCTCAGAGTTTTGAGTTTGAAAATTATTTCTTCAAAAATAAAACTGTAAGGAGATGAATTAAAGAGACGGATAACCCTGTTATGAGTATCAATTTGATAGATAGGCGTTAAGAAGGGAATGATTTAAAAAATAGTGTATTTAATACTACATTTCCTCCTACCCTAATTACGAGATTTAGCTAACTACAAATATTTAGAATAAATCTCGACTTTTTTCCGATTTAGGGTAGTTAACCTACCTAACCTAAAATTATACACTGATCCGAGAAAAGTCGAGTTTTATTCTTAATCTACTTCGCTAAATCCCGTATTTAGGGTAGATGGAAAAGTAGTATTATATTGACCCTGGATACATTGATACATAGAAGGACATAAACAAATACCTACTACGTTATTATATTGGGAAATAATCAAAATTTCACAGAGACAGAGATTACCAATTAAAATATCAATTCAATGGTTGCCTTCCTGGATATTGAGGGCGCTTTCAACAACGTTGACACATCTGCTATCACTTCTGCTATGACGACCCTAAACGTCGAATACTCACTTTGTTAGCTGTTATAATGCTATAAAGCAGGATCATCAACAAGGTGGTGTTCTTTCCCCTCTCCTGTATAACATAGTAGTTAACGAACTGCTAATATCTCCAGAAGGAAGGCCACAGAGTGATTGCGTATGCCGATGATGTTGCTATCGCCGTTACGGGAAAACATCATAATACCCTGAGAGACCTCCAAAACGCACTTTACATGCTCACTAAATGGGCTGATATCACTGTGGACTTAATATTAATCCTCAAAAAACAGACCTCGTCCTTATAACACGGAAATACAAAATTCCAGAAATTGTACCTCCTTCAACACCTTTTAGGTGTACCACTAGTTTTTACCAATGAAGCCAAATATCTTGGTCTGATATTAAACAAAAAATTAAGTTGGAAACCTAGTATTCAGGAAAGAGTTAAGAAAGCTACAGTTGCTCTTTTCTCCTGCAAAAAAGCCATATGAGGCAAATGTGGTTTTCAACCTCGCATAACCTATTGGCCATATACATCGGTCATCCGACCAATACTCATGTACGGGGTTGCAGTATGGTGGACTGAACTGGAGAAAGTCACTTACTGCGAAAAACTCTGCAGAGTCCAACGCACTGCATGTCTCTGCATAAGCAGGGCATTGAGCACCACACCCTCAGCGGCGCTAGATACTCTCCTCCATCTGACAGCCCTCGACATCTTCAACAAACAAGTGGCAGCGAGTACAGCTATAAGACTGAACGTCTCATCTCAATGGACCAACAATAATGTGGGACATTTCATCATTTTGAACTTTTTCGGTTTTATACCAAAGTACATAGACTACACCATTACAAAACCCCAATTTGGGAAAAAACTTTCAGGTCTCCATTCCATCCAGAGATGAATGCGAAGACAAAAAACTCCTGGAAGACAAAAGCATTCATTTTTATACAGATGGATCCAAGACAAATGATGGAGTTGGAAGTGGTGTGTACTCAGAAAAGCTTAATCTAAGCCTCTCATTCCGCCTCCCTAATCATTGTAGCGTCTTCCAAGCGGAAATTTTAGCGATCAAAGAGAAAACGTGATATCAACTTCTGATATCCGCATCTTCTCTGACAGTCAGGCTGCTATTTAATCTCTCGACGGTGTCTAAACCAACTCTCAAACGGCCCTCGATTGTCGATCATATCTTATGGAGATGGCGCAGTAATTTAACATTCACCTCTGCTGGGTACCGGGCCACAGAGATATCACGGGAAATTGTAGAGCCGATGAATTCGCTAAAAATTGAACCGTCATACCAATCTCACATGCAAACTTTTGCTAAAAGATACAGCCTTAACGATAACAAACTCTAGGTGGTACCTACGTGCGCAGCCCAAAGCTCATATGGCCGTCACTTGACCTAAAGCGCTCTAAAGACTTGTTATCTCAAAGCAGATATCATATTAGCTCCCTAATAGGCGTCCTTACGGGACACTGTCTTAAAGGCAGACACGCAATACAACTTGGTGTAGCCTCAAATGACTTCTGCAGGAGCTGTATGGACGAGGAAGAAGAGGATACAATCTCTCACCTTCTCTGCACATGCCCTGCTCTTTCCCTAAGACGCAAACTTCATCTGGGAGAATACTTTTATAATAATCCCAGTAAACTAGCTAATAAGGATATCAAATATCTTCTTTTTCGCTTTATAAAAAGCTCAAAATGGTTCGACAAGTAAGAAGTAATTCTCTAGATTCATGTGGTATCACAATGGGCCTTTTCTTTTGGCCTAAGTGTGCGGATCCTGTATCCGCAGCCACTTAAACCTAACCTAACCTATGAGATATTAAGGGGGAAATTTAAAAGAAAAGAAAAACCAATTATCCAATCGTAAAAAACTAAACCAGTTAGTACCAATCAATCTTGATTTAATAGTTTTTATATTTCTCAAATAATAATAATTAATATCATTCACAGGAAAGTAAATATTCTCATATCGGAGATAATCATTTATTGGAAATATGCGCACGTATTGGACCCATTCTCGACAATGAACTCACTCCTGCAGTTCCCGGTATTGTCTCTCTACTCGGCAACGGACGACAAAGTTTATTGAGAACAAAAGAAAGCATCTATAAACCAAGATCTTTACTTGATTATTGTACCAGGGTGCATGGAGTTTCTTTGCCCGACTCTGCAGTAACCAAACCAATTCATAATATAGGTATGGCAATAAAACACTTAATTTGATATACAATAATTGAATAACGTTTATTTGTAGAAAAAGTTCTAATTGGGCGAGAATATGGAGGTCCTGTTAGAAGAAAATTGGTTATCCCAACAAGTCTATATGGGAAAACACGGCTGTTACGTCGAACTGTTGGTCATTTATCATCTGTTTATTGTGTCCTCTTTGACCGGACTGGTCAATACATTATAACCGTACTTTTCATAATATATCATCTATCTATTGCCACATTTGTATATAAATAACGGAATTTCGTTTAGGGTGCTGATGATCTTCTGATTAAAATATGGAGTGCAATTGACGGCCGACTTCTTGCCACTCTTCGTGGAGCTTCGGCCGAAATAACAGATATTGCCATCAATTTGGATAACACAATGTTGGCCGCAGGTTCCTTGGATAGGATTCTTCGCGTATGGGACTTGCAAACAACATCTCCTATTGCAGTGCTATCTGGACATACGGGAATGATAACATCAGTTAATTTTTGTCCCTCACCTAGGGGTGATTTAAAGTACTTAGTAACAACAAGTACTGATGGTTCAATTGCTTTTTGGCAGTATACAACTCCGCGCGCTGGAAAGACAATTTTCGCTCCAAAGCCAATACAATATCATGAAAAACTGCGACCCGGCCAAGCTCAAATGATGTGCACGTCATTTTCTCCAGGCGGTATTTTTCTTGCAGCCGGGTCAGCAGATCATCATGCAAGGGTTTATATTATGTCAGAAGACGGTCCTAAAAGGATACTTGAAACTGAAGCCTACACTGATGCTGTTGATTCAGTGCAGTGGGCACATCGCGGGTTAAAATTCATATCTGGTAGTAAGGATGGAACGGCACACGTTTGGACGTTCGAATCTCAACAATGGAAGAGTTTAAAATTAAACATGACTGAACGGTTACCAACGTAAGTATTTTGAATGCGAACAAAAAAACACGTTTTAAACACACGTTTCTGGTTTTGCAGTTGTCCCGAGCCAGAGGAGGGTAAAAGGTTAAAAGTGACTATGGTTGCCTGGGATTTTTCGGATAAATATGTTATAACCGCTGTTAATGATTTTACCGTAAGTTTGTGCCTCTGTTTTTCTTAATTAAAATTGTCGTAGTACCCCTATAAGGTGTTCACATACCTCCTCCCCTCTCTCTCTTTGCTGCCGCCAACAACTTCCCACTGGGGTTGGAACCCAATCTTCGGTTGAAGGTACTGGGCACCCGATGTTCACCACGGGGAGGTGGAGAGTAGGAGTTGATAGACAGAGGTTTCTGTGGACGCTTGTGTCCTCTTAAATGCACGTGTCTACCCTTCGAAAATTCGGTGATCGAGTTATATAGAGCAAATCTGCGACGTTCCTGTTGTTTAATTTGAGGTCAAGTATTACTCTCAGATATCTAGCACTGGAAGATAAGGAAGAGTGCAGGGAGGTACTATTGTCTACCACAACAAATAGCATTAGTTCAGTTTTACTTTGGTTAACACCTAAACCATAGCTTGTAACGTCTGAAATGGATTGCTTTTTCAATGATGGCTGTATGCGCCTGCCTACATTCGTCGTCAAACCAGGTCTTTCGCTTTGGTGGCTGTGTGAAACCCAGCGTATTAGAGGCGGCAACTCTAATTACATACTTACTTACTTAAGGTGTCGCTACAGTCCGGTGTGGACTTGGGCCTCAATCAACAGTCTCCGCCAGCCAGCTCGTTCCCTAGCTAGCTGTCTACAGTTTTGCACTCCAATTTGATTGAGGTCCTCTTCCACTTGTGTGCGCCACCTGAGTCGCATTCTTCCTCTCCTTCTATGTCCCGGGAATAGTGTCGAAGGCTTTCCGGGCCGGAGCGTTGGTGTCCATCCGCTCTAAATGACCGAGCCATCTGAGTCTCTGGACCTTGACCCTTCTGGCTAGGTCCACGTCGTTGTACAACGTAAAGTTCGCTGTTGTATCTTCTTCTCCATTCCCCATCAATGCACACGGGGCCAAAGATGACCCGAAGAACTTTCCTCTCGAAACAGCCTAAGGCACATTCATCCCACTTTGTCAAGGTCCATGCTTCTGCACCATACAGCAGGACAGGGATGATGAGGGTGTTGTACAGAATTACCTTAGTTTTTCGAGAGAGGGCTTTTCCACTCAATTGCTTTCTTAGCCTGAAGAAAGCGATTAGCAAGAGTAATTCTTCGTCTTATCTCGGCGCTGGTGTTATTGCCCGTGTTAATAGCGGAGCCTAGTAGTCCGGGAGGCGACCGTAAGATTACCTACCTCATCAGCAGAGTGGAAAATTTAGCCACCATCTAATGCTAAATGACATGAAAATTTCAAAACCAGTGGTCGGACAGACTTTTCCTGGGCCTTTTGGTGGCTAAATTGCACTTCTGATGAGTGTTTATAGCAACCAAGAATTTTGTGTCAGAAATCCTGCTGCACGCTTTATTTTATGACATCAGAATTTTTTTTCCATCAGATAAAATTTTTCTGATGTAATCGGAACAGAAAAAAATGGAAACACATCAGAAAAACGAAATGGAATATTTTTGAAGTTTTTACAATCAGCTGTTCAGAAAAATGAAATCTCATCAGAAAAAAATTTAAATTCAATTTTCTAATTAAATTCGGTCATAAATGTTTTAATTCTTTTTGAAAAAAATATTTCAAATAAATGTCCGTCGCATTGCATAAATATTTCGTTTAAATGAAGTTCTAGAGTAGTCAAATTTGGAAAAGATTTTTTTTTTCTGATCCGTTTTTCTGATAGCTATAACCGTCCCCTTAGCATTAGATGGTGGCTAAATTTTCCACTCTGCTGATGAGGTAGGTAATCTTACGGTCGCCTCTCCGACTATAGGTAGACAAACCCCTCTACTACCTCGAAGTTGTATGCATCTATTGTGACGTTCTGTCCGAGCCGTCGCGTCGGTGTTGGGTGTCCTTTCTCGAAGACAGCATATACTTTATTTTTCCCTCATTTACCGCTAAACCCATTTTTGCCGCTTCTGTCTCAATTCTCACAAAGGTCCATTGACATCACGCTGTGTTCTTCCCATCATATCAATATCATCGGCGTACGCGAGAAGTTGAACAGATTTTTGGAAGATAGTGCCTCTGGTGTTGACGGTGGAGTTTTGCACTATCTTCTTAAGAACGATGTTAAAGAAATCGCATGACAGTGCATCGTCTTGTCTGAATTCAAAAGATTTAGTAAGCTCGTTGCCAACCTTGATGGAGCAGCGTGAGTTCTCCATCGTCATTTTGCACAAGTGAACGAGCTTGGCAGGGATGCCTTCACAAGCGAACGAGCTTGGCAGGGATGCCAAAACTAGACATAGCTTTATACAGCTGGTCTCTGTAGATGCTGTCATACGCGGCCTTAAATTCGATGAAGAGGTGGTGGGTATCGATTTGGAGTTCATAGGTTTTTTCCAGGATCTGCAGCAACGTGAAAATTTGGTTGATGGTTGACTTTCGTTGCATTCCTGCGATCTTATCTTACAGATGATTTGGTGCATGCTCCTATCTAGATCGTCGCCTGCTGCTTTGAACAGCTCGGCAGCTCCAGCGGCTTTGTTGGATTTCAGCCGCGAATTGCCGTTTTCACTTCTACTAGGTCGGGTTCACGGAATTGTTGGCTATCATCGTGTACGATAAAAGGCTCCTATCTGACGGCGGGGTTTTGTTCGTCGTCGCCGTCATACATTTTGCAGAAGTGTTCTTTCCAAATCCCCAGCATTGACTGCGATTCTACTATGATGTTCCCTTGTTTATCTCTGCAGGCCTTGGTTCTTGCTCGATGACCTTGAGCCAGCTGTTTTTCCTCCGAACTTCATTCCTGCTGTTGGCTCTCTCAACATCTTCGATCTGACGCTTCTCATGCTCTCTCTTTTTTCTCCTGAGAATCCGGCGTTCCGCTCTCCTCTATTGCTCGTAGAGCTCATGAGCAGCTCTTCTTCTATGCAGCGCCGCTTAGTATGCCTCCTGTTTGGCTGCAGGGGTTTCGTTTTGGTGGCTGTGTGAAACCCAGCACATAAGAAGCGGCATCTCTAACTGCTCTCTGGCAATGTTGCCACTGATCTCCGATACTTGATGTTGGCGGCATAGGACTCCTTAAGAGGTTACTTGACACTATCAGAGAAATATCTGGCGATCTCTTGCGATTGTAGCCGTCCGACGACGAAATCTATGTCTGTATAAAGTCCAGGAAATAATAAACAAATGTCATCGTTGTGGGTTCAAGCCCCAGCTTCGGCAGCATTCTTTTTTTACGAAAATCGCCAGCCTATCTAAGTCCGCCTGTGCGATAACATGAGACAATATAACATCTATGTCTCTTCCTCTGAGCCACCTAGGTTTCTGTTATGTGTGCCTCTCTCTGTTGTATTATTGTCTTGTTCTGTCCCAGCCGATGGCCTCAGTCGCCAGTGCTGCTATGTGTCTGTAGTTTATCACATTCATGTGCGAAGTACTGTAATTTCAATTCAATATCTTATGTAAAAACATTCTTAACAAAAATATAAAAACATAAATTCGATGAACGGTTATTTATGTTATCCTTCAGATAAAAATCTGGCACGCGAAAACTGGTAAGCTCCATTGCGTTCTTCGTGGTCACAAAGACGAGCTTTATGTTTTGGAATCGAATCCAAAAGACGAGTTTGTACTACTTTCTGCCGGTCATGATGGTCAAGTTTTCCTTTGGGACATAGAACAAGGTATTTCAGTTGCGCATTTTGTTAACAACATCGACGGCCAGGGACATGGTGGTGTTTTTGATGCTAAATGGTCTCCAGATGGTACAATGATTGCTGCTACAGATTCACACGGACATATACTTATCTTTGGATTGGGAATCGGTCCGGAGAGATTTAAAAACGTAAGACGGACTTATTTATTGAAAGCCTCAATTCTTAATTTAATTCTCTCCTTCACAGCTTCCAACTGAGTTATTCTTCCACACAGACTACCGACCACTGCTTAGAGATACACAACATTATGTAGTAGATGAGCAGACCCAAATCATGCCTCATCTTATGCCACCACCATTTTTGGTAGATGTTGATGGCAATCCTCATCCACCGGCGTACCAAAGATTGGTTCCAGGAAGGGAAAATTGTCCGAGCGAACAATTAGTCCCTAACATAGCAATGGGTATGGAAGGTGTAGAAATCGACGACAGTGGAGGTTTTTCACATATTGATCGGTTGATTGAAGCTCTGGCAAATCGACAAGGAGCAGACCCGGTTCCAGACTCAAACAATGAACGTTATCGTAATAATAGTTTTAACAACGGTAGTGGAAACTCTCCACGTGGCGGTGGCAGCTCAGTAGTGGGACGAGCGCTAGCTGCAGCTCGTCGCACTGGTGACGTTGAAGGAGTGCGTCAAAGCAGTGGCAATTGGCAAAGAGAAACTAACTTTAAGTTTATACGTCGAATATATGTGCGCCCCATGAAGTATTCTCAAATGCAAAATCTAAGACAAATGGTTTACGCCGCAGGTCAATATGAAATGGATCAATATAAACGAGAAATGCGTAGACGACCAATAATGATCAATACCTTAAATGCAAACACAGCTATGGAATCATCAAACCGTCAACGAGGCATAAGAAGTGCTCGCCGAGGACCACGTCCGGCGTATCGAACTAGAGCTGTACGGGGTCAAGAACACGTTGAAGAGCCACCGGAAGAGGAGGAAGAGGAAGAAGAAAGCAGTAACTCATCTGGAGACTCAAGTTATTCTAACGTTGAAGATAATCTAAGTGAAGAAGAAGAATCATCAACGACAGATTCAGAATCATCCGACTACTCCGATTGGGTCGCAGACAAACCAGGACCAAATCTTGAGCCTCCTAAACGATCCAAACGTAAACCAGTGGAACGAAGAAGTTCGTCTTGCAGCACTGACGATACATCGCAACCTCATACATCTACAGTTGTAACAAAAAATCGACGCAAACGCACAGTTATACCTAAAAATATAACTGGAGAAATTCCAGAAGCTTATAAGCCTCCAGAGTGGCTTTCAGAAGTGATACCGCGTAAAACACCTTACTATCCACAAATGGGTGATGAAGTTGTGTATTTTCGACAAGGACATCAACGATATTTGGATGCTGTTCGATGTAAAAAAGCTTATAAGTTAACTCATAATTCGGAACCATGGAATTTTTGTGAGTTACGCGAGCACGAATTTGTAAGGGTGATTGGAATTAAGTACGAAATCAAACCGCCAAGACTTTGTTGCCTCAAACTGGTTATGCTTAATGATGAAGGAAACATGACGGGCGTAAGCTTCAAAATCAAATATCACGATATGCCAGATGTATTGGATTTTCTTGTTTTACGACAAACATTTGATCTTGCTGTACAACGAAATTGGGGGATCGGGGATCGATTTAGGTGAGTTCTCTGGGGCCTGATTATGGGGTTCGCGGCGGATCGTTTTCAATTCGACCTTTCAAATTCGACTCGCTTCGTATTTCCTTATTAACGAACTCGCGGCGAAGCGAGAAAACGCCTTCCAATATTCCAGTGATTTGACACTTAATATTCCAGTTAATAATGTGAACAGTGTTGCCGCATGTTAAAATTTAAATGAATCTCCGCTGCTGAAAAAAATAGTCATATAATAAAAATAAATTTTATTTTTCACACAAAGGTTCTTCTAATGGAAGATTCTGAACTTTGGCAGTTGATAGCGGCCTTTTTTGAAGCTACATCTTTTGGTTATCATTAATCCAGTCTGTTTTGCAAGAGTATTGATTACATTTTATAATTTGCATGAGAAGAAGAATGTTAATAAACATGCAGAAATGAAAATAAACTCTTTTTTCATGCACTAACTGTAGAATACTGAAAAAGATAAATCAAATTTAATAACATAAGACCCTGAGCCAGCTTATCAAAAATCACTCTATCAGAAAATGCCGAGTGGTGGTAACTCTGAATAAACACTCTTTCGTCTGTGAATCCGCCAATGAAAAGCTGTCGTATTTCAACTCGCCAGCAAACATTATGACATTTCAAATACGCCTTCGAATTCGTTAATTGGTCGAATTCAAAACGAAGAAGACGAAAGCGAACGCAATAATTGAAAAATATCAAACTCGCTAGCAAAACGATTCGCCGCGAATCCCATAATCAGGCCCCTGAGTTATTCTATTAAAAAGCCTTGTAATAAGTTGACGTAAAATGTTTTAATGTGTAGCGGATCGTACCACTCATAAGGAATTCCATCACACCAACAAAAAATCAAATTCTGGCAAGACTTCTGCCATTGAACGAGGCCACGTCATTATTTTCGTTAAGTGATAAGAAAGAAGGAAAATCGCGCCATTTTCTTTTTCCGCGTCGCAAATAAATCAAAATCACGACGAAAAAAAAAAAAGATTTCGATAGAGAGTGGAAGGTTCTGCTTTTCCTTTTTTGGGTTGTGAACGTCGACAAGAAAAGATCTCGAATTCTCAACCGCTGCAAGATCGTGACAGACAAAAAAAAAGTGCCGAACATTATTGCGTTCTAAAAGTGATCACCCAAAATTGGATGGCCAAATCCTTGCTAGAGCCGAGTCCCTTTTTCGTACTGCAAGCGAAGTGGTTCCATAAACTGTCGAAGTATTCTCCGGAATTGGATGGTCAATTCGTTTTGCCGAAATTGAGGTAAATTCCTTCGGCCGTACTGTTCCATTGAAGTGTCCACGTGTTCTCCAGAATTGGATGGCCAATTTTTTGCTGGAGCTAAGTGAAATCCCTTCTTTTTCTGTACTGCATGCGGCGCGATTTTCCTTCTTTCTTATTCGGCCCTATCGAGGTAACCGTCGGAGCGGAAATGTCTCCGATTTCCTCCGAATCGGAGACATTTTGCTTGTCGGAGAACTACCTCGAAGCAAAATTCGGAGAAAATTCCGCTCCGACGGTTACCTCGATTGGGCCGAATACTTAACGAAAATAATGACGTGGCCTCGTTCAATGGCAGAAGTGTTGCCAGAACTTGTTTTTTTGCATATGTGATGGAATTCCGTATAGTCTCTGTTCACACTACGTTGTTATAGTTTGAACTAAGTGTGTGAGTCAATCCGCTACAAATGAACATCACTCAAGGATAAATACAATTTGAATTAAGTTTTCAAAGCATTTTCCTAGCATAATTTTGTTGGTTGAATGCAGAGGTATTTACTTTTTATATATTTTTTTCAAGATGTATGATTGGAGACGGTTGGTGGATGGGTCAGATTGAATCGCGGCATTTGCTCTCACCAGAATACCCAAATTCGTATTTCATGTGCTTTCGGGTGCGATGGGATAATGGAGAGTATGAATACATGAGCCCATGGGATATGGAACCTATCGATGAGAATCGTTTACCTGATGAAGTTGGTGGTGCAGTATCGGTCTTGCCTGAAGAAATTCGTGCAACACTTTACCAGCCAAAATCAGAGGAATGGCACCGTGGTGACAGAGATGGATCTTGTCGAAGAATCATAAATGGTTTAGAACAAGTAATGCGTCTATCAATTGCTGAGCCATTTCTTGCCCCTGTTGACTTGAATATATACCCTTATTACGCTTATGTCATTGAGTATCCAATTGATTTGACAACAATAAAAGCAAGATTTGAAAATCATTTCTATCGTCGGATCACATCCGCACAGTTTGATGTACGGTATCTAGCAACAAACGCAGAAAAATTCAACAGGACGCATACGACCATAGTGCGACATGCTAGAATTATTACTGACTTGTGCCTACGCATTATTAGGTGACTTGTTAAATGAAACTTACGTAAGTCACCTATTACTCTTATGTTCTTTTTCAGAGAGCAAAATGATATTGACGTTGCACCAGTGTATCACCAATTGGTAGATATGTATGTGTCGTCAGAATCGGAGAATGATAATGAAAATAATGAGCCTGGACCGTCAACAAGCACAGCAGCCTCCAGCTCGGTTACTCGCCGAAACAATGGTGGTATATCATCTAGGTTTGTAGACATTATTCATTAATTGTTTGTTTCTTTAATAAAAAAAAAAAAACAAATTTTCTTCACTTAGAAACCTGCGTACTCGCGATGACAGCAATCTTTGGCAGTCAGATTGTAGAAAACTCTTAGATATGATGTGGTTAAGGCCCGATTCAACACCTTTCCGTGAACCTGTTGATACAATGCAGTTTCCCGATTACTTGCAAATAATTGATACCCCAATGGATTTGCGAACTGTTAAAGAAGACTTACTTGGGGGTAATTATGAGGATCCACTTGATTTTGCAAAAGATGTTCGGCTGATATTCCAAAACTCAAAAAATTACAACACAAATAAAAGATCTCGCGTAAGTACTTTTTTGTTTGAGTTTGAGCAATGAGTTTAGAGTGCTTTGAATTTGTCTTGGAGCTAAATCAGACTTCTTATTTCAACTCGACACACATGTATCTTGCTTTATTCATCACGAAAACAAATTCTTCCTCCCTTTTCCATTCATGCTTTCTCTTCCTGTGTCTGTCTGTTGTCGTTGTGTATAGGACCAGTCGACGGTAAGATATGGTTGTTCTATCCTAGAATCTATTTTTCAATATAACTTGCGTTTTTTTTTCTTTCCGGATAAAAATTAATCTTAAAAAGCAGAGGTTTATTGTTTAATCTATAAACTATGTTCTTTGTTTGTATTTTTAATTCATTAACACAGCCATTCCGGTTATTCTGCAGAGAATGTGGTGCATTCGGTATATTTGGCTTATTTAAAAAAAAAAAATATGAGTGCGACCCATGTTGTCCACACGACTAACTTCCCAGAGCGAAATTTCCAGCCGATGCGTTCCGTTGTAGTTGTACACGCACGTTATTTTCAAAGTTAAATTCCATAAGTTCATTTGAATAACAGTGGCGCCTATATTACTCCTGAATATTGTAGTTTTCTGTTAGTGGAAGCATTTTTCTAATCGGATTAGTATTTCCGAATATTAATATTTATATGGCAAAACAGCGTTGGGTGGGTCAGCTAGTAATCAAATATAGTCTATGATACTCTTGAATTTTGTTTTTTTTCACACTAACAATAAGATTTTTTGCACTATTGTTGAAATTATTGCAGAAATTATCATAATTTTCACTATATTAGGGTTGTCTTAGATTTTTAATTGCCATTAAAAAACCGCTAAGCGGATTTCGCTCAAAACCTAATCAGCTCTTAAAAACACAATACCGCGTCGAATGAGACTAATTTCATGACAATAATATGAGTGGTTCGCGAGATAAGCAAGCCGAAAAAACATAACGCACATGGGAACACACATACACACACACACACACACATCATCATAAAAACGCTTGATTCGGATTCTAGTGACCTCGAAACATGGAGATATGCTAAAATTGGAGATTCACAAAATCGGCCCCATTACAATAACTTCCTCTGGGAAGTTAAAAATGACACAGATTTTTACATAACCTCAAAATATATGTGAAAAATTCAAAAAACCAAGTTTTTGGTTTTTATTTTTATCTTTTTCAAAAAAAAAAAAATTCTTCGAAATGTGGTGAAAACTTCCCTTATTATCACCCCTGTTCTGATTTTCGTTTACGAAAACTATACTTTCGTATTTAAAGCTGAGGTGTTCTCAATTTCTCGTTTTGATTTCGTTTCGATTTTGCTGACCGAATTTGAAATCGTAATTTTAAGAATTTAAGTAATTTCAGAGAAATATTTGTCAAAAATTGAAGGCAAATTCGTACGAATTTAGGAACACAGTTTTTTTAGCTTTGCGAAAATCAATTTCGAAAACGAATTGAATTTGTAACGAACATAACAGGGGTGAATATCCCAGATACACTGAGATTAATTTGGTTAAAAATATTTATTTTTTCATCTTATTTTGACATAATCACCCTTATCACAGGCCCCGACGAAGTAGAGTCGTACTACGAATCCCGAAAATAAGTATCATAGCTCCCGTCGTAATAAAAGTATTTGCTACGAAATTCGGAGTTCGGGAAATTGACATCACTAGCCCCGAACGTATAGGAAATTTGAAAGTATTTTCTACGAACTTATTTTTTTGATCGGAGCGTCATACATTCAAATTCAAATGGACATAAAAATTCAACTTTTTGAATCGATTGCATAAAAAATGAACACCTATGTTATTTTTAAATCCAAGGTTATCGTGAAAAACTAACAAGACCCATTACGAAAGGTTAATAGAGGTATTCGGTATCATCTACAGGGTGCGGCACGAAAACTTGCTGATTTGTTTTTGGCGCCAAGCGGGGGGGAGTGGTCGGATGTGGGTGGAGAGTATCTAATTTTTTAGAGGACTTCCTGAAGTTTCATCTGCACCGCAGTCAGTCGACATCATGTATTGGATGAAAGAGCAACGCGCATTTGCTTGCGAGGCTTACTTACTTACTTACTTTTCCAACAGTCTAATTTGAACTCAACGTGCTTTTCGTACTCGCTTCAACATCCATCCCGCAGGTCGCGTTCCTGGCCGGCAGTCGATAGTTTCGTGGTGAAAACATTCAGGGAGAGCGGAAACGTGACGAAATCCCATCCAGCACACCGGAGAATCAAACAGAGGAAAACATTGAGAGGTTGAGAGTTTCTGTCTTGCGATCTCCCCGGCGTTCGGCGCGCAAACATGCAGTTGCTTTGGGTATTTCTGATCGCACTGTGAGACGAATTCTTCACCAGGATCTTCATTTCCATCCTTACAAATTGGCTTTGGTACAGGAGCTTCGTGAACGCGATTTTGTTGCACGTTGAGTGGAAATTATAGAACGACTGTTGGAAAAGTAAGCCTCGCAAGCAAATGCGCGTTGCTCTTTCGTCCAATGCATGATGTCAACTGACTGCTGTGCAGATGAAACTTCAGGAAGTCCCCTAAAAAATGAGACACTCTCCACCCACATCCGACCACTCCCCCCCGCTTGGCGCCAAAAACAAATCAGCAAGTTTTCGTGCCGCACCCTGTATAATGCAATGTTGTATAAGCATATACATGCATATATAAATGCAACCCAGTGTTTCTTTTACCTTTTTGATATCTCTTCAAGAAATAGCAAGTTAAGTATCCGACATTCTGGTCCCTATTATGCTTCATTTTTATCATTTTATCTGGTTCGTAGAAAATTTTATGCACAATAACAATCATCGGTCCGGTCGACAGATCCGTTGACATACTTATGTCAAGGTTATACTCTCCAATCATTCCTAAAGCGCATGTGAAGAATGGAGGATACCTCAGATTTAATTCAGATCACTGACAAGCTCTATTCAGTTGTTCTCAAGAGGCAGTAAATGGGCAAATGGGGTATCAAATGAAAGCTTAGAACGTCTATATTAAGAATCTACTGGTCGGACATAGGGAAAGGCCCGGGTTATTTCTGTCCGACCATATGATTTGATATCTTCCATGAAATGTCTATTGACTTCTACTTACTTTTTCCAATTTCCCCATAGTATAAGCTGACACCAAAAAACCACTGGTTTTGATAATTTCATGTCATTTACCATTAGATGGTGGCTAAATTTTCCACTCTGCTGATGAGGTAGGTAATCTTACGGTCGCCTCCCGGACTATTTATAAAAAAAAAAAAAAATATCAAAATCGTAACTTTTTCTGAGGATTTAAAAAAAAAAAATTCATTGACTCTACTTTTGTATCGTTGTCGGTTATTACTTATTACTTATTATGGTGAAGTTTTCCATCCGCGTTCGGTTTTGCTTTTAAAGTTGGGAAAAGTGACATTAAGACGAGGTCAATATGATTGATCAAAATCCTGCTTAGTTACTTCTTAAAGTGGTGCTACAGTCCGTTGTGAACTAGGACTTGGGCCACAATCAACAGTTTTCGCCAGCCAGCTCGGTCCCTAGCTAGCTGTCTCCAGTTTTGCACTCCAAGTTGATTGAGGTCCTCTTCCACTTGTGTGCGCCACCTGAGTCGCATTCTTCCTCTCCTTCTGCGTCCCTCGGGAATAGTGTCGAAGGCTTTCCGGGCCGGAGCATTGGTGTCCATGCGCTCTAAATGACCCAACCATCTGGGTCTCTGGACCTTGACCCTTCTGGCTAGGTCCACGTCGTTGTACAACTCGTAATGTTTGCTGTTGTATCTTCTTCTCCATTCCCCATCAATGCACACGGGGCAAAAGATGACCTGAAGAACTTTCCGCTCGAAACAGCTTAAGGCACATTCATCCGATTTTGTCAAGGTCCATGCTTCTGCACTATACTCGAGCCCACCTTCGGACGTACGGTCATGTTCAGAGAATCGTTCTTTAGCCTACTACGCGAATGTGGAACTCTCTTCCACACTCTGTCTTTCCCAGTCACTGCAATGTTCAAGAATTCAATGTTAACCGACACCTCACCCTTAACCCCCCCCTTTTATCCCACTTTGATGAGGGTGTTGTACAGTTTTACCTTAGTTGCTCCAGAGAAGGCTTTTCCCCTCTCTTAGCCCACTTTCTAAACCCAAAGAAACAGCGATTAGCAAGAGTTATTCTTCGTCTGATCTCGGCGCTAGTGTTATTGCCCGTGTTAATAGCGGAGCCTAGGTAGACAAACTCCTCTCATACCTCGAATTTGTATGCGTCTATTGTGACGTTCTGTCCGAGACGTCGGTGTTGGGTGTCCTTTCTCGAAGACAGCATATACTTCGTTTTTCCCTCATTTACCGCTAAACCCATTTTTGCCGCTTCTGTCTCAATTCTCACAAAGGCGCCATTGACATCACGCTGTGTTCTTCCCATTATATCAATATCATCGGCGTACGCGAGAAGTAGAACAGATTTTTGGAAGATAGTGCCTCTGGTGTTGACGGTGGAGTTTTGCACATCTTCTCAAGAACGATGTTAAAAAAATCGCACGACAGTGCATCGCCTTGTCTGAATTCGAAAGATTCCGTAACCTCGTTGCCAACCTTGACAAGCGAACGAGCTTGGCAGGGATGCCAAAACTAGACATAGCTTTATACAGTTCGTCTCTGTAGACGCTGTCATACGCTGCCTTAAAATCGATGAAGAGGTGGTGGGTATCGATTTGGAGTTCATAGGTTTTTTCCAGGATCTGCAGCAACGTGAAAATTTGGTTGATGGTTGACTTTCCTGGCCTGAAGCCACATTGATAAGGAGCAATCAGATTGTTGACGAAAGGCTTCAGACGTTCACATATTACGGCAGAGAGGATCTTGTAGGCTGATTCCTCTGTAGTTGGCACAGTTTAGAGGATCTCCCTTTTTCAGGATCGGGCAAACAATGCTGAGGTTCCATTCATCGGGCATGCATTCTTCCGACCATATCTTACAGATGATTTGGTGCATGCTCCTACCTGCTTTGAACAGCTCGGCAGCTAGACCATCTGCTCCAGCGGCTTTGTTGGATTTCAGCCGTAATATTGCCGTTTTCACTTCTTCTTGATCGGGTTCACGGAATTGTTGGCTATCATCGTGTCGGATGAAAGGCTCCTGTCTGAAGGCGGGGTTTTTGTTCGTCGTCGCCGTTATACAGTCTACAGAAGTGGTCTTTCCAAATCCCCAGCATTGACTGCGATTCTACTATGATGTTCCCTTGTTTATCTCTGCAGGCATCGGTTCTTGCTCGATGACTTTGAGCCAGCTGTTCCCAAAGCCAAAATGATGCTATGGTGCAAAATATTATTTTTTGTTAGTTTCATTAACTTTAATCTGGATTTTAAGCAACCAATTGCAAGGCATGTTATTGCGACTTAAATGAACGATCCAAACTGGTGGCTAGTACCTTTCGGTACATTGACGTTTATCTTTAATGAGTTTATCGAGTAACTTAAAGTTCGAAGAAGACCATAGTTTCACGTTGAACGTATATGTAAGCTAAGCTTTTACCAGAAAGCAACAACAGTCATTGTGATGGACTTTTAAAGATATTCAAGAAGTTTTTTGCTAAATACGTCTGTGTAGCGATGATAGCAGCCCAGCCATCAGGCAAACTTTGGTGCGTTTTTTTGTTTCTAGAACCTGTTTATAGCCATTATTATTTTTAATGTTTTATTTGTTTCACAACCATTGCTTTATATTCAATTTATATTGCAACAAACTCAGGTGGCAAACATTCAAATAATATTTTGTTATGCTTTTCTCTCTTTTTGTAGATTTACTCAATGACTCTTCGATTAAGTGCACTCTTCGAATCACATATAAAAACAGTAATTTCTAGTTGGAAAGCAGTTCGTAGACGATTGAACAAATCAAACAATAAACGCACACCTCCTGACCAAAGTCGCAGTCGTTCTGGACCCTCCCGTCGAGCTAAGATTCCAAACGGTGGCCGAACTCATAGTACACATAATAGTTCTGACGACGATGACGATGATGATGATGATGTTGATACTCAAGGAACAAAGCGACATCCCCAGAGTTCTTCAACGAATTGTGCACAACATCGTAGCAGTAATCGAAGCAGGCTTACAAGAAATGCTTCTGGTAGTCAAACAACTATTGCGCATAGCTCAAATAGAGTAACATCGTCCAACCAAAACGAATCACTGCCCGGTCCCAGTGGCCATAACTTACGTCGGAATGCATCTCGTCCTAATAGCCAAGAGAATGAGGGAGTCAGTTCAGAAGAATCAAGCTCTATGACTAGTAGCTCATCTTCATCTTCAGAAAACGATAGCGATAGTCACGATCACAATCAAGGCGGAGAAAATAAGCTACGAACACCGAAAAAAATTGGAGTCAGTGCAGGCGCTTCTGGACCCTGGAGCCGAAACAAAGGAAACGACTCAGAAGACAGTTATAAGCCCAATGAAAGACGTAAAAGTACAAAAAAAACACCAAAAAAGAACCGTGAAGCTAAGAACCGTCGAAGAAAAATAGCTTCAGATGATGACGAAAACAACGACGAGAATTCAAAGCGCCGTGGTAGGAATATAATCAAGCAAACTGGCTCGTATGGGGCAAGTTCGACGAATAAAAGGATCTACCGGAAAAAGGCGGCGAACACATCGGAAGATAATAATGATCTGGGATCAGCCGACGAAGATGAGCCATCTGGATCGACATGTCAACAAACGCCAAAGAAAAATGCGGGTCGATCCGTGAGGATATTACAACAACCTTCAACATCTGCTGCAGCAATATCGGCGGTTTCTAGTGCGATTGAAACCGACAGTCCTTTAAGGGCTACTCGTATCAGTAATCGCCGATCAGCAGCTGAAACAGATCACAGTTATCATTTACCAGTGCGAAATTTGCGGAATGCAGTAGTAGATTCAGAGACTGATCAGGAAGTGGCACGGCCTACACGACAAAGCGCCAGAAGAGCTATTTTAGAATGGGCCCGTGGAAGTGCTGATGAAGATGAGACTATTGAAACGGAAGAAGAGGATGAGGTAAGATCTCCAAACAAATTGAATTCATTAGTTTATTAACATTTATATTTCTTTTAAGAATAAACATTCACGATTACGTGGAAGTCGTGTCATAAAGAAAATTTCGCAATGCAACCAAGATGCTGACAATGCTGTTGTAACAAATGGGGGCCTTAATTTACCCTCAACGAGTCGTGGATCAGTTGCTTCAATTTCGCGGCAGCTACGAACTAATCGCAACACAAATGTTATTTCTGAAGATGATGATGATGATGAGAGTGATAACGAACCACTGGCATCAAGCCAAAATAGTCAGAGGCTGCGATTAGGTAAGTTCTTAATAAAATATTTAGAATGCCAATAAACACTTAAAATCGATTGCCGAATAATTCACGATTGAATACCTGATAATGGAAAATGGTACTACTTACTTACTTATCGGGCTCACAATCCATGAAGGATCTCAGCCTGAGATACTGCAGCCTTCCATCGTGAACGGTCCCTCGCATGCACTCTGCAGTCGCTGAAACCAAGCGCTCTGGCATCCGCAGTCACTTGGTCCGTAGGTTCGGTCTTCCTTGTCGTCTCGAACCTGGGTGCTGGGATGAGAAGACTTTCTTGGCTGGAGCGTTGTCGTCCATTCGCTCGATGTGGCCGAGCCAATGTAGTCGTCTTTTCTTGGGCTTCTGGACTACATCCACATTTTGGTACAGCTCGTACAGTTCTCGGTTGAACCTTCTTCTCTATTCGCCATCGTCGCATACGGGACCGAAAATCCGTCGAATAATTTTTCTTCGAAAGTGCCCAGTATCAATTCACCGTTTTTACTTATTGTCCAGCACTCGGGGCCGTAGATTAGGACTGGTTATCAAAGTTTTGTATAGCAGACACTTTGTCTTTCGAGTGAGGAGTTTTGAACCCAGTTGTTTGTCAAACCGAAGCAGCAGCGGTTCGCTAGGCTAATTCTTCTTCGGATCTCCACTAAGGTGTCGTTTGAGGGATTGATGCTTGTGAACTCCTTAACTTCCTCGAAATTGTTGCTACCAGATGACAGATGTTGCTTTGTTTGTTGATAGCATATACTTTGTTTTGTCCTCATTCACTTCAAGACCAACGAGTTCCGCCTGTTCTTCAATCGCTGTGAAGGCCTCAAGCACAGCTCTCTTGGAACGACCGATGATGTCTATGTCGGAGCTGGATGGATTTGTTGCTTTAGGACTATGTTGAAGAAGTCACATGACAACGCATCTCCTTGTTTAAACCCAGCGGATGTTCGAAATAACTCGGATGAGCTGTTACCCATTTGCACACTGCACTGCTTATTGTTTAGCGTCATGCGGCACAGCTGGATCAGTTTGTTCGGGATCCCGAATTCAGACATCGCCATCATAAGCTCTTGGCGGTGGATGCTATCATAAGCAGCTTTGAAGTCGATGAAAAGATGGTGGGTTTCGACTTGAAATTCGTTGGTCTTTTCCAGGATCTGCCTCAGTGTGAATATTTGGCCTATTGTTGTTCTGCCTGGCCTAAAGCCACACTGGTACGTGCCGATTATTGTGTTGCAGAAAGGTTTAAGAGCTTATTGACCAGTCAGTGGGCATGCATTCTTCCTCCCACTCTTTGTTGATGACCTGGTGCATGGGGTTCATCAAAACACCTCCATATTTAAAGAGTTCCGCAGGTATGCCATCTGACCCGGCGGACTTGTTATTTTTTAGCTTTTGGATGGCTCTTTCTACCTCTTCTGTGCTGTGGGCTGGGACTGGGCTTCATTGACTGGTCTTGCTTCTCTTTCATCATTAGCTCGCTCGACATTTTGCGCATTCAGCAGCTGTTGGAAGTGCTGCTTGAAAACATCTACAATTCCCTGTGCTTCAGTGACTAGGTTTCCTTCACTGTTTCGAAGAGCTTGTGTCCCGGTTCTGAAACTAGAAGCTAATTGCTTCGACCTTTTAAAGAAACGCCGGGTGTTGTTTTTGGCCCGAGACTCTTCTAGATCTTTGAGCTGATAAACTGCGGATGCTCTTTTCTTCCTTCGCAGGGTCTTTTTCTCATTTCTTCTTTTTGTGCGGTTCTCTTCTCTTGGTGCTTTTGTTTTCCGTTGCAGCATCTGCAAACGTGCATTTTCCGTCTCGTCGTGTTGACGTCTGTGGTATTTGGGAGGACGGCGGAGAGTCGCTCACTCAGGCGCTCCCTGAGCGCATTCACCGAGATGCTAAGGCAACCGATGTTGAACTTCTTTCTTTGGGCCGCACGACAAAAAAAGTCGTTTGCTATTCGAGCTCTAAACTTAGCCACTACCAGAAAAGATGTTGGATGCGTCCTTGCGCCGATTAGCACATGGTCGATTTGGTTGGTGGTTCGACCATCCAGAGATCGCCAGGTTGCTGTGTAGATCTTTCGTCTTGGAAAACTAGTGCTACTTATCACCGTATTACGTGCTGCAGCAAAGTCGATTAGTCGGAAGCCGTTATCTGTTGTAACTTCGTGGGGGCTGTGCTTTCCAACTAATCCGCCAAAGATGTCTTCCTTCCCGATTTTTGCATTGAAATCGCCGAGTACGATTTTGATGTCGTACTCTGGACAGGCTCCGTAGGCTCTATCCAGGAGGTCGTAGAAATCCTCCTTGCTAGACTCCTCAGCATCATCGGTAGGGGCGTGTGCACATATTATACTGATGTTTTGTAGTGTGGCCTTGATGCGGATTACAGCCATGCGATCACTTAATGGCTTGAAATCCATGACTTTCGATCTAAGCCGATTTCCCACGACGAATCCGCATCCAAATATATGCATTCTTTGATGACAGCTGTAATATATGTCGCAATCATTGTCCCTGATCCTATCCATCTTATTTCCTGGATCGCAGTAATGTCTGCCTTATACTGCGAAAGGACAGATTCAAGTTTCTGAGTTGCACCTGGAGTGTAGAGTGTTCTTACATTCCAGGTACAAACTCTCAATGCATAGTCCGTTTTCGTTCCGGGTCTGGTTATCATTTTACATATTATTACTATTCCAATTTAACATCCAATGAACTGTACAAACATTTTTAACGTGCGTATATTTGTATTTTATTTTTAGATAATATTCCTGGAAGGCCTTACACTCGAAATTCAAGCATTCAAACCACATTAAATTGCCGTAATACCCGTTCTAACCCTTCAAATCAGGATACAACACCCTCATTGTCGTCGTCAAATCTTTTGCGAACTACTGCCAGTATTTCAAATCAGGTACAAATGGATCACAACTATGGAGAGCTGGGGCTTTCTACTGTTCGTAATACTCGACAGGTTCTTTCCCGTCACCAACGCAATGCTGATGAACTTGATTTAATTGAGGACCCACTTGAGGTGTCAAATATGCTTGGAAATGTATCTTCCCGTTTACGAATACGAAACAATGTTAATAGCTCCGCATCACAAAATATGCCGACAGTTGCTCCAAGACGTGGAAGATCGCGAAACAGCCAAGAAACTAATCCAACAGAGCCCTATGTTGAGGTAGAAGGTGAAGAAGATGAAGAAGAAGAAGAGCAATCGATTGATGAAGATGTGAATGAAGGCAACTCTGGTATTTCTGATGATGGATCAAAGGATACTGACTCCGATGATAACCAACCACTTACGTCTCTTGTTTCAACCCGAAATATTCGTGCATCGAACCGGCGGCCAGTAGCAGAAACAACAAACAGTAATAATAGGAATATACGCCATGTACGTCAGCGTAGAAAACGAAATTTACTGACTGATGAAGATGAAGACGATCCTGCGCCTGACGATGACGATGATGATGGTGACTACCATGTTGGTGGTTCATCACAACAACGAGAGTCCCGTTATACTCGCAATCAAAAACGGCCTCGCTACAATGAAGAATCTGACGAAAATGCTGATAATCGTGTGCGAAGGAGAGTACCTCTCAGATATGCCAATGGAATCACAGAAGAAAGTAACGAAGAATTTAATAGCGATAATAATGAGGCTTCAGTGAGCGTCAGCAGCAGAGGACGGGTACGTAAAATTTCTGCTAAGGCAAGGGGAATATTCAGGGACTAGCAATCACCACAGCGGTCGGCCTCAGAAGCCAACCGGCTAGCGGCATCAACATCTGTTATGAACAATTCCGCCGTTCAAGACGATAGCCATGTAAATGCCAGTTCAATTGCGTCTGCAAGAAATACCATCTTGCTTTTCTACTGACAAAAGAAAAACGGTCAACTTCTCTTTTATAAGTAAAACGTCACATCTTTACATGGAATAATATTAAAATAGTATCATCATCATCATCATCATCATCTGTAGTTAAAAATTATAGCATTTTCTTCATCAACGTTGTTGCTTGTATTTTTTCGCGGATTTGTTAAAAAATTTGTAAAAGTATTTTTCTTTTATTAAAACTGTATAGAAATAGTTTTTAACTCGATCAAACTTTTGTTTGTCTTAGAGAATCACAATGGAATATAAACTTCATTAATTTATTTCTTTAAATTTTAATCACATATGTATATTTGAGAAAGTGCGGCAATACATTGTAATTGAACATGCAACATAAAAATTTGCAAAAAAATGTTTTTTTCACTATAAATATGATGATGCATGATTTTCAATATGAGTAATAAACTATTTTCATTCAAACTATGGTTTTGTTAAAAATATCGTAATAAACACATTTCTAAGTTTAAAATACACAAGTTCTTGACACATTTTGTTTAAAAGCTGTTTTGGGAAACTATCGAGACTCTCCTTAAAGGTCAGGTTTGTGTTGATTTCATCGCTCACTAGTATAGGATACAGCGTTGCGGCGAAGAAAAAAATGTTAAGGGCCATTTCCAAAATGTGCGGGCCACTAGTCCACTACCCTAGAGAAAATTTGTTAAAAAAAAATTACTAACAATTTGTCTTTTCTAAATAAAGTTTAAAGTGCGAAGAAACGGTAAGTTTTAATTTTTTTAGTTATTTTATTTATTAACTGTTATTTTATATGTGTTAACATTTGGCAACAAATATGGAAAAGCCATGTATTGTATTTCAGTGATTAATGCAATTCACAATACAAACAACAACACCGAAATCATTTCAGCAATAAGATACCAACTCATAAAATCAAAAAGTGTTAAACTTCAATATATTCACCAAAACCGATCTCCACAAATATACTGCAAAGCTATCCTATACAAAAACTATGAATGACTGGAGCCTATATCATCACCACTACAAGGATATAAAGCCATTAAAATCTACGCCGATGTAGCCTCATAATATTTCAAAACAAAAGATAACCAATTTTGTTAGACTTCGACTAGGACTTACTAATGCATCCCAAAAAAAAAACCTCCTTAAAACCAATAATCTAATGTGATCAAACTTCAACACCTGCCTTGATTTGAAACATATTTTGGAACAGTGCCCATTGTTGCAATCTATAATCAACAAAATATTTAAAAATGAATCAATATACGAAATCCTACCCAATTTAGCAAATATAAACAATATTAATGAATTCTTAAAAGAAGCAAAAATTGTAATCTACTCTTAAGAAAAAAATAATAGCCAATAGTGTCTGCAGCTAGGCTTGTTAAATTTTTTTTTAGCTTGTAATTTTTAATTACTGGTTAATAAACATTAATAATAATAATAAAATAATAACAATAATAATTGGGAAAAGTGTCAATCACTGGGTCGATTGGACTGCGCCAATCATTGGGGTGAGTGCCAATAATAGGGGTAGTAGGTACCAATCATTAGGTTGATTGGCATTGTGCTAATCATTGGTGTGGGTGCCAACAATTGGGATAGGTGCCAATCATTGGGTTTATTGGTATTATGTCAACAGTTGGGCATTGTAGTAGATACATTTTTTTTTAAATTTATCTTAGAGTTTTATTCACCTTTCGATAAGTCAAAGGTTCAATGCATCTTTTTTAACCTTTTGCTTTCAATATTTCAAGTAAATTATTGTTTTTATTTTTATTATGTTTTTTTTTTATTGATGATTCAAATATCCACATTTCAAAAATATAAGAAAAGAAAAGAAGAATATGCATGAGAAATTAAGAAAAATACAAAACATTGGATACTGTTGTTGTTGTTGTTGTTGTTGTTGTTGTTGTTGTTGTTGTTGTTGTTGTTGTTGTTGTTGTTGTTGTTGTTGTTATCACAAGAACTGAACAATCCTAAGCAAAAACAATAGCTTTCAAATTAAAATCATTAAAAAATCTGTCAAAAGTTTGCGTTTCGTTTGAGGATTGACAATGGAGATATGAGAAAATATATACCTATAGATTTGTGAAGCAGTATTTAATTTCAATCTATATTTGCATTTTTAATATTATTCAATTCAATTCAAATATTCATTTATTGCAATATATCATTCAAGATTTACAAAGGATTTAATGATTTTTTAAGCATTGGCTTAGCCGTCAGCTCGATTGGAAACTTTAAAATATTTAATACAATAACTGAACTAAGAAGTATTATGTTATAAAAATCACAAAAGGTAAAAAAAAGAGAATAAAAGATTTGATTTGAATTTAAAAGTATTTGTATTATGATTCATGAATATTCCGTTATTATAAGCATTCTGTAGGGGTAGCTAGCTCTGACAAATTTGACAAGGTTCACCCAATCTGATCCATTTAGAATTTCAATGGTTTCCTGTACTGATAGTGTTGGTTTACCGAAGTATGCTCCTCTTTGCTGGTTAAAAATTGAACACACACTGATGAAATGAAAGCAGTCTTCTTTAGCTCTCAAGCTACATAGATTGCAAAACTGGTCGAAGCTTCCATTGTATGGTTTGCCATTTAAATTTAAGAGTTCGCATCTTGATTTAAAAATTATGGAAATATCTTTATAAGAAAGAGAATCTTGGAAGTAGTTCTTGTCACACAAGTTATGATCAAGCTGGCTGTAGAGTAATCTGCTCTCCGATTGACGGGCATCTTCAATCATCTGATTTCGATTAAAATCTTCACGTTTTTGGATGATTTCGTAGAGCTTCGTTTTTATCTGACCAATATTGTTGAGGTTGATCTGCACAACTTCTCCACAAGAAGCAGCAATGTTTTCCCATGTTCTCAAGTCTCAACCACCAGTCCTTATTTCGAATTTCGTAGAGCATCATTATTTTACACAACCGAGATTCCTGTAGGTACACCAAGTACTTTAATTAAATAATCTGCCTGCAGCTTTAAACTTAAAGTAAAAAGTTTTGGTAGACCTGTCTCCAAATATATTGAATATGTTGGTGCTGTTAAGGGAATATTGAACATTTTCTTTAAAAAATTTCTTTGAAACTATTCAATTTCCTCGTATTCTTGCATTCCCCATATATGTGCCGCATAACAAAGTGAAGATTTTACGACTGCATTGAAAATATATTTTTGTTGAAAGATTTATGTGTTCGTAAGAGAAAATCTTCTTCCAAGTAACATAAATCAAGCTTTGTGAAGATTTTGCTTTCTCTGCAACGTGCTTGCTAAAATTCAGGGTCGGATTTAGTAAGACTCCCAAGTACTTGTATTCTTTTGCTATTTCTAAATGACTTCCATTTAGTGTCCAGGTGTTCCTAACATCACACCGAGAGGAACGCGAGAAAACCATCACTTTTGTTTTTTCAGTGTTGATGACTAAACCCCACTTGTCATAATAGTCCGTACGACGGTTTACCATGAATTGTAGGGTTTGTGCTGATTCGGATAGTAAGAGAAGATCATCGGCATAGAGTAATACGTTTATTACGATACCAGCAATACGGATACCTCCTGGAATGTGCGCAGCAGCAGCTATATCATTAATAAAGAGAGCAAATAGAAGAGCACTCAGAAGACATCCCTGCTAACTCCGGTAAGTGATTTAAATGGTTTTGAATATGTTTTGCCATCCCAGACTGCAACTTCAGTATCTGTGTACAAACATCGGATTATTTGGATGAATTTTGTTGACACTCTAAGTTGGGAAAGTTTAAAAAAATAAAGCATTTCGGTTCACTAAATCAAAAGCAGCTTTAAAATCGACAAACAATGTGTACACTTTTTTGTTTCTTGCTTGATATGCTTTTACTATTGATGTTAAAGTAAATATGTGGTCAACCGTTGAATAGTTCTTTTTAAAGCCTGCTTGAGCCTCCGTAAGAATGTTGTTTACATCCACCCAATTTTCAAGTCTAATAATGAGAACACCACAGAATATCTTTGCAATGACATTCATGAAGGATATTCCTCGGTAGTTTTCAACTGCATTTAGATCACCTTTCTTATGGATTGGAAAAATTATCGATTTTTTAAATGATGACGGCACATCAGCATTTTCAAAAATCTTATTAAAAAGTTTATGTAGATGATTATAAAAAGTAGGGGATGCATTTTTAAAATATTCATAAGGTATCCCATCCTCACCTGGAGCTTTTCCGTTCTTGGCTTTTTGGAGAACGAGTTGTATTTCGTTGACTGATATAACTGAGTCCAATATATCGTCACATACGAGTGGTTGAGCATGTGAGAAAGTAGTTGCTGGGTTCATTTGAAGCAGATTTTTGAAGTGTTCAGATAGATCATCTGCAGAAACATTTAAGCCTATACAGTTATGTGAACCGTTAATTTCTTTTGCCATTTTCCAGAACTCTTTTGTGTTTTTGATTTGACTGAGTAATTGGGCTTGCATGGATTCGAAATTGGTTTTCTTACGCCCAATTTCTTGACAAAGTTCTAGCCCTTAAAACTCGGTTTAGTGAAATTTTAGAACTCATTTGAGTTCTAAGTCATTTCTTCACCAAGTTCTAAGGAGTTAGAACTTCGATTTAGAACTTTGTTATAGTTAGAACTTCGATAAAATTAGACCCTCAAATTCGGGGGTCTAGTGGCTTAAAACTCGGTTTATTTATAATTTCGTTTTTTCAACGAGCGAAATGAAAATGCAATTCATTTTCAATTTCTAATCATTTTCGGAAAATATATTAAAAGACAGTAATAGGTAGTGAATATCCTACGAAAATGGATCTTATTTTTAAAGATTTCCTTTTTACGCACGATGACTTTCAGTACGTTATATATTGGAAGAACAACAATTGCTGATTTTTCTGCGATTCTTGGCTTGTGGAAATATGCAACTAATTGTTGCCGATGTCGTGCATGTGTCTCCTACGAGCGTTTGTCGTATACTCCCAAAATTTTGTAACGCATTGTTACGTCACCTACACTCTTTCGTCCAAATGCCGGCAAATGCAGAAGAACTAAGAGCAGCTGCTGTAGCTTTTTATGATATTGCGCGATTTCCCCGAACAATCGGAGCAATCGGGTATGTCACTTAAATACTCACAGCCGTATTTATAAAGATTCCTTAAGAGCGCTTTAAGACGTTAATTAGTTAAGCATGCTTAAATATTTAAGTTGCCTTTAAGTAACGTTGCTTAAATTCTTATTTATAATCGATTATCGACTCTTGCTTAGTTAAGCGACGTCAAAGTCAAAAATGTAATAGAAACTACGATTCTATTACAGGTACCTAATTTAAGTTCTATGTGCCAAATTTAACGTAAACAAAAACAAAAATAAACAAAAAACAAAAATTGGCAAATAGTTTCTTAAAATTTGGCTAGGTAAAAAAATTATTGTCTCATCAATGATGATGACGACAGCAACCAACGACGACGATGATACCAAAAAAGGACTACACCGCCGCCGCCACGCAGACGAACGGAAAATGTGGAGAATAATGTTAAAACAATTCCAAAAATATCAAGCATCCTGTAATGAAACAAAAACATTTGAAGAATGCCAACATGGCGGATAAATATATTTTTTTGGATAATTTTTTAATACAAAAAGCAAATGAAGATATTTTTGGATTTTCCTGAGGAGAATATTATTAAGGTTGTTTTGTTAAGACTGGCAGCTAGGATAGGACTGATTCTGATTACGTGTAAATGATTTTTGGTACAGTATCTCAGCACGAGATAATATTATTTTCATCTTGAATCAGACAAGGGTCACGCCTGGTTGTTACGTGTGGGCTTTATAGACTACATCCATTCCTGGTTCATCGTTCCCGGTTTCCATTTTCCATTTGACTTCCTCGTATACCGTATCGAAGAAACTGTGGTGGTATTTTCTTCCTTCGTGGAGTCTTTCATTCTAATCCCTCACAATAATTCGTGTTTTGTTTCCATATCTTATTAAAAAAAAAAACACTAAAATATCCAACGAAAAAAAGACAATTTCTCAATATCATACAAATGTCAACATTTAAGCAACCTTTAATCAACCTTTAAACAACAAATTTGGCGTTTAAGCTAAAAGAGCTTTAAGTAACGTTGCTTAAATCTTCAAATTGATTATAAATATGGATTTTCTACTTAAATCATACTTAAAGGTTGTTTAAAGTTAAGCAACCTTTAAGATTTGATTATAAATATGGCTGTCAAAGTTTAGCTCCTAAATTAGATGAGTTCAGAGATTTGTTTGAAGGCTCTAAAGTAGACATAATTTGCGTATCAGAAACTTGGTTTTCTAACAAAATTGAAGATGTATTGTACAAGGTTCAAGGTTATAGAATTTTTCGTGGAGACAGAGTGGGAAGAGTGGGTGGTGGTGCTGCAATTTATATGAAAGAGGGAATAAAATGTCGTTTTAAATGTGCATCCACAGTAGGCAGTTTAATAGATTATGTTTTTGTTGAGATCAAATCAATACTTGGAGATCTTCTTGTTGGATCGGTTTACAGACCCAACAAGAATATCGACCCAAATCCAATTTTCGATCTTTTAGAATCAATTTCATTGTCGTGTCCTAATATCATTATAGGTGGTGATTTAAATAGTAACCTTCTAGTAGAGAGAAGTATAACTGATAGCATGAGTACACTTAATCTGACCCCGGTCAATGTTTCCTGCCCTACTCATTTTACCGCCGATTCAAGTACTCTATTAGATGTCTTTTTTGTTAGTAACTGCAATGACGTACTTTTTTATAATCAATTATCAGCTCCCGGATTTTCTAAACATGATCTTCTTTTCCTGACATACAATTTCTCGGTAAACTATTCAGTTCCAAGTTTCCAATTTAGAAATTTCAATACAATTGATTACAGTCAATTGGAAATAGATACTCGAAATGTCGAATGGGACCGTGTGTCATACATGTCATCGACTAGTGATCAAGTAAACTTCCTCAACACGAATATACGTTCTCTTTTTAATGCACATGTACCAATTAAAACTAAAATTATAAAATATGGACATCATCCATGGTTTACAAATGAAATTCGACTTCTTATGGAGCAACGTAATAAAGCCTATAAACTTTGGAAGCGGTATCGGTTAGACAGTCACTTACAGTTGTTTCGATCTTTACGTAATAATGTGGTACAAAAAATAAAAACATCTAAAAAAATATTTTATAGCAATAAGTTAAGTCCATCGCTTCAAGGTCGCCAGCTCTGGAAAAACTTAAATGATATAGGAATTGGAAAACAAAATTCTATCCCCGATGAATTTTCTTTGCACCACTAGGGGAGTCCCCCAGGGTTCAATTCTGGGGCCAATTTTATTCTCGATGTATGTGAATGAACTTCCCTCTAAAGTGTTATCCTCTGTCCACATGTATGCTGACGATGTCCAACTTTATAAAAGTTGTCCTCTAGGTATGATTGAAGATGGTGCGCATGCAATAAATAACGATTTGGTTAGTATTTCGACCTGGTCTGAAGAAAATGGATTGTTTTTGAACCCTTTAAAAACATAATGCTTGGTTATTAGCAAAAAGGTGTTGGATCTTTTCTACTTTCCTGACATTAATTTAAAGGGTTCAAAAATAAATTATGTTGAAAAAGCAAAAAATTTAGGAATAGTGTTTAATAGAACCCTTACATGGAATGACCACATTAATTCTACAATTGGAAAAGTTTATGATGTTTTAAGGAAACTTTGGATGTCTCATAATTACACTCCACAAAAAATACCTATGTTGCTGGCAAAAACGCTCATACTTCCCATTCTCTCTTCCGGTTGTGAAATTTTTAGAAATTGCGATGCATCTAGCAAGAGAAAACTTAATGTTGCGTTCAATAATACCGTGCGTTATGTGTTTAATCTGAGACGATTTGATCGAGTTTCAAAGTATTCGAAGTTAATTTTAAATATGTCATTTGATGACCTCCTTGCCTATAGGGCATTGGTTTTACTTTCGAATGTGATTGAAACTCGTCAACCTAGTTATTTGTTTGATAAGCTACGTTTTGTGTCCTCTAGCAGATCTCATCAACTCATTCATCCACGATTTACATGCTTAACATCGGAGCGTCAATTCCTAGTTAGCTCTATTCGCCTATGGAATTCTCTACCAGGGCATATACGAAGGTGTGGCGGGACTAAGAGATTCAGGATTGAACTTAAAGCTCACTATTCTAATTAATATTTTTTTTCTCTTCTTTCTTATTTCTTATATTAAAAACATAAATGGAGATGTATGTTTAAAACGTATACATTTTTGAAAATTATTATTATTATTGTTATAGTTATTTAATATTTTTTCAATTTTTCTTTTATTTTGTAATTTTTAATTTATTGTATTTATATAATGTTATATTGTCATAAACACATATATATGTTCTGTAGCTCCACTCAATCAAATTTTTAAGCTTCACTTGCTATAAGATAATAATTTAAGTCTTATGCCCATTTTCTTGACTCTCCATTAAGTTTAATGGCTGATTAATTCCATAATTTTTCCAGATTTCGTTTTCTTCACTCCAAGTTAGCTTTAATGTTACTTTTTAAGACCTGTCAACTAACGTTAACTGAATCATTAGTTAATTGACCTCAAGGGTTCCATTAGTGCCTTCAATGTAAGTATTAGCATTGGAATCCAATTTCTTCACAGAACTTTAGTTTGTTTTATGACATTTTGCTGTTATGTTTGTAGAGCTCCTGAAATTTCTGTTTATTACTATAAAACAACAATACGGCTCTTATGTTATGATGGATCATATTTGGGATAATTGGTCTTCTGATTCCGATGATGAACAGCTAATTGTGGAAAGGCGTCAATATTAAATGCAGGAGCGTATTGATTTAAATAAATGGGATGATGAAGATTTTATTTATCGATTTCGTATATCAAAACAATCAGTTGCAAACATTTTGGAGATAATTAATACATCTTTAGAACAAACCTCGGTCCCCACGCTCGTTGACAATGACAATCCAGATGTTAGCTCGCTCGAGAAAGCTTACCTTTTTGCTAGGCAGTTCGCCTCCAACTCTTCGCTGCCAGAGAGTGTCATGGCTCCTCCAGTGCGCGTCAATGATTCCATGGGACAAATCTCCTTCCGCCCTCGTGCTGTGGCGAGAGTCCTAAAAGATCTCAACATATATAAATCCGCTGGTCCGGATGGTATCCCCGCTATTATTCTGAAGAGGTGTTCTTCCACGCTGGCAAAACCCTTGCGTAAGTATTTCCACCTATCCTATTCTTCTGGGCTCGTTCCGAGCAGTTGGAAAACAGCATTTGTCCAGCCAATTATTGTCCGATTGCACTTACGTCCCTTCTTTCTAAGGTAATGGAAACCCTGATAAACTATCAGCTAAAGAAATATCTCGAAGACCGAAAGCTTCTTAATGACCGGCAGTACGGCTTTCGCAGCAACAGGTCCACTGGTGATCTGATGGTCTATCTCACCGAATAATGGAACAAATCTTTACATCGTTTTGGAGAAAGTAAGATTGTTGCACTTGATATTTCATTCACCTCCTTGGATCACCGTCGTAACGTTTCGTGTCTCTTTCTGTTTTATCGTTACTTTTACGGAAAGTGCTCTAGTGAAATAGCCAGTTGCATTCCTCCCCTTAAACAATTCGCCCGTAATACTCGCGCCTCTAGGAATGCCCATCAGTTTACCCTCGAGCCCAACTTCGGTCGTACCCTCAAGTATAGAGAATCGTTCTTTAGCCGTACTACGCGAATGTAGAACTCCCTTCCTCACTCTGTCTTTCCAAATCATTGCAATGTCCAGGAATTTAAGACCAATGTACCCCGGCACCTCCTTTTCAACCCCTATCCTCCTTCCTTAAGCACTCACTGTGTCTCTGGATAATAAGGGCATAAAAAACCCCTTGAGTTTGTGCTAATTATAAAAAAAAGCTCCTCCATTTTTTTCCTTTTTGAATCTTTTTTGAAACTCAGAAATTGAAATAAATATAATTTATTGACATTAGAATGGAAATATTGGATATTTTTTTTGGAATACTGGAAGCATTTCTTAATTGGAGATTAAGTATTAATGCCTTGTTAAGTTGAGTGATTAAACGTGAAGAAAATCAAATTTTAATTGCAGCTTTAAATGAGTTGATTAAATTTAATGGCAGATTAGTTAACCTAAAGTTTAATGGAGAGTCAAGAAAATGGGCATTAATGTGTTAGCATTTAATTGAAATAAAACTAAACTAATTGATTGTACTCACGTGAAAATACAATCGCCGGGTGGACAAAGCTGTAGACACATGAGCTGTCGGTCGGTGGAAACTTGACGGTTTGAGACGGGGTCATTAGAATTGTATTTTTTTTTACAACCAGAGAGCATGAGTATTGTCTGAAGGAGTCGTTTTGTAGACGTCAGAATCTGAGGCATTGCATCAGAATCAAATGATGCTAATCTTGTTACTGAAGTGGTAAATGAAGTATACTTCACCGGTGGCGACAGCTTAAACAAAGCCAAAGCCTAAGTGTAAGCCACTCATCAGCAACATTTGTCTGAGTGCATGTGAAAGACAATTTAACGCCGATTCCGAACGGCGGAGCACATTCTTTCTTGACGGTTATGGGCACGCTAAGGATTCAAACCCCACGTTCTGCGTAACAGCAAAAACACAAAACTAACACGTCACAGGCATCACAAAATAAACAATAAACATACCTACATAGGTACACCGTACACACATACACAAAAAAAATAAGCGCACAAATTTTGTTTTTCTTTTTTGTATTTTGTTTTGAATTGAAAGAAAAATCTGTCAAAATTTGCTGCCGGGTGACTCAAAAATTTTAAAAAACATGCTAGAACTAGGTTCCAAAAATGACAAGTTCTAAGCGCTTAGAACTCAGTTATGATTTTAGATCGAGTTCTAGAGAAGTGAAGAAATGACCGAGTTCCAAATTTTTTAAAAACTAAGTTCTAACGTTAGACCGAGTCTTACTAGATCGAGTTTTAAGGGGACTTTAGAACTTTGTGAAGAAATTGGGCGTTAATAAAGCAGATTTTCTTACACTTCCCATTCGCTTGTATGTACCATTTTCTAATTGAATCACAAGAGCATCTTCGGAAGGCTTTTAATAGAGCGAACGATTTTTTTCTGGCAATGAGGCATTGTATGTCAAACCATTTTTGTGTAAAAGTTTTCGTTGAATTTGTAGTGTGGCTGATTGCAGAATATCTTATGGATTCAATTAATTGAAATGAGAGTGCGGCAGTTGACAAATTAGTTGGTGGGGTGTGTGAAAGGTTATCATCTAAATTGTTCTGATATCTTTCTATATTTGGAGTTTTCCATTTTAGTCGGGGCATCATACTAAGAGATTTCTGTTTTGGTTCAAAGTGAGATTTCCATTCAACTACTATCGGCATGTGATCAGAAAATTGTTTACTCAAAACTTCAAAATTTTTAATAATGTGGATCCAATCGTTATTTACCGTGCAGCTATCAATCACCGATTTTTAATATTATTTTGTAAGATATCTTTTCATAAAATAAAATTAATTCATTATTTTCAATTATTAAACGCCTACCTTTACACTGATACTGCAATAGATATTCACAAAAATTAATCCACTAAAAAAAACCTTGATGAAACAACGTTCGTCGGGTCGGCTAGTATATAATAATTATTTATTTTTAAAACTTTTCTTTAATTTTCTTCTTATAGTATGTATATTATAATTAAATAAAATAACAAATGAATATTAAAACACGCTTTGTTCCATAAAAAAAAATCATTTAAGGTGTGCCAATCATTGGAAGGAAAGGTGCCAAAGTATGGCAAAACTGTGCCAATTACTGGAAAAATTGAGTTTTTTTGTTTATTGTTTTTTATAAATTGTTTAAACAATAAATTCAGATCTTTCTATTTGAAAATCAAAAGCTAAAATGTTAACGCACGTGAAAAAAAAATATTAACAATAGATACCTATTTCCATTCCCTGAATTTATATAGTAGTTTTTGTTAACGATAGTTCTTAACGACTTTGATAAATAAGACCGAATTCATAAAGTAATTAAGAATAAAGGCAATAGTACCCACTACCTACTAGAAATAAACAATAAAAAAGTATTGAGACAAAAACTTTTAATTTCATTCCGTTAGATTTTATTTCCAATTTTAATAGGTAGCGTAACGGGTACAATGGTTGGCACCCCCAATTTTTGTATTAATTATAATTATTATTTGCACCCTTCATGCAATAAGGGATTTCATTTCTCAAAAACTGCGTTGTCCAAGAATTAAAAATTGTATTTTTTCATAATCCTTATCAATTCTCCAGAATTCTACATTTTTATTTAGGTTTATTTCATTATTCATTCTCAGTTCCTTTTTGTCAGTGAAAGAGTGAAGTCGTTTCCAATTACTGAAAAAAGTGTTAAAAATACAGTGTTCCTGCTAAGAAGACTAGATTTGGTAAGTGTCCGTTTTTGATAATTTTTTGAGTTTTTAGATGAATTTTTTTTTTAATACGAAAATATAATAAATTCAATATTTTTATAAGTTTTTTCGTAAAAAAATTTGTTTAAATAATTAAAAAAGGGGTGCCAATAATTGGTCCCATATTAAGAAGTGGTTTAATTATTGGCAGGGGGGTGCCAATAATTCATGCACTGGGACTACAATTATTTATTGGCACTCCCAATAATTGTACTTTTAATACTGCCAATATTTATACCCCTTATCCGGTACAAATTTTAGCTTGAAAAATGGGGAAGAAAAATTCTGAAGAAAAAATCCAACAAGCTTTAACCGAAATAAGAAGAGGGTTCATATCCAAAAAAGCGGCATCCTTAAAGTACAATGTTCCGAAATCAACTTTGCAATTTCGTTTAAGCTCCCAGTTTTCGAAGACACGTCCCGGACCAGGAACTGTTTTTACAGAAGCAGAGCGCAGAGGAGATTACTATAGTTGATTGGCTGAAAGTTTGTAACAAAAACCATATTTTCCTAACTTCATCGCTGAGTTTGCTTATTAACATCATGCTTCAATTATTGCGATTTTGGGTAGCTGCCACTATTCCCTTATACTGTCCCAAAATCTTAAAATCGCATAGCAATAACGCCAACACAAAAAGAACGTTAGCAACATTTGTTTGAATGTGTGAACCTTGCCTTGCAAGTATTATGAACGATTTACAAGTTAAAACAAAATTTATAATTAAAAAAAATAGACTGGTGATTTCGGATGGTTTTGAACTTGGGGTCCTTGGATTGAAAAGCCGCCACCCAAGCCACTACACTAAGTTGCTCCCTGAGGATCTTCGATCTGCAGCCAACTTATTGGTGATTTAGAGTTGATTTAAAGTTGATTTTGAGTACCATGCAAAATACTTTACTTTGCACACAAATGCAAGTTTGGTGCAGTTGAATGTTTTCACAGAAAAATCGACGGCCTCCACTGAAAGTGAAGACCGTGTATCGTGTATGTCGATTGAAAATTGGGTCTCTGTAATAAATTTATGTTGCACTCAAAGTCTTGAATTTGCTTATTCTTTTAATTATTTACCTAATGAGGTGTTCCTTTTTTTAATTATTTAACCTTATTACATCTTTCTATATACATATATGTATTTATTCACTGTAATAGAATAATCTTCGCTTTGTCACTTAGTCACTTTTTTTATTTTTACTTTTTTTGACTTGGCTACTTTCAGACCACAGTTTTTGCGTTTATTCGTTTGGGTAAGATTAAACAAACTAATGATGCTTGGAGTTTTATAAGTTAGCGAAACCCCTTACTTAATATCTACAGTCGCCCTCTATTTAACCTTGCTATTAAGTTAAAAGGGATCTTATGGCTTACCAACATTATATATGCCCTAATTAGACAAAAACATAACATAGGAACACCACTTGCTACATGCAAATACACTAGTCAAAACAATTAAAGGAACACTTGAAAAAACTCAAAAATTGAGTGGTTTTTTATAAGGCTGTACCTCAGTAGAAAAAAGTCGGATTGAAGTGAAATAAAAAGTTTTTCAAAGGATATCATGTTTTCTTTTCAAATTATTTTGAGTTAAGAAAGAACCGTTAGTCGTTTTTGATTGAGCGTAAAAATTTTTCACTCAATTTCAAAATCAAAAAAAAAATTAAACTTTGATTTGTCATAAAATGAGCGGAATTTTTTTTTCAATCCAACCAATCTAAGATTCAATTTGAGAATTTTGTTGGCTATAATTTACTGTTTGGTTCAGATCGCTACAATTTTTTTTCTAATCAAAAAATGGGTTTACATGCAAAAACACAATTTTGACTTTGGACCCTAATAACTCTGTTAAATATTGATTTACAAAAAAACTAAAGGCAGATTTGAAAAAATCATTAAATTTTCTACACAAAACCATTTTGAAAAAATCAAAATATTGTTTTTTTCAATCTTTTCTATCACTTTAAAAAAAGTTCCAAAACACTTTTTTCAATTTTAAGGAAAGTTTCCACTGTTAAGTTCAATTCTGTTTCAGTTTATTGAAAGATCAATTAAAAGTTAAAGTTTGTGTTTATCGTATACAGTGGGACATATCGTAATTTTATTTGGATTTTTTTTTGTCTTCAATAATTGTTATTTATTTTCTTTTGTATATATGTATGTAAGTTTATTCTTGTCATTTTAAATGGGCAATTTAATTAATAATTTTAATAAAATATGAGTTTATAATGATTTAAAACATGGTTCTTTAAATTAGAGGATTGAGGATGAGGACTGCTGAAGGTGAGATGAGTGGGTTGAGGAATTGAAGGATGGCGTATTAAGGGGTTGTTTAGGCGAGATAAGTGACCATGGTAGGGTGGGTGTATTTCAGATTTCTCGCGCGTCAAAACACCTCGACGCACAGACTGGTATGTTTTTTTTGTATGTGGGCTCCGAATAGGGATCAAGAACTCGCTACCTCCGACGAGCGTGAGGCCAGGGCAAGCATACCAGCGCCGATCCCGACGGAACCAAAGGGGCCCGCAACAAGTTTGTCAGGAAAAAGGATTTCCCAAGCGAAAAGAGGATCTCAATTATGCTGTTCAGGAGTTCTTGAGACAAAGTCATAGAGAAACTCCATTTGGAACAGATTCCTTGCCTGGAAGAGGGTGGTTCAGATACTTTCTAAAACGTCATCCTTCTGTGACATTCAGAGCAGTTGATCCTGTCTCCTCGGCCAGCGCAACTGTGTCTGTGACTGACTTATTCAGTTGGTTTGATTCCATACAGGAATAAATACCTAGTTAAAAATAATTTGTTTTCAATCTAAACCTGCGTTTGCCGCAAAGGGTGCCAGAAATATATACGAAGTAGAAAGACGTCAAGCCAAAACAAATCTAACTGTTATGTTTTCTTTCAATGATTCTGGTTCAATATGCCCTCCGAAGGTTATTTATCCTTTTAAAAGAATAAGAGATGAAATTCGGCAAAGTATTCCCAAAACGTGGGGATACGGCATTAGACACAATGGTTGGATGACAAAACAAACATTTTACGAGTACGTTTCAAAAGTTTTCCATCCGTTTTTGATTCGGGAAACAATAGAACTCCCAGTTATATTCTTTGTCGATGGGCCCAGTACCCATTTGACACTTCAGGTGAGCCAGTCATGTGTCCAACTTGGAATTGTCTTAATTGCACTTTACCCGAACTCAACACGGATCTTACAACCAGCAGATGTTGCAGCCTTAGCCACTTAAAAATGCATGGAATAACGCAGTGGCCGACTGGCGGCGAAAAAAATGATTGTACCTTTTCGTAGGCTTTTCCTATTTTGGTGTTTTTATAAAATTCTTTTTTTTAGAAAACTCTTATTCTAATAATATTAAATCTTAATTTGGCATATAAAACGTATTGCAAACTCTTTTAATTCGAGAGTTATTCGCAATTTAAAGTGAAAAAATGCTTAGGGGTGCCAACAATTGTACCCGTTACGCTAGTTGTATCTTTTCAGTTGACGCAAAAAAAATTGACTTTTTCCATTACAAAAGATTGGCAAGAGTGCGAGAAAAAAATAGCGGAACTTTTTAAATTATTCTTTTTTTTTCAAAATCATAAGCAAACAGTAACCATCATCAAATGGTACTCGCTCAAACGATAAAGGCTCAAATTTAGAAAAAATGGAAAATACATACCGTAGAAAAATTATGTAGCTACTTATTCAGTTGAAGGTAAGAACCTTTTCAAACGTTTTTAAATATTCATAACATTACATTTCTTATGCTCAGCTTATTACTGTGAATACAATAGAACAACCTTATTTTTGAGTAAATATGAGTAGAACGTAGGTACTGCTGTAGGCTTCTATCTTTTGCTAGCACAGTGCTGAGCATTAATATTTGTACCTTTTGTAACAGTGGCGTAGACAGGGGGATGAGGGGGATATATCCCCCCCAATGGGATCCATAATTTTTCAATCTAACCAGTCATGCCAAATAACTTAAAGAAACGCACTCTGAAATTTAGTACCTTCTTCCTACTTGAATTAAGTCTTATTAGTACTCACAGGATTCCTAGAGGCATTGTCAATTGTACATTCTATACCTATAGTCTACGGGGAAAACACAAAGTCAACTTCATCTGAAAGAAATTATTACTTCGGCGAATCACCTAGTCTTTTCTTTCTTTTTTTTATATCGATTTTTAAAAAGTATTTTTTTTAACGTCTCTCACCAATTAATAAATAGTTAAACGTGAAAGAAAAAGAGCTTCCATCCAGCTTTCCATCAAAAAGCACAAAAGCCCACACCGACACAAAAAATGAAAATTATTTCGATTTCTTCTCACCGTGTTGTAAAGTTGGTGTAAGAAACCACCCAAACACGCAACACACTCATCCACACGAACACAAATTAATGTTCGCACAACTGCGGTGAAGTTAACGCGAATTCTAACGGTAACGATAACTCACACTCATTAATTTTAACCAGAAAAAAAAGCGCTATTACCCATTACATAAAGCATGATTTACACAGGCAGCAGATTTTTATTTTATTTATTTTATTTATTTATTTTATTTATTTGTATGCTTACACATTAAGAAGATAATTCTTATAAATTAGTGTTAAGCTAATATTTAAGAACAAATTATAGTTACAGTTATCGTAAAAGAAAAGAAACAAAAAAACAAGTTTTTAGAAGAAAAACAAAATTTAAACAAAATTAATTACAAAATTACAACTTTTTATTTAAAGAGAAAAGAAAAACAAAATATAAAACAAACACCGTATCTCTAAGTTCATTTTCTAATTCAGATTTATCAGTTCAAATTCTCATAAAAAACTCGAAGCGCCCTTCGAAATTGACTTTCATTGCTAATTTGTCTTAAGTGAACAGGAAGTGAATTCCAAAGGCGGATGACACCGACAAAAAACTGTCTTTCAGAAAGAAGGCAACTATATCGTGGATGAATGAGTTGAAAAGATCTATTCGAGGAACAAAATTCTATCCTGTTGTATAAACTGCAGGGTTGTTGAGATTGGATGATTTTGAATAACAGCATAAGACAACGAAAACGCAAAAGTTGGTCTAAGGTCATGTTATAGATTTGTATTGAATAAGTCGATATGTGGTCAAATCTGCGTAAGCCATATATGTACCGTGCAGTATTATTGAAGGCTACGTTAATCTTCCTCTTACTTGCTGAGTCGCACTCACGGAAAACTTCACATCCGTACGTCAAGACAGGTAAAACCAAGGTTTTCGCAATTATGAGACGAGTTCTCATTGGGGTAAATTTTTGCGACGACCAAAGGAGTCGAAGAATACCATATACTTTGCCGATGGTTGAGGTAATATGGGTATCCCAAGACAATGTTCGGTTAAATACCATTCCGAGGTTTTTAGCTGTGGAGACGTATTCAATTGCTGCATTGTTCAAATTCAGTGTAGGGAAATACTCAAGATTCAAAACTTTTCTGCTAACGACTATACACTTTGATTTAACCGGATTTAGGAAAAGCCCATTACAATCAGACCAGCGTGCTATATTTTCCAAGTCCTTATTTATTTTAAATGCACAGTCCTCAATTAACCCAAGAGGGCAGCTTTTATACAATTGCACATCATCCGCATACATTTGTACAGAGCAGTCTTTTAGAAGAGCAGGAAGTTCATTGATATATAGGGAAAATAGCAATGGACCCAAAATTGAACCTTGGGGAACGCCTCTAAGAACCGGTAGAAGAGAAGATAGCTCATTTTGGCTTGAAACCGCTTGTTTCCTGTCCTTAAGGTAAGAAGCCAGTAAATTAACTGCAGATGGCAGGAAACCATACATAATTGAAAGCTTATGACATAAATTATTATGATCTACGGTGTCGAATGCTTTCGAAAAATCTAACAGGACCAAGAACGTTACTTCGTCTCTGTCAAGAGCAAGCCGTATATCTTCGACCACATTAATGATGGTGGTCGTACAACTGTGATGTTGACGAAAACCTGCCTGCTTCCGAGAAATAATCTTTTGCGACACAAGATGTTCATTTATTTGCCTCTGCATAACACGCTCAAATACTTTAGACAAGTACGGAAGAATAGAAACTGGTCTAAACTCGTCTTTTTTCCCAGGTTTTGGTATTGGCAAAACTTTAGCCAGTTTTCATTGAGAAGGGAATGAACTTTTGGTTAAAATTGTGTTGAAAATGTAAGTAATATAGCTAACCTAATTTTTCTTACCGTTTTGTTACGCAGCTGACGATATCTTAACAGAAACAAATCCAATCGAAAACGTTTCCAATGAGAATAGGCCTCATTGCGTTGCAAAATGAGCGACCGAATTTCGTCGGAAAACCAACGTGGTCTCCCAGCCTTAGACGAACAGGATCGTAATTTAACATTGCTATCAAATAAGTGCGAAACATTCTGGTTTAAAAATTCAACTTGTTCATCCGGTGAGAACAAGTAATAAATTCTCTCCCAGTCGACAGATCGAGTTTCATTTTCTAGGCGTAAGTAATCAATATTTTTAAAATCTCTATATTTATACGAGGTTTGCGAGTTCACAAATGTAAAATTGAAAGCCATGAAAATTAAATCGTGTCTCGAAAACGCAGGAGCTGATAATTGGTCGTACAATAGGACATCATCGAGGCTACTCGATTGACAGTCATTCATCGTAATTTTGCGAGTTACATTACATTACATTTCACAGTACTTCGCACATAAATGTAACGAACTACAGACACATAGCAGCACTGGTGACTGAGACTATCGGCTGGGACAGAACAAGACATACAACAGAGAAAGACAGATAGACATATAGAAAGAAAGCACACATAACAGAAACCTACGTGGCTCAGAGGAGGAGACTTAGATTTGTATTGTCTCATGTTATAGCACAGGTGGCCTCAGATAAGCTGGCGATTTTTGTAGAAAAAGAATGCTGCTGAAGCTGGGGTTTGAACCCGTAGCGTTCGGCTTAGCAATCCACTACTCTATCCTCTGAACCATGGCCACCTGCTAATTTTGCGAGTTATTTGTGCGAGTTATTTGGAGTGGTTTTTTTTAAATTAATTTTTTATGTATAAAATTTTTCGAAAATGTCCTAAAATTAATTTGGGTATGCAGCATTCAAGACTATTTATTTGTTCAAACAACATTAATATTTAAACATACGTTTTATTAGTGAGTTTCGATTTTAACTATTAATCCAATTTCGAGATACAGAATTTTGAAAAAAGAGTTTAAAAAGGTTTTTAAGAAATAAATTTTTTTTTTTTAATTTTTTTTAAATAAAATATTATTTGGGCAATTTATACGTACTTTCAGAAAAAAAGTAGGTACGCTGATCAGGCTTTTGTTGTACGAAAAAATCTTATAACAAAAAAAAAAAACGATTCTATGAGAGATACCGTTTTGGAGGAATTTAAAAAAAAATTGTATGGTGGCTACCCTAAATTTTGATCTTGAAAAAAAAAATGACCAATGCGAATTCTCTCAAACCTCTAATTTTCAAGTTTTAAGTCAATCGGACCAGTGGTTAAGGCTGCAGGTGCGCTTACAGAAAGACAGACAGACATCCAAAACTTGTCATACATTCCATATCCTATATCTCCCAAGTAAAAATGAGCGAACTCGATCCATCCCCCCCATAGAGAAAAGCTATCTACGCCACTGTTTTGTAAACACAGTAACTAGTGCATGCATTTTAATTTTGTCGATCATCTTTCACTTAATCGAAAACAGCTAAAAAGTGAGAGTGAACTTGTCATTTCGATGGCGAATCTGCGTACAAAAAAAACTTATACTACTTATACCTATACCTACCTAAATTTATCGACTTGATCGTTTGCCCCATTTTAAGCGTAGCTAAACTTCAGCTGTTTGTGATGTTGGTTGAGGTGGTCATTTATAGTTGAACCGCGGTTTAACAAGGCTATGGCAGTTTTGTATATCTTCACTTCAGAAGGTTTTCTTTTTGGTTATCGTGCTGCGACTCTGTTCGTAAAAGAAAGTTGTTAAGTTAGTGAACATCGAAAATAAACATATCAGTTCTGTTCATATTGCACGCCTAGCTTTGGTTTTCATGTTTTTCGTATGAGAACAGAGTTTGTTTTTCATTAGATGTATGCATACGCAATTTAGTTATATAAATAAAGTTTTCAGAATTATTGTGGATGTATGTATAACCAAACCTAAAAATGAAAAAATTTACCGCGTTCAACTTAACTTTAAAAATATTAATGTGGATAAAATTTTGCTTGGTTTATTGTGAAAATGGTAAATAAAACAAACTATTTACTTATAATTTTTGTTCATAATAATGTAGGTACGATACAGTGGTGGCCAAAACTAAAGCACGAAATCGGCACATTTTGATAATATTCGAATAAAATAAAAAATATTAATGAATTTTCAAAAATGTTTACGAGGTTAAATTAACAATATCTTAGTCTTTATTAAAAGCACATTTACCCTATAATGAAATAACTGTATTGGGTTTGATACATTTTGCCGTTTTTTTGAATAAACATCTGGCTCAATTGTTCTTTTTTTCTTTCTTTAGCGTCATCATTACAAAAAGTTATTTTATTTTCGTTCCTGCTAACGAAGAAAAAGTAAAAACAGTGACAGACTACAAAAATGGTGAAACGATGACATTTTTTATTGCTGAAAACTATAAAACAAATCATTCGGTTATTTCGGTAATAATTTCACTCTTCCGAGATCGCGGTATAGTTCAAACAGTTCATAACTGATAGAAGACCACGTAAAATATCCTGTCGTGAAGACAAACAAATAATCAGCACAATTAAAAAAGATACCTTTATTAAGTGTGAAGCTATCAAAACAGAATTAGGCCTTGAGATATCAAGCCGCACGATCCGGAGAAAAGCCATCGACGGTGGTTTTCGAGCCTATAAATAAACCCATTAAAAAACCGTTTATTTCCTTGAAAAATAGACGTGCAAGGTGCAAGGCTTGAGTTTGCAAGGGTGCATTTGGACTGGAATGCAGCGAAATGGCGAACAGTACTATTTTCTGATGAGTCTAAATTCAACCTTAAAGGATCGGATGGGTATCGTACTGTGCGAAAGCCAAAAGGCTAGTCTTAATCCCTGTTACACAAGAAACACAGTCAAACACGGTGGAGGCAATGTTATTGTCTGAGGTTGCATTTCCGGTCAAGTAGTCAGACCAAACTGCAGAATTAGCGGTTTAATGGATCGTTTCGCTTACTTGGGTATTCTTCAAAATGTCATGCTCCCTCACGTCGAGGAAAACATGCCGTTGAGATGGATATTCCAACATGATAACGATCCAAAACATACCGCTAAAATTATAAGAGAGTTGGTTTGGAGAAAATCATATAACAGTGATGAAGTGGCCAGCACAATCCCTTGATCTCAACCACATACAAAATTTATGGGGAATCGTAGATCAGAAGACTGATCGCTCAAACTCTACGAGCCGGAGCATTATTTTCCATTCGTTCTACCTTTTCTGGCTAGGTCAGTGTCGCTGAACAGCTCGTACAGTTCTTGATTGAAGCTTCGTCTTCATTCTCTATTTATGAAGACAGGACTAAAAATCACTCGAAGAATTTTTCTTTCGAAGCAGCCCAAAGTGTTCTCATCGGATGTTGTCATGGTCCATGTTTCTGCACCATACATTAGGAGCGGGATGATGAGGATTATGTAGAGTGTCACTTTAGTTGCTCGGGAGCGGACTTTACTACTCAATTGCCTTCTAAGTCCAAGGAAGCAGCGATTGGCAAGATTGATTCTGCGTTTGATTTCAGCGCTGGTGCAGTTGTCTGAGTTAATAGCGGATCCTAAGTAGACGAACTCCTTAATTAGCTCGAAGTTAAATCTGTCTATGTTAACGTTTTCTCGTTGACAGCATTAACTTGGTCTTGCCCTCGTTAACCGCTAGACCCATCTACCTGGCCTCCGTCTCAAGACTCACAAACGCTCCACTGACAACGCTATGTTATTCCAATTATGTCAATGTCTATGACTTATGACAATCTTTCAAAAATTGTGCCTCTGGTGTTGACGTTGGATTTTTGCACAATCTTTTCAAGAAAGATGTTGAAGAAATCGCATGACAACGCATTGCCTTGTCTAAAACCTTTTTTGACATCAAAGCAATCTCTTGCGATTGTTGCCGTTTGACATCGGATATTCTCCTAACGCCTCGATCGGGATATCCACTGTTGGCACCTCAGAATGTGGGGACATCTTCCGTGCTAGAGAAGTGTCGTGCGTCGATCGCAATGTGATCAATTTGGTTGACGGTTGATTGATCAGGAGATTTCCATGTCCCCTTGTGAATATCGAGATGTGGGAATCGCTTTCTTGATAACATTACGTCGTGCACATTTTTTTCTTATAATTTGCGCGCACTGAAGAGCTCTTTCCTATACACTTTATATGCCAATAGCACAGTGCGAGCATCAGGAAATGGAGAGAGGTGTTTCATTGTGATATTCATTGGCCTTTAATTTCTGAACATTGGAAGATAGAGTGGGGTGCAACTGGCTATTTCACTAGAGCATTTACCGAAGAAGTCGCGACAAAACAGAGAGACGCGAAAAGTAAAATAAACTGGAGCACTAGCCCAGAGATCGGAGTTGTAATCAAGCTTTAGATGGATATAATCTTTTTGGATATAATTAACAATCAGAAGGAGAGAAAAATTTCGTTCAACGCCTTAAGAAAACCAAATATCTTGCGGCATTTTTGGCGACACATCTTATGTGATCGTACCACAAGAGGTATAGTTGCTGATGTACATACCGGTCTCATTGATGCAAGTGCCACTCATGGATAGTGACAAAGTTGATATATATCGCTTCAATGCTACAAGACAGCATTGTGTTTTTGAAGCCTTAAACTATTCGCGTTTTTGAAAAAAAAAAATGTCTAGTGTATTCATTTTTTAACAATAAAACAGACATTAAACTTGACAACAAATAAATTTTTTGATTTTTTTTCATAATTCATATCAAGGCTGTGGCAAGCAATAAGCTATTTTCAACTTTTTTCTGCCGAAAGTAGCATAAGGGTGTTGTTGTTTAAACTTTTCCCACTACATAAAAATATCTGTCCATTTATTAAATTTTTGTGCAAAAAATTCCCGTTTATAATTCAACATTTATAAAACATTCTAACCATATTTTCAGGATTTGATATTGATATTGCTCATCAAGCAATTGTAGAACTTGGAACTCTTAACTCCGATCTCAATAAATTATATGCTGAAGAAGAGCCCCGCCAAATTTCACTGCCTTCTAACCCATTGGGACAATTAGCTAGCCGAATTCCGTGTTCCTGTGAAAAGGGCATTTGTAAATGCTGTACAAGTGAGTTCATAAAAAGAAACTTATTAAGATAGCTGTGTCCCGCAGTTTTAAGCGCTTTTCAAGTAGGTATTTATACAGTAGTGAAGCCGTTGAAATTGAGGGGAACTTAATTAGAATAAAGAAATAAAAAAAAAAATAGATTTTTACTGAATATCACCTTTGTTTTCATTTTGCTCCAATAGATGGGAGTTGTTGCTCACTGTTATTTTTAATGCATGTCTTAAATTTCAATATTTTCCAAATGCATGGAAACTTGCAAAGGTTATCCCTATACCTAAAGCTGGCAAGGATCTAGACGATATTCAAAGTTATAGACCAATTAGCTTATTAAGTTCTTTAAGTAAAATTAAAAAAAAAGAAAAATTGATAAAAATTCTTGATGACCGTAAAATTCTTCCTGATGAACAGTTTGGTTTCCGACGACGTTCCCATGGAACTTCACATCAGGTTTTGAGAATTTGCAATAGATAGATAGATAATTTCTTTATTAAAAATAAATTATTTACAATATTTTTCCTTTAAGAATAAGGACATGGCAATTTTGCCGTCTGCCTGATAGTACAGTCATTGAAGCGAAAAATACAGCCTGACCTCCGATTTTTTTTTTACTGTGAACTGATTTGCATGAAATTTTGGAATTAGGCTCATCTTACCCTTAACTTCAAAAGTGAAAATGATTTGAACTCCGCCACCACCCTGGGGGTGGTTGCCACCCCTTCTCGGGGGTGATTTTTTTTTTCAAAATAACCTCGGATATCGATAGAAGGCCTAATTTTAAGCAAAAAATCATCTGTAAAGTTTTTCAAAAAAATCCAATACTTTTCAAGTTATTGGCAATTGAAAATTCGCAATATTCACACTCCGCAATTTTCAGTTACTAAGTAGAAAAAAAAATATGATACATTTTTGGACCATAACTCCTTCAATTTTCATTCAATTATCACAATTTATAAAAAACCATTGTAAAGGTAATTAAGAGAGCTACAACATCCTTCATTGCAATATATAAGAAAAAACTTTTTTTTCAAAACGGTGAAGGGTTAAAGGGCTTAAGA